>CM038466.1:73454735-74054735 GCA_021464415.1 Lonicera japonica | reverse complement strand
CTAAGGGGAGTTGGTCTCTATACTTTTATATAAAAATACCCATAGAGTAAATGACTTGAACACACCATTTTTCATATGTTTTGAGAGAGTTTTTCAAATCTTACAGAGAGACCTTAGGGTTTTTAATTCATGCTAAAAAGTGAAAAAGCTAATGGGCTAGCATATGTGGAAGCAAGTTAGTTAACCCTATGTTTGTTATTTGATGGTTCAATTTTCAAAAATCAATTTTAATCGAATCAAAAAGTAAACTTAGAATTCTATGGATTTTAATTCTGGAAAGCCTGTTTAATATTTTTAACATACAGTAATTGATATAGCAATTAAATAGATACGCAAATACTAGAAGTAACGAGGTATCTTTGCATTGTTGGGCTAATCCTCAACAATCCACTATATGCACAAAATTTTACAGACTCAATTAATCTCAAATCGTACAAAATTACACAACTTGAATCGCGCAAGTTGCTTGCAAAAGTCTCCACCTTCTGTCGTATAGTCCTCCTATCCGAATTGTAAGAACAAGTTCACAACGAATCACTCGCCATTGTATCATACCATTCTTTTAATCCTTTTGCGAATCACACGCACTTTGGGATTTGATTTTTTCTTTAAAGAAAGAATGCTGGCTTTGGGATGAATTGAAATCTTGAGATGGATTTTATGTTTTAAGGTTTTAATTTGTCTCTGAGGTTTAATAAACTCTCTCAAAACATGTGTAAAAGATTGTGTGTTAAAGTCCCTTACCCTATGGGTCTTTTTATATAAAAGTATAAAGACCAACTCCCCTTAGGAAAAGGTTAAAAATACTTAAAATAAGATTTTTTGCGATAAAAATACGCTGTCTAGAAATAAAGGCCGAACTGGTCCAACACCAAAAAGGTGTACTAGTCGGAAAATGAAAATTAAATTCCGAGAAGGGTTTTGCGTCGGATCGGTCTACATTGTTAAGATGTGTACCAGTCTACCATTGTAATTGGTGTACTTTAAAAAATAACTGCATGTTAAAAACTAGCCATTAATAAATTGACATTTGGATTGAATTGAAACAAAGGCAACCACACGTTGGTTTTATTAAAAGTTGGGCATCACCTTTGACTTTTTCAAACTTTATTTAATTTAAACATTTTCTTTATATATTCATTTTTTTCTTTTCTTTTTGTTTTTCACCTTGTCAAATCCGTTTGAACTCCGATTGGACCCAAATTTTTGGGGCAACTCTAGAAACATGGAACATAATCCAAGAGTTTCCTCATCAATTCGGTTTTGCCGAAGAGATGTACTTGAGGGACCAGCTTTCCATGTAACATTGGGCTAGAATGGTATTAGCCTGTTGAGAACTGGGGTTTGGACTTGGAGGGGCTTGTTTGAGTTTGGTTGTTACTTTTTATTGTTCTATATCTTCTACATTATCCTGTGGTTTTACATTTTTAGGCTTTGGTTCCTGAACACAGCCTTTTTTTTTTTTTGGATGAATGGGTGTATTAAAGGTACTAATAATATGCAAAAATGAAATGGGTCAACTTTTCTGGCCTAATGGCACAATGATTATATTCACCCAAGTTTTAAGCTCTTTGGATTGAATGACAAGCTGTAGGAGAGTTTTGACCTTGCATCCATTAATATCCTAATATATCATATATAATATATATAGTTATATTCATATATATAAATTCTCAGCTTAATGAATCTTATGTGGATGAGTTAATATTTGGTTGATATGGCCTTTTTCTTTTCTTTTCTTGGCTCCATTCTCTTTTCTTATTCATCGGTGAAATTGGGATTGACAAGCGTTGTTTGTAGGTTCCTCTGTTAAATTGTGATTTGGTTTTGTTCTGCAAAACAAACAAACAAATCGAATGGTGTTAAGTTCTTCTAGAAATATGTATAATTTGTTTGTTTTACATAACAAAACCTGAAATCACAGTCGCAATTAGTAGATTGGATACATGCAAAACCTTTTTTACTTTTGGTAGGAAGTTGCATACTTAATGTGTCCTGTAGGTTAACTCTTTTTCTTGGACAACTTGCACAAGGATGAGTTTGAGATTCATGGTTGGCTAAATTTTATATGTTTGGCTGCCTTTTCTCTTTATCCTTCACTGTTATTTATTGAAGGGTGAAAAAGAGAAAACAGTTATCTTCTGACAATATGGTCTTTAAAATTCATCTACTTCACTTCTTCCACATTTTCCTTGGATTTACCCCACTTTTCCCTAGAAATTTTTTATGCATTCGAGGAATCTTAAATTAGTTAGCTCTCATTTATGATATATATGTGAAAGCCTTCTATACAAAATTACCAATTTCACTTTCCCATAAAGAACAAAAAAACTCGTCAAGAGATTGGCACTTAACTAGAATTGCATCTTATTTCGTATTTCCTCACTAGATTCACCGTCCACGTTATTATGTTGATCATTTTCACTAGTTTTGCTAATAATGTTGTTTACTTCATTTTCTTCTTCCTGTCAATAATAGGTTAAATAAAGAGCCTCCGAATCTGACGTTCAGGAGGAAAGATAAGGGTGGGATTAATTTTACATCAACAGTTGCCAACACACATCTGGATATTGAAACCGTGAAGGCAATATGCAGTGAATACAGAATACATAATGCTGATGTAACCCTAAGGTTTGATGCCACTGCTGATGATCTCATAGATGTCATTGAAGGGAGTAGGGTATACACACCTTGCATCTATGTTGTCAACAAGATAGATCAGATTACACTCGAAGAGCTGGAGATTCTGGATAAGCTTCCTCACTACTGTCCAGTCAGGTAATTTGACAATGATTGCATTCCTAAGGGCTTGTCTCAATTGCACAAATTTTCTTTTAAATGAGCATCAAGACCTAAGTAGGGTCAATAGTTCAAAAGGTTTAGTAATCAGAGTGTCGGATATGGGTATTGAAATTAATAGAGCTCGATATTTATCTGATACTTAAAATTAAGTATAACTTGACTGATTCGAGAACTTTGACTCCTGGATACAGCTGAATTATTTCGCAATTTTGTCCTTAAAAAAGAGTAGTACGAGAGTAATTTAGAAAAATTATACTCGACGTCAGAGCTATTTTTATTAATTAAAGTTTTCTCTTCCATATTTTTATTTGAAGCGGTCTTGTTTTAATTATACTTTAGTATTAGGGTCATTTGGACTTTAGGTACTACAGTAATGGTCAAAATTACACTTGGGTATATTAGGGTCATTTTGAACTACTAGAATTGGGTACTCTCTCCATCCAATTCTGTTAAAAACAAACAGAGCTCAACTACATGCGAGTTAAATTAACTTCAGTTCTTTCTCGTTCTTAGAAATATTTTAAATATACATAAACATACTAACTTAGAAAGAGAAACAGAATACAAAACGAAGCACAGAAGAACTCCCACCCCTACAACACCGTTCATCACCATGCTGCTGGTCCCTATCTCCATCGTCATCTCCCGCACCAACCCAAAGAAGCTGCGCACCACCACCACCATTTAATCCAACTGGCAACATCAAGCCACCATGCGGTGAAATATCACCTACTCAAACCCTAATGCCACCCCCGTTTGTGTGTGAGAGAGAGGACCGGCTATATACATATATTGAACAGTGTAGTAGATATCGTACGATACGCGATACGTATCGTCTCAGAAGCATTTAGATACGTATCGTTAACTGTATCATTTTTTGCAGTGTATCCGACGATACATATTTGTGTATCGGGATAATACAGCGTATCGGGATATTTAAGTGTATCGTTCGATAATTTTTTTTGGTCTTTTTTTGGCAAAACGACGTAGTTTTGTTGATTTTTTTTATTTTTTTGTTAAATAAAACATGAAATCAAAGCCTCAAAACCTAAACCCCAAATAGACAACAGTATACTTACGACAATCGATGATAGAGAGAGCGAGCGACAGAGATGAAGATGAAATTCAAGAAGTACATGAAGTTGAAGATGAAGATGGAGGAAGTGATGATGTGTTGCCCGATGAAGATATGAATGCTATTGATTTAGGGCCCGTTCGGTAACGTTTTTGGAGAATGTTTTCCGAGAATGTTTTCAAAAATGAAAATGAGAAAATGAATTTTCCGAAAACGAAAATAGTGAAAACATTTTCCGAAAACGAAAACAGTGAAAATGAAGATGGCAAGACTGAAAATGGTGAAAACATCATTTTGACGTTTTTGCGTTTTATGCTTTAAACTTGAATTCGTTTTCCGAAAACGTTTTTCGTGTTTTTGTCAATATCCCACCGAACGCATTTTTTATCCGTTTTTGAACTCAAAAAACAAAAACGGGTCTTAAAAACACTACCGAACGGACCCTTAGATTTTATCGATTGAATTCAATGTGAAGACACACTTAACTTTATTTTATTTTGTGTTTTGATGAATTGTTATGAATTGATGATATTTTGAATTATTCGTGTTTAAGGGATATTATTTAATCTTGAATGAAATATGTACTAGTGTGCTACTAGTCTACTAGATTGTCTTTTATTTGATTTATATGCATAGTTGGTGCATGTATGCATGTGTTTTGTCTATAGAAAAATTAATATTTATATAAATATTAAAATCAAAGCGTATCTTACGATACGTAACGATACACGATACTATTTTTTTGGCAAAACGATACGCTTCCGATACACGATATTGACTACCTTGATATTGAAAATTTAGATTGTGTATATGTATATAGAGTATGTTATATATTGTGTAGATCTACGTCTAACTTCCGCCGGATTTTCGTACATGGGGGTGGTGACGAAGTTGGCGGTGACTAGGGAAAACAGTGGGGGCTCACCTATGGTTTTTCTTTTCCTTTTTGTTATTTGTTTCTTTCTTAATTAGTTTTCTTTGACGTCTGGTTAAAAGACGTGATATGCACTTGTTTGTTAAGTTTTAACAGACTTAGACCGAAAAGTACCTAAGTCTAATTTTTGAAAAAAAAAAATACCGAAGTGTAATATCGATCATTGTTGTAGTACCCAAGTCCAAATGACCCTTAATATTAATATAAAAATGCCATGTACATAATATAATATATGTTGTATCATTGTCACATCTAAATATCCTTTTTCTTTTAGCAATTGCTATAATCAAATATTCGCACATTTGTGTTTGTTATTAAATAAATTAAACTATATGAGTTGATGCAGTGCTCACCTAGAATGGAACCTTGATGGCCTGCTGGAGAAGATATGGGAATATCTCAATTTAACTCGCATATACACGAAGCCGAAGGGTCTCAATCCAGACTATGAGGACCCTGTGATCCTTTCATCGAAAAGGAGGACTGTTGAAGACTTTTGCAACCGAATCCATAAGGACATGCTTAAACAATTTAAGTAGTAAGTGCCCTCTCCAGTATTTCATTATTATAAATGAATAATATACTCCTAATAAAGAATAGCTATTCTTTTTTAGGATGTCTCAAATTAAAGAATAGTGGTCTCTTAATTATATTCCGAGAGATACAAAAAAAAAAAAAATTCACTTCCAAGGAGAAATCTTAATTTCTAGATACCCCTTAAAATTTATTGCCATCTGAAGAACCCCAAAGATAATAAGATATAATATAACCCGTCAAACCTCTCTTCTTTGAAGCACATAACAAATTTCCTACAAAACATTCTCACAATTTAAACACAAACGTAACTCTTTTCAATAGAAAATGACTGAAGAACCCCAAAGATAATAAGATATAAAACAACCCGTCAAACCTCTCTTCTTTGAAGCACATAATAACTTCCCTACAAAACCTTCTCACAATTTAAACACGAATGCAAACTCTTTTCAATAGAAAATGACTGGAAATCCTATCCACACAGTCCACTTAGGTAGCCAG
Organism: Lonicera japonica; assembly: GCA_021464415.1. NCBI lineage: Eukaryota > Viridiplantae > Streptophyta > Magnoliopsida > Dipsacales > Caprifoliaceae > Lonicera > Lonicera japonica. The sequence continues at coordinate 74,048,889 of CM038466.1, read as the reverse complement.
CTAACCCCACCTAATCATTTGCCTAAGTATAACAGACCAGAAACTAGGTGAGCCAGCCCTTGAGGCTGATTTTTGAGCGCTGCTTTCGATTAGGCGTATTTCATACTTTTGGGGTGATGGTTTAGAGTTTTTCTTATGTGCTGCTTGAATAGTATGTGATGTAGACGGTAAATGGTTGCATCCACATTAGAATCTGTTGCATGTCAACTTTATATTGGGGGTAACAAAAGATTGATTGGTCAGGACTCGCATCCTTAAATATTTTCAATGTCGATTCTCTTGCACTTGCCTTCCACTCCCCAGATGATGGATCTGGTTCCTCTTGTGTATTATTGGATGGCTTAAATTTTGGAAGATTGATTTTGCCTATGGCGAGGACTCATTCGGACGGAAACTATTTATCAAAGTTTGAACCATCTAATTTTAAACTAATGATCAAGATCTCTTCAACATCTCATCACTCTAGAAGAGCCCGATACCCAATTGACGAACTAGTCACTATGGCCATGCCTATGTGGTGCCCGACACCTAATGAACACGAGGCACAAATGTTTAGTGGAACCATAGCAGATTAGCAGGTATCACAGATTCACAATAGTAGGTAATACACGGAACCAACACAACAAGCATAGTCTATGTTATTGGGTTTGAAGCACCAAGTGAATGCGGCACATGATGCCCATCATGCACCAAACTATTTCTCCTACAAGGAGCTACTGCGTATTGGATACAGTCCACCTGCAAATACTTATAACTCCCTCCATCCCAAATTAAGAGACCGCTATTCTTTATTAGGATGTCCCAAATTAAGAGTCCGCCTTCCGTTTTTAGAACATAATCAATGTACCAAAACTCATGATAGGAAATACATTTTGTTCTAATTCATATTTCGTGATGTAAGTGGTGCATTCTTCAAAATTGTAAAAGTAAAACAGGGACTCTTGAGTTTTAATTAGGAATGGAGGGATTATAATAAATCTGACGTCTCATTTATTTTAGACATTTATTGAACTGTTTGCTATTTGCCATTTGGCTTTGCTGAGCAAGTGTTGTCTTTATCTGATGATGCAGTGCGCTGGTCTGGGGTTCGAGTGCAAAACACAAGCCGCAAAGAGTAGGCAGGGTAAATTTCTTCTAATTGATATTATTTCCTCAGTGGCTCAACCCTCCCCCCCCCCCCCCCCCCCCCCCCCCCCACCTCCCCTTCTCTCTATCGTCTCTTGTTTTCTGTTAGACCGCGTTTGATGTTTTAACTGTATTAACAGGAGCATGAACTTGAAGACGAAGATGTTGTGCAGATTATCAAGAAGGTGTGATGCCAAACTCATCAATTGTAGTAGTTCATGCATGTTTTGTGCGAAACGGGTCTGTGTTATGTATGAAGTAGACAGCAGCATATCCATATGTTTACACCAAGCAGAGATTAGGATGATGATGATGATGTGTAACTAAAAGCCATTTTGTGGGTTATCCATCTGTTACAAATCAGGCTTTTCAAGACATTGAAAGAACTCGTTAACAAATATGTCAGAAAGCTTCCATTTTGCAGTCTTTCATCTAGTCAATGATTCTAACAATCTCTGCTGAGAGCTGTGGACCAGGGTGGCAAGATGTGCCCGGTTTTTCACTCCTATGCGTTTTGGAAAGTCATTATATTTATATGATTATTATTTTTATCAATTTGTGCGTGTCATTCTTGTATGGGGGCATAGTGGCATACTTATCGTTTTTGTATTGTTCCAAATTTATCGGATGTCACTGAAGGGACTCCATTCAATGCAACTTACTGCCAACTAGCAGTATAGTTATTAAAATAAAAGCATAACATCTTTATTAAAGCTGGATATTGGAAAACGAGACTTGTTTGAGAAAATTTTCTGCAAAAGAATTGAGGAGTAATATTTTTGTAAATTAAGGTTTTATTCTTGACCAAATTTTGAAAAGTGTAACGTAAATTTTGTAGTAGATTTTTGTAAAATACAATTTTGGTCAAAATACTTAATTTTAATTGATAAACTGGAATTGTACGCTAATGAGAAATAAAAATTAGGCCCTTATTTCAGAAAAAATATTTTTCCCGGAATTTTCACAAAAATCATTCTCCTAGAAAGGGTTTTTCCACATTTCCTATTATCGAAGGGTTTCTTAATAACGAATTATGAAAGTGAAATTATTGATTTGAAACGACATGTCATGGGTGATTTTTATATGCACTCAATTAGGGGTGTGTATAATCCAATTTAATCCGCTCAAATTGACCGATCTGATTCGATTCAATTCAATTTTTATTGGATTCGGTGAAACTATTGGATTTGATTGGTTTGCGCTTTAGATGCGCTTTAAAAAACCCTCCAAACATTAGATTCGCTTGGTTATCAGTTATCACTGTCAAAATTAATGTCAAATCAATTCAATTTCAATTAAAAATGAAATTTGTCCCTATATAATTAATTAGTTATTATTATACACTAATTTATTAATATAGATTACGCTATACCTTATTATTGTTACATATATAAAAGAATTTAAACCATAATTTATTTCTCTTTTATTTTACTAAAAAATTAGACTTTAAAATGGAATGATTTAATTTGGATTTTTATTTTAATAATGAAGGGAACTTTTTATTTATATTGTCTTGGTCCTACCTCTACACAAAAGAAATTAGTTTTGAACCAATCCAATCAATTTCAAATTAGATTGGATTGAATTTTGAAACCCAGATGGATTAGATTGGATTTTAAAATATAAAATCATGTTGGATTGGATTGGTCGGTAAATTGTAATAAATATAGTAATTTCGAATATATGCACAACCCTATACTCAACTAATTATGCATTTCACCCTCACTTGTTTAAAATCTAGACTATTTGCACACGTAATACGTGTGAAACACGTACGTATAAAATTTAATGAGAGTTTTAACAAAAGCGTAAGATGATCAGTTAGTGCCATTTGAGTGTAATACAAAAACTAGTTTTAGATGATGACTTGAGCTAAAGATTATTAATTTGTGTGCCAATGGTCGTCTTTCATAACTACTACTTTGGGGGTTTCGATTCAACGGCAGCTATTAATAGAGGGGGAATCAAGTGTGGCGGTGGTCGGTGGCAGAGATTTGAGGTCGAAGGGGGAGAGAAGAGAGAAGCTCGACAATGGGGTGAGAAAGAAAAATAATTCCTTTTTTGGCAATTACAAAAAAAAATAAAAAAATGGGGGTGAGCAGACGGGTTTTGGAAAAATGTGATGGGGGAGATGAATAAACTTTGTGGGTTTATTTTGAAAACACCTGCTAAAAACATGGTCGGGTTGGGTTAGTTCTGTGGCAGTAATAGAGGTGGTTCTTTTCTGTAATCTTAGAAATAAAACCAACTCAAATTAAAACTAATATCAGTCTACCCAAAACCAACAGTTCTCGGTTCCCTTTTCCTTAAAAAACCTAACACTTTTGTTTCTAGTTGTTTTTTGGTGCCCGTTCCTTTAGAACCTGACGTTGTTTTAGAACATACTTTAAATCAACTTATAAACAGTAGAAAGATACCAACAGGAAAATCTATTAGATATGGGAAGCACAAATGTACGTGCACGCATTATTCTCTTGCATGTGTAAATTCAAAATTTAAACATAAAGATATTGTTAATTTAATGGTTAAAATTGTTTTTAATAATAAGTCATGAGTTCCAGCCACTTAATTGATCAAACATTTTTGTCCAAATTAATAAATGATAAGGATAGAATAGGATTACAACATTTTTTATGTCATATCCATAAGCCATCGCCTCTATTTTATAACTACACATTGGTCAAAAAATTATATGCCAATCCGGAATTAAGAGTTGATGGATTCTTAATTAAGGCGAATGGAATAATTAGCAACATCGACATGGTTGTGCATACATATAATTATGCGTCGTTTTTAATTTCTGCAAATCAATTATAAAGGGTTTCAGTGCAATTCTGCATTACTTGCCGGTTTTTTTTGTTTTTTTTTTCTGGACAAAACACAACCTGCAAAAGGGGAAAAGAGAACCAAACTACGAAAGGAGCTAAAATCCCTCAAAACAAGGGACCTAACGCAAGGAGGCACACAACACAAAATTGAGACTCCAAGAAAACAATCCTGGACAAAATCTAGCAACCCAGTTCGCAACTTGGTTTGCTGATCTACTAACCGTCGAAAAGGAGAGGGCAATACCCACAACAAAAGCCCAAATGTCAGAAAACACTGCAGCAATGTGCCAAGGGGGACAGCATCCTCTTTGGTGCAACACAAAATCACCACCAACGCACAAAAAGTACGAGTCTCACACACAGCAAGAGCCTCAACCAACAGGATCGAATGAGAGCCTCTTAATTTTATGCCCGAAGGCATGAAGCAAACACCCATTAGCGTCTTTCACAACACAAGTAACAACAGCTGAACTTCCCTTCAAAGAGGCATCACAGTTGACTTTTAAACCGACTACAAGCGGACGAGACCAAGAAGAGATCCGCTGAGACATAGGACCTGACGAACCCATCGCAGGGTAGAGAGCGACCAAAGACAAAAATTCTCCAGCCAGCCCGAGAGTAGACTCTGCAGCATGGCCAGGCTGGACTGGCAAATACTTAGAGAAACGAATTTCTCACCCCCCAAATAGACCAACGAACATAAGCAATTTTTACCCAACAAGGCGATCACATTATGAGAAGAACTAAAGGTCACCCAAATAGAGTGAAGCCAGCGCCCCGCTGAAAAGCAATCATCAGCAACTAAGCGGGAAAGGTTGCATTTATCCCACACTTCCATAACCCAATCACACCTAAACATTATGTGTTCAATCGATTCCACCTCCAAGTTGAGGGACATTAAGGGAGAGGAAGTGCACTTTCTGGAGAAAAGATTCTCTCTAGAAGCCACGGCATTATTGAAAATTATCCACACAATTAACAAGTTTCAGGGAGGCCTTAATTTTCCAGAAACACTTACTCGGGAACAAAGGACAAGGACCCAATAACTTGAGAGTGACCTGATAGCCAGACTCAACCACGTAAATGCCATTTTTGGACCAGCGCCAAACAATAGAATTGGAAGAATTGGAAACTGAAACCGGTATTTTTAAGATAGCATTTGCTTCAACCATGGAAAACAGATCACTAACCAGCTCCACATCCCAAGTCATTGGGTTGTTTACCCCCAAAACCCGAAATAGAATTGGAAAAACTGGTTCTTCAATTTTTGGAACCCAAACCAACCCAACCAACAACCATTAATTGAGTTCGGTTCTTTAGAATAGTCGATTTGAACATCCGAACATACTTAGAACACATAAATGGTTCAACCCACAAGGCGTTTCTCATTTGGTTTGCAATTGTTTTCTAGAGTTTCTAAGTCACATTCAAATTTTTTTTTTAGCATAACCTTGTAGGAGTTGTTCAGCCCCAGCAGTATGTGCAAGTTTCTACGGTAACTGCTATAACCCCTTGTTCTATCAAGAGATTGAACTCCTTTTCCTGTAATTCTGTGATACGAAGGAATGAAAATTCAAACACCCTAAAATTGCAAATACAACAAAGTCAAATCACTGAGTCAACTTATCACCAATTCTCATTAACGCGATCAAAAGAGTCAATTATAAAGCGGATTCGCTCGCTCATCCTCGTTCTCGAATTTTCAAACTATAAGGCTCCGTTTGATAATAACATGAAAAATAAAAAGAAAAAAACTAATTTAGGTGAGAAGATGAAAAATAAGTTGATGAATGTGATAAAGATTAACTCTTATTTTTTGCTTTTTTCCATGACAAAATTTTCTTTGATTGATGGTGGAGAAAATTTTTCTACAAAATATTAAAAGAGAGTGAAGGACATATACATATACTCACTAAAATGAGTATGAGATGGATATCTCACTATATGCCTCCACTTATTTTCTATATTCTCACCCAAATTAATTGTTTTTAATTATCATTTTTCTTGTTACTATCAAACGGAGCTTAAATAAACAGTTGCAACTATTTAAAATATATCTTTTCGGGAATTGTGTCATTATGCAAAACCTTTGAGCCTGATTTTTTTTAAAGAACAGGAGAAGAGAGATGCAACTAAAAATCTCCAATTTATATTTTTTATTTATACATTAGGAATAAATTGCAGTAGTTCATAATCATCCTGCACCATCAGATCTACAAAACATGTTATATGTCCCTATTCCAAAAGGAGGATGATACAAAGAAAGCAATAGTAATCTTACAAATACATAATCACTACAAACAAAAAGTTGGGAAATAAAAGAAACCCATGAAGAATAAACATCAAGCTTTCACACAGCAGTTGAAGTAACTGAAAATGCTCCTCCTTGTCTGTAAAGATTTAAAGAAAAATCAGAATTAGCAAAAACTACCTTCTGAATTCTAATACTTAAAGCAAACAATCAACAAAATCATTGAAGAAACAATGGGAGGACAAACCGTATAGATCAGAGCAGTGGTGGATCCAGAATTTCGAATTTGGGAGGCCAAAACATAAGCATAAAAAAAATTAACATAAAAACAAGCTCAAAATAAACTAATCAAGGAAGACCCGTATTTATCTGTTGTTTACTCCGTGTCATTTGAATGCATTTGGCACCCAAAAATATGTAAAGATAATGCATGAGACATATCTTACACGCACGTATAAAGAAGCTTTTTTCCCTAAATATAATTGTAGAATGCGAGGAAAAAAATATATATAAATGTGCATAGAGATATTTTTAGTACGGCATAGAAATTATCTGTACCCCCTCCCAAAGAAACAAAGAATAAATAACATTTCATCTAGTCTCCAGTCTAGAAGAATCACAACTGTCCATAATCTGTGGAAGCCAACTAATTATCAATTTAATTATTTGGAACCAATGCTTACGGACGGCTAAGATCCATTGAAATTTTCAACGAGACATTCATAATAGTATAATACAGTTTAACACATTATTGACTCCTCCTTTAATCCAAAAGAGACCTTCCAAGAAAGACCCACCTCATAATTTCTTACTTAGTAACTTGCATGATAAACAAATAAATGTTCTTTCAATTATAATACCAACAAATATTCTGTCTATTAAAATAATGAGTTTAAAATAAACAAACAGGGAATATGTTCACAAAAGCCTAAATTAAAGCCTACCCAAATCTCATTATAAAACACTATATTACAGTGGCACAACATTAATGCCATGTGCACCACTTGTTCTTGTATGTGACGTATGTTACTTGGGATCAACCCCACTCTTTTTCTACGAGTACAAACTTGTGCTTTCCACTTTCAGTACACATCTTTATCATGCAAGTTGGGTACCCATACCTTTACCCCACCCCCTAAAAGGAGAAACAAAAAGAAAGTCGGACATTCAAAATTAAGAGCTCACCTTTCCTTTTGGGACGTTCGAAATGAAGTCATGTTTCTAAGATCAATGTACCAAATTTTGCGATAGCTATATAAACTTTATGCTTCACCAATGGTTACATGGAAGTTTGTGTTTTTTCTCAGAACTGCCGAGTCGAACAATAACTCTTCATTCCAGACTATTGGGCGGGCAACTTGTTTTTTGGGTCTGTGTTTTTGCCTCGACAATTACGCTCCATACTAACTAATAAGCGGGGAGTAATGATACAAGTACCAACTTAAATGACCAAGTTAAACAGCCCAAGGATGTGTCAGAAAATGCACTTTATGATACATCATTTGAGATGTCAACTTGATCATGTAAGTTAGTACATTTATTTTTATTCAATAAATGGGAGTTTCACGTAGAGGGAGGCAGGAAAGGGGACCATGCCTCATGCATGTATCCCGCCATCATAAATATTGATACTAAGCACAATCCTTGCAAAATAACTAACTACCTACTACCTGTATTGCCAGCTGTATTTGTATTTAATACTATATCGAAGGCAATTGACAAATGGATCTATGAGCAAAAAAGGCAGAGGATTCTTACAGCTGGAGAGTGTTCCTGCTGATAATGGTCGACGGCATGGCCCGAGTTTCCATTGTGAGCATTCGTGGAAATAAGCTCTTCTTCGTTCCCAAGACTGGCTCTTGATACGTCCCTCTTGTTCTGTTTTCTCATCTCTCTAATTTTTGAGAAATCCAAAGAGTAGTCCGGCACTTGCCCCTTTTGGTCCCAGTCCCCAAATTGTGGTACAGATAGCCATGGTGCATTTTTCTACATCAAATTAAAAAAAAAAAATTGCTATAATTACATTTCAAAAAATTCATTTCTTTCAATTTTTCCAACAAACATAAACACGGATATTGGGTTCAACTCTGAGTATGAAATACATGTGTAACCGTAATGAAGATGTGTTATATTCCAATTCACCTATATAATGGTATTCAAAGCCCTGCACGAAAGGAAAAATTGACATTGTTTCCAGACTTTTTTGAAAAGATAAAAACCTAGAAGAAAATGTATTTTCTCGGGTACATAACCAGGGGTTCCAATCCACAAGATCTTGCAGCACACGTACCAATGAGACCCTATTGTTCAGAATTACACAGAGGAAATCAATTATAGACAGTAATACAATTCTATCCACTCTTCATATACAAACTTTGGATTTGCAATCCCCCTTTTATTTCTTTCTCATACAGATGCCCAGTTTCTATAACGAGTCCAAATGGTTTCTCTGTTGTTAATTTTAATTTTGTTTTTGTCATCCATGCTTCAAATCAATGATTCCAGATATGTTTATAAATAGAATAAATATACACGCTAAACATGACATGAAAAAGAAAACGAAAGGGAAAATATTGAATATAGGATGAATAAATGGATGAAAACTGCTAAAGACTTGGTCTTCTAAGTTTTATTATATTTACATTGGTTATTCTTCCTTCTCCTTTCCTTTGGATTCTCTAGATTAAAATTGTAGAATTATCAGCTCGAAAATAATAAAATTTCTAACCAATGCTTCCTTCAAACAGAAAAAGCAGTAATTATTCCATGCAAAAAAAAAAATCAAACGGAAAAAAGTAAAAGAGGCTGATCATGGCATCCACTGACTTTTCAAGCCCCCCCAAAAAAAAGTAGAGAAAAAAGGGAAAGTGACAGCTTTGACTGGCTCTCACATTAAACGGATAGGACAGTTGCTATTCACCCAAATTTATTGAACACTTTGGCACTAGGAATGGAATTAATTGGTTAGCATGAAAGAATTGAATTCTTTAAGACTATTTTACACATGGAAATCAAAAGGTTAGGGAAGGAAATTATTGACTTACAAAGAAGAAAATTAGGCTAAAACAATTTGTAGATTGAAAAATGATTCTATAGAAAATTAAGCAATCAAACAACCCAAAAGACGGAAAATACTCGAAGTTTCAGTATTTTTTATGGAAAGTTGGTGCCATTAAAAACAGGCTAAGATCATTTCTAATTAGAAGGGAAATGGAAATCTAACTCCTCTACAACCCAAATTTCTCAAGGATCAATGAAGTCTCAAGAGAGTGAGAAAGATTTTAGGTCAAAGAGAGCTTATTATGCTACACCTAGCAGCATTAAAATTAAAGCACACATACAACCCAAAATATCTCCAAGGATCAAAATATCTTAGGTCAAAATGAGCTTATTAAGCTATAAACGAGCATTAATACAAATGTAAGAAATTAAGAGCATTTAATAGGGTGTGTTTGATTGTACTTTTCCATATGACAAATGCTCAAAATTGCACAACTTCAACGTATAGTGGTGTTGATTACACAATTTTCCGTGGTAGAAATTAATTGAGCTTGATTCTCTCCTCTCTCATCTTCCTCAAAAACCAAAATTCCCTTAAGATTTTGTTTTCCTATACACACTAATCAGCCAATTCCAAGGAATTCAATTATTCTCCGTGTAACCAATCAACCTTACCCTAACTCAGAAAGGTAAAAATTCAAAATTCTGCAGAGTATTAGCATAAACACGCAAACATATATACACAGTAATGTTAATCCAAAGCAAAAGTTACAAAAATTGAAGAACAGGATAGCGATTAATAATAGTTCAAATTAGGGTTAAACGAAACATAAGCAAAGAAAGATTTTCAGAATAAACACAGGGAGGGGAGGGGAAGGGGGGGGGGATAAGTAGAGAGAAGCTTAATTTACCTCCTTGCGATCTTCCATGAGTTCAGTTTGGATCTTCAAATTCTAGCCGAGAGAAAAATCTTTGTTAATGAATATTACCAGAAGAGAAAAGTATTTATTGAAGTTTCAAACACCCACCAGATATATTCATATACATATACGCGTATGTGTGTATAGATATATACATACATAAATAAATATAAAGTATATTATATAGTGTGAGTCAGTGAGAAGAAGAGAGGCGTGTGCGATATAAAGAGTACTGGCAACCAACTGTAAGTGAGAGAGAGAACGCGTTTACTATTATTATTATTATTATTATTATTATTTTCTTTTTCTTTCACAAAAAAATTAAATTTTTTGAACAAATGTACTTAAAGGATTCAAACTAAATAAATTGTCCCTCCCATAAACTTAGAGAATCATTAAGCCAATTTTGTAAAATTACAAAAATTTTAGGTGAGCGGAGGTATAACTAGCTATGAGTTGGTTTCGAGTTAATGCAAATAAACTTTTTTCAAATGAAGCGTGTGTGTGCATTTGCACTTACATCTCATTAGGAAGGTCTTAAAAAAGTGTTAGTGATTAAAAATTTACCTTTGAAGGATGTTTATGACAAATGATGTGTTTGTAACAGATATGAGAGGTGTAAATAACACTGCCCAAAGGTTAAATGAGTTGGTATGAGATGGTTTTAAGAAAGTGTTAGTGATTAAAAATTTACCTTTGAAAGATGTTTATGACAAATGATGTGTTTGTTAATAGATATGAGAGGTGTAAATAATACTGCCCAAAGTTTAAATGAGTTGGTACAAAGCTAATATATATATATATATATAAATAATTACATATATTTAGAGCATTTTTAATGGTAATGTAAAACTTAATTTGTAAATTATATATGTCAATCAACTTTTACAAAAACCTTGAATGTTAAAAAAAAATGCTCCATTGGTATTTTTGTTAAGCTATTTGTAAATTTTAAAATAACCAATAAAATTCTAAAACTTGTTCACTATCAGTTTAAGCAAGTTTTTATAATTTTTCTTGAATTTTTTTTTATAAATAATTTTATAATCACACTGGATATTTATTTATAAGTATTGATGAACATATTTCTATTATATAGTTTTTATTAAAATTCATATTTTACTTTTGAAATTATTATATTTTCAAATTTTATTTAAAAAATGAAGAGAGAAAAATGATGTCGCATTGTAAAATGAGAGTATATTCTACACAACTATATTACACAAACTTTGATTTTAAAAGACTATTGGAGACGAAACAAAAATATAAAAAACTGTCGGAGATACTCTTAGCACAACAAAAAAGCATAATTTAAAATGAACTTTCAATTAATTAGTATCATTCAATTTATTACGACTTTTAGTACATTTTTTAAAATTACAATATCGTCAAATCAATTATATTTAGGTTGCATTTGACATGTATGATAAGTGAGTGGAATGGGATAACTTTATATTATTCCATATTTAGTGTTCGACGGGATTAGATATCCAGACGAATAAAACTTTTTATTCCTCCAAGAGGGGGAGGGATTAACGAATCTCTCCTAAGAGGTGTGATTATTTTATTATGTTCGGATGAAATTAAATAATCATATTTAACTCTTTAATCCGGCGCATCAAACATACCATTAATATTAGAATAACATATAACTTTAAAAGTTACTAAAGTAATATAATACTTTAATAACAAAATAATTATTTTAACAATATAAATAATTTTTTTAAAGTTAAATATCATTTCTTTATTATACGATGAGATGACAATATTTTATAACTAATAGTAATTATGATCTAAACAGTAAAAAATGATTAATCAATATATATAAAATCTAATCTGAATATCGCTTGGTATTAAAAAAAAATTGAAGGAAAAAGAAGCTTGCTTTAAAGAAAAAGTTATTTAACTTTATCATACCAACCGACAAAAAAAAAAAAAAAAAAAAGTATGGTCTAGAATGTGTGTCGAGCGAGAGATAAAAGAGATCCCGTGTTGGTGTGAACGGGGTAGGGTAAATTTATCTCCCTACCCGTGTGTTTAATAGTAATTATGATCTAAACAGTAAAAACCATATATATAAAATCATTGAATATCTTGGTATTAAAAAAAAATTGAAGGAAAAAGAAAAAGAGATGACAACTAGCGAGCGAGAGATAAAAGAGATCCCGTGTTGGCCTCGTGTGTTTCGCCATCATTCTCGTCCTCGTCATTGTCAGTTTATTTGATTATACCCTAACCCCATCATCATTACTCTACTTCCCTCTACCTATCCCCAAATTTATACACGGCTTTTCCCTCTCAATTATTTTAAGAAATACTGTCCAACTTAAAAAGTACTTTCAAAGTTGTAATTTTAAATCAGTATTAGATTTGGGTATGCATAAATTAAAAGAAAAAATATATTTTAAAAAATAAATAATAAATAGCATAATAGTCAAGAGTTTTAATGTTTTGACTGATAACGAGTTTAAATATCTTTGCTTACATTGCTAGGGAAATTACAAAATTATTATTGCAAAAATATAATTTCATTAGTCCAAAATAATATTAATTCGAAATAAAAAATAATAATATGAAAATATAAAACCATTATTATTTTGGTTACCACTCAAAACAATTTTATTACAAATCTACCACAACTGAGGAGCGGTTTTAAAATAATGCCAAATTTTAGTTGATGAATTTATTCGGTTGAGTCGCAAAATAAGTCGCTCTTTTTAAAGCGTTTCACGAGTCTACCCTCTTTGTACAAGCAATTCACAATGCCACACCACCTCTAGGATAAAACAAGTCGAAATTCACCTTCTATCTAGACCTCATTTACACATGAGAAAGGCCCATAATACACATATAGGTTTAACCACTTGCTCTGAAATACATATACAAATTTTGGAGTTCTTGTAATGAAACAAGTAAAGAACAAATATTTTTCGTATGAAAATTCATACAAGAAAATTTTCCTTATTCACTAGTTGAAGGCAAAGAAATGCATTATTTTCTTTCAAAATGAAAAGTGGAATTTTGAGACTATTAGTCTCATCTTCAAAACCAATTTTCTAATATGGAAAGTGAAAGTACATTGAGAATAAAAAAGGTATTTGAGAAGAAAAATGATTTCTTTGTATTGAGAGGAAGAAATAATTATTTGGTAAAATAATAGATCATTTTCCTTTTCATCTCCTAATATATATATGAAACATATATCACAATTAAATATCTCATTAAAATATATCATAATGTGTCAAAATAAATTCACTCCATTAATCTCCACAAAATACCAAAATAAATGAGTCATTAGAACAATGATTATAAAACATAAATATTATTTTAATAGAGATAATATGAGAGGATTTAATATTTTGAAACTTCTAAATTAATTAGAGGATTAATAAAATAAAAAAATTTGAAGGATTAAGGGAGAGACTTAGACCTGCCTTAATTTTTTTTAAAAAAAAATAAAAAATATTTTATTTTTTGAAATCTTCCAATAAAATGTACTTGTGGTTTTTTGAAAATAAACACAAGTTCTAACAATCACTCATTTTTATTTTTAAAAAATCATCAAGCAAGATGGTATAGTCATGTGCAGACGTCTTTTGACTTGAATCTTACTATAGTAGAAATTATTCGATTTTTTATTAGAGTGACAAAGTGTCTTGAACTCTATTCTTGACAACACCCCGCACACATAACCATTAATATTACTATAGTGGTTCCAAAGTTAGCATAATACAACCATATGCTTCTATCCTAGTATAATGAATGTCTTAGGAAATTTTGTCTAAAATTTCCATTAAAGCGACCTCACTTTAACATTCATATATGTGAATCCTATCAAGAATACTATTCTAGCTAGGTATCCTACTCCACATGGAGATATAGTCATCGTTAAGAGTTTAAAAAAATAACTCCACCTTTTCTCACGCTTCAGGATATCATGCTTATAGGGATTGACTCAAATTAATTTCAATTTGCATGATTCACATATCACCTATGTGATTTCATTTTTTTCTTTTGAATCTATATCTTGGGATCTTCAGTCCATATGTTGGGGATTCATCACAAGTGACTTGTTTCATAATTGGCTCTTATCACATCCCTTTCTTTATGTAACACAACATTATGCACTAGTCTTTTTGTCAAAGGATTATTTTGTTTGTCTTCAGTCTAGAATAACCTGGCCACTCTTACAATCACAGTAAATATAAATTATTTAACTGTGTTGCTCTTACTGTTAGAATAACGATTATATCATTTTGCAATAACTATGGTTCTATTGCTATGGATTAAAGTGATTGGTATCAATTTATCTCATATAGGGGTACCCATCTAGCAATTGACTATGCCTCCATACTAGCATTTGCTAGTGAAAACAAATTACTTTTTTCAAAGAAAATTAACAATTATTTAATCATTGTAGATATATCTTTTTAAGAAGCGAAAAACATAGGATTCATGTTTATTTGAAGCATGATCTTTTAAATAGCACATTGGTGCTTCGTACTAGATCTACTAGAGAACCTATATAATATTCTCATTTCTAAATTGAATGCAACTCAAACTTTAAAACAATGATCAATTGGTGGAAATAATATACAAACCATAAAATAGATCACCAAATATCTTCACATACAATATATATCACAATCCAGTGTTCTTTAACAATATATAGCATTGTATTCATATGGAGTATTTAAAATGGTTCATAATTAACCAAGAATAATTTCTTAATAAATGAAATTTCACAAAATGACCTAGTAATAATTAAAACAAATTCTCTAGGTTTTTTTACCGAAATACTTTTGTGCCAAAACATTTTAGTAAAGGGGCTTATTCTTATCAACACAACAAATGTTAGAAACAAACATCAATATCATTTAATCATTAGTACGTAGGACTACATACATTATTTACAAACTTTGTAAAACATGAATTTGTTAATTTAAATGATTCTAGTTTTAAATAAGGTCTAAATATATTCATCAGATGTTGCTTAAATAGAAATCCCCACTATTCTTGATCACCTCAACTATTATTTTATTTTTAAAATATGTAAAATATGTGCATGCCTTCAAGAAATCAATATACAATATGATACGCAATATACGAACTCAATATAGTAACCAACATAAGAGTGCATATATATTCTGCCAATTCAACAAATAGATAAGTTTAGGAAAATAAAATTCTTTTCATTTTTAGAGAGTTTATGACTTTTTAAAGCCATAACACTTTTAGAATTAATCTCCAAATTTACCTAGCCAAAATCAAGTATCTTAGTGATGTAGAATTTTTCAAACGTCACTTTTTTTTTCCTAATAAAACAAAGAAACTCTTGAACATAAAATTATCAAAAGAAACATGGAACAAAATTCTAATATTTGTATCACCCTTCAAACCCATTTATCAAATTTAGCATTTGATATCATGGCCACAAGGACTTTTTAGAGAAATATGTTTACAAAGTAAGAATATTTTTTAGTAAATTTGAGCAAAATGTCCATTCTATTTGTAATTATTTACAAAAGCAACAATAGTCTAACTTTTATTTTATCATGAAGGGGTTCATTCATGTTGAATTCGAGTTTTCTCTTTCAATTCTTTTGATTTTAATTTGGTTCTACTATTTTCTTAATTATTTAGCTTGAAGCTAAATGAAATTTAATTCTTTTTTGTTAAAAACAACTAGAACTTCTAGTCTTAATATTGTTCTAAACTTATTTCTCAATATGCATATCAAAATTATAATGACAATATTAACAATAATGTAATAAAACATGGCATGTCATATATATATCATGCACTTTAAATTTTAATTCATACACATTAAGTATACAATATATTTTCAATGATCCTAATCATACATATATTAATTGTGGGACTTCATCGTCTAGAAAATTTTCTCATATATCACAAACCATATATGCATGCCAGTGCATTCTAATAACATATAACCATCATATAGTTTAACTATTTTTATAAATACAATGAGAAATTCATAGGCAGATTTTTGGGCCAACTTGAAACAATTATCATAACTCTCTTATACGAATTCCAAATTTAACTTATAACCTATCCAATTAAAGATGTACAGATCTACATATAGAAGTGGATTTAGTGAAAAATAATTCATATTCTACAAGTTTTGGAAACATGAATAATACAATAACTCTAGTTTGAGTACACGTACTTGTAATTTGCAACCAAAATTTAGTTCCTATGCCAAAAGCCAAATTAAGCCATAATATTAGTTACAGATTCATGATGACAACCAAAAAATGTAGAAGATTTAGCATGCAATTAATACGACTGAATATTCTTACTCTGATTCGTTATAGGACTAAGAACAAAAGAAACAATGCTCGTTATTCACCACTAATTCCGATTACTTTTCTTTGTTTTCAATGTTGTGTGTGTGTGTGTTTCCTGTTAATTTTGAGTCCTCATTTTGTTGCAAAAAAGAAAAGAAAATAAAATTTTATCGAGGAAAGATTATTTGTTGGTGTTAAGGTGATACTAACATAAATTTGAGTTTTTTACTATAAGATATTTTCGATGAATGATGAATATATATATAGGACAAATCTTAAGTGTTTTTAATATACATTTAAATAAATTAGGAAATTAGAATTAAATTCAATATATTTTAAGTTGGAAACTAATTTGAAAAGTAATTATACTCAATACTTAGAATTTTTGAAAAGTTTGGTTTAAAATTGTCAAAACTCTAAAGAAGCTAGATCCCGGTACTATCAAATTATATACTTTACCTATTACAGTCATCCATATTATTTAAGGATTTCTTAAATTGGTATACCTTTTTTCATGGGTCTCATTCAGAGTGTGAACAAGTATTTTAGTGACTAATAGATTAAAGTATTTTAGTGGTAAGAGTAATTTTACTCTTTATAAAAAAAGGGCTTTGAATTTGTACACTAGCTAGTATTCTCAACCATGATAGAAAAATGGCACCATGCCACCATCGCATATTACCTTTCATACCATACGAATGAAGATAAATATGGAATTTATGAATTTTAAAAAGTGTTCATGCTTGTGAGTTGTGATGTAGTTAAATACATGTAAACGTAGAGTTTGGTTTGCTAAGAAAATATACATCAATGTATAGTTTATGTTATAATGAGCAATGTTATTTACTTCACATTACTTTTAACACTTGGATATAAACTAATTGTACACCACAAAGCAATTGAATTAATTTTCATAAGTACGTTCAGATATAAGTCAATTCATTTGTTCCCTGTCATTGAAAATAAATTTCTTTACATTGAATTTCAGCAAAACAAATATATCCATAGCATACAAGGTATATGATCGCTTTTAATTACAGATGAACACTGCTACATATATATTAGTTTATCCTGCGCATGTGATGCACATGTATGCAGAGAGCAAAAGAAACTTCAGTTTAATTGCTTTGAGGACCTATCAAAGGAAATGAGGGGTAGTTAAATTGGATTGGTGTGGGTTACCTAACATACAAAGTAGAAAATTTTAGTTGTAATTGTCTGTTATTTTTTATTAATAAAATTAGTTTCTGTTTTTTTAAGAAAAATATGATGCACATGTAATTTCTATATATTTAATTTTAAAAAAAAGTAAATAAAAGTTATGGTGATCTAATATATTTTTAAAATATGGGTTCGATTCACACAAAAAATCTAGTCTTTTAATGAAAAAATAGACCGTAAATTTAAAATAAATAGCCAATCTCAAAATATGACACAAATTCAAAGCAGGGCCGGACATGAGAATTCGGGGGCCTGAAGCGAAATTTATCAATGAGGCTCTCCGTCCTTCAATTTTTTAGGTTTTTTTTTTCTAAGCGTCCAAATTCAAAGAAAATAAATTAAATTAAATTAATCTACATAAATGATCACTACTTATTTTTGGATCAATGATAACATATAAGAATTTTTTGATCAATGAACTTTTCCAATTTCAAACTTTAAAAAATTATGGGGTCCTCAAAAATTTGGAGCTTGATGCAAGAGTTTGTTGTAGCTCACCTCATGTTTGGCTCTGATTTAAAGCTATTAAAATGGATCCTATACATAATAGCATAAATAATACATGCCAATTAGATTATGGTAAAAATAAGGTAATGATATTAGCATTCTACAAAAATATTTTTAACACTCTAAAATAATCTTTAGTAATTTTTTATATAAATCTTTTAAGATATTTTTTAGCCATTAAAAATATTTTTAAAATGTTAAAATATTTTTATAGAATGCTAAAAATATCATGAAAAAAAAGAAAAGAAAAGGTTTACATCATGAGATGTCTAGCTGTGACCTTTTTTCGAACTTGGAAATGGGCGGAGGGGACAGACCTTTTAATGCACTTTGATCTGGCTGTGACCTTTTTTCGAACTTTGGTACCGCCGCTGGTTACCACTCGCTAGCTGTGCTATAATTTATTTTCTTAAACAACGGTAACATGCTACATTTTTTTTTTCATTTTAATACACTTTTACATAAACTTTATCTCAAAGCAAATTTTGTAGATAGAGGCCATGTTATATTTGATTAACATGTATATGATTCACTTAAACATAATATGATGCAACATACATTTTATAATTGTAGCATCTTAATATACGTGTCCTTGTGTGATTATAATAATTTGGCAACTTACGTATTATAAGTGTTTGAGTGAAGTTAGCGTCTTATATATATATATATATATAATAATCTCTTCAATTATTTTGCTGATGCCAAAAATCGACTTAAGAAGTCTTACATAGCCATACTTTCTCTCACATATGTAGTTATAATCGAGTCCACTAACTTTTCAAATAAAATTCCAATTTCATTAAATTTTAAAATAGTTTGAACAAGCTCAGAAAAAAAGAAGACGACGACGAAGAAGAAGAAGTTTGAACACAACCTTCTTCAAGACCAGGTATTAAGACATTGTTTAAGAGACACTCTATAAGTAAATAATTGCGCTTATGTCTTTTCTCATTTTGCCACACCATTTGAATGGTCATCATTGATAGTTACATTGGAGAATATTGTTTTAGTTATTTATCTACGCATTTTATGTGACATTAGCTATTTAAGAAGTTTGTCGTGGACAGTGGCGGAGCTAGGAATTTTGTTCATGTGGGGCAAAAAAAAAATTTTTGTTTACAAATTTTCTAAGCCAATATTGAATCAACCACAATAACCAAAAAATAAATATATTAATTTCAATATTAACTTATCAAATAATAATCTAATAAGCAAATCAACCTCAATAACAAAATTTATTATCAATATTTAACAATCTAATAAACAAATTAACATTAATAAATAATAACCAATAAACAAATATGTTAACAATTTAAGAAGCAAATCAATATTAAAACACTTAAATTTTAATAATCAACAAATTTTAACCAAAATAAATAAATTAAATATGACATTATAAGAAGCCCCCAAACCATCATCCACTAATTACAAACACCGTCCCCTAAACTTGTAAGTCTTACCGCACAAGGCCCCCTCTATCCTTGCCCAACAACTTTTCTTTTATTACATCATTAACCCTTGACTTTCCGTGCTATCACAAACCCACCCCCGAACTTAGTAAAATTTTCAAACAAATTTAGTTGGGGCCACTACATGGCTCCAACCCTGGTCGTGGACCACATACGAGGAAAATCATTTATAATATCTAAAAAAATGGGAACTAGAATCTATTTGTTAAAAAGTTAACCATCTTTTCATAAAAGTGGGCAATGTTCGAATCTCGTTAACGACGATTTCAAAAAATTCCTTTGAAAGATTGTTATGAAGGCTATTGACTACCCTCAATTATATAGCTCAATTGTATATTTTAATAATGTTTATGCTCTAGTCTTTAACTAGAGTTTAAAAAAAAAGTTGAAGTTAGAATAATAAAGATACTAATGAAAGTTGATAAAATGTTATCATTTAACTTGGTAAATATCCATTTATATTAATATAATTTCAGCAAAATATTAAAGACTATACTATAGTTTATATTTAGTATTTACCACTATCAACTTTCATTAGTATCTTTATTATTCTAGCTTCAACTTTTTTTCCAGCAAGATACTAGATATAAACTAGAAATATATTTTGAAAGAAGTGAAATAATAAAATATACTATAGTTTATATTTAGTATTTACCACTATAGCATTTTATTAAAAATATTAATCAAATCTTCAAATAAATCTGTCTAAGGAATTGAAAGGCTACATAAGCTTGGAAAGATTTGTACTATACATGGCAAATAGGGAGAGAGCCGTTGTGTGGTTGTTGGAAAGAGCTGTTGCAATATTGACTATCAAACGTTCGTCTCTTGTGTCTGATGTGAAACGTGCATTTGTTGTTCGTCTTATTTTTTTCACCATACTTACTACATTTTCTTTAAAATTGTGTTAAAAAATATACTAATTTATTAGTAAATCGAATTATAATATGAGGTACATGTTTTTATAAACAATTTTCTCTTTCAATACTTAATTGTTTTAACCAAGTATATTAAGTTGCAATATTTGCAAAAAAAAATACGATTGTGTAGGATTTCATTTAATTTAAAATACGGATCGTACCGATATTTTGGTTCAAAATAGCCGATCACTTTTCAAAATACATTTGTTAAAAGTATTGTATTATACTTAACATGTAATGTACACATACTTAAAATACATTAATAACTAATAAGTTTGACATTAGGTATTCCAATTTGGATGATAACAATTCCCTTTAACATGTGACTTGTAAAGTAAACTCTAATCATCAAATTAAATAGTTTCTCTTTAAGGACAATCATAACGTCCAAATATTAAATTAACAATATTTAAATTGGAATGATTAAGACAGCCGAAAGATGACTAGGTAAGGAATTCGAATATTTCTTATGTTATTATAAAGTTTTGATTGCTAAAATATTAATTTAACATAGCTTAGTTAATTATCATACTATGTCAATTAGAATCAAATCTGTCTATTTTAGTTATAAAAGCATTTTTGGAGTATCCCATGTTTAATCTGTCCAAGAACCGTCCACGTATTAGATTAATTGTTGCTTTCTCCTTTATAATTTAATTACATCTTAATCTTTTTTTTCTTTCTAATAATAGCAAATTAAGTTTTAACCCAAAATTTTGAGGGTTTGTATACTCAAACTCATGACATTTTGTTAATTAGTGAATAACCCATTTTTTTATATTTAGCCCAAATTTCAAAATAAGTTTTTTTCTAGAAATTTTGAATATTTAATTATAATTTGACGGAGTTGTCCTTATTAATAAAAAATAAAAGCTATAATTGTTAATAATTGTGGTGGGGAATATTTAATTATGTTTTTCAAAAGAAATTATCCTTTTTTTGAGTATTATATATCCACTTAACTACACCAATGTGTAATTATCTCATATCACTTGACAAAAATCACAAGGATAGCTATCTCTTTCTCTCTCTCTACAACCGTGTATGGAGATTTTATTGTGTTCTTTGATTCATTAATGTTTTGTATGATTAGATCATGGATTCTAATTCGCATTATCTTTTTCTTTCTTTTGATCTCAATATCACCATCAACAATGGTGGTTTGAGTCACCTCCAAATTGCATTGCGTTGCTGCCTTCTTACTCCAAACTCCGACCAAAACTTCACCAACCTCATTATTACAATCTGAAAGTACTTCATATGAAAAATCCAGCGTAGTAACCATCGTGACTTATTGATTTCCCTGCTAAACTTTACTTCTACTTTTTGGTATATATGAGTTAGGGTATAGGGAATTGGGGTTTGTGTTTCTAGGTACGCGGGTGTCAGAATGTAAGGAATGTTTGGGATTAGGTGTCATTGGATCCATATTAAGGTAAGCCTTGGCCTCATTTCAATTTCTCAATCAAGTAGGACTAAAGAAAGGCGGGCGCGTGTGGCAACCTTTGCCAGGCAAGGTCCATATTTATTCTCTATTACGCAATAGTTATATTACACAGTAGTCATGTTACGCAATAGTCATATTACAAGGTATATTATCTAAACTTATTGATTTTATAAAGTCATCAAACACTTAATATAACTGTTTTACAAAAAAAAATTTCCGTAATATGTATTATGGCAGTTATATTACTTATTATTTTTTAAAAAATTCAAATATGTAATATGTCTAATATTTATACACTATAATATGTTTAAATTTGTTAAGGATAATTATTATTTGTTGAGGATAATATATGAAAATCTTTAACAATGTTATCTCTAATTTATTTGACTTAAAGTTTGAAATTAATTTAAAATTTTTAAAAAGTGAATATAGTTATCTTAATTTCTGTTAGTTTAGATTTTGAAAGTCGTTTAATTTTAATGAAATAGAAAAAGGACAAATTTGGAAAAATGTAGAATAAATAAAATATATAAAAAATCAATTATTAAATAACAAATTAGTAATTATCCAAAACATTGGGCCAATAACTAATTAATCAAATAAAGTGGGTTAAATGCAAAACAATTCAAAAATCATGGGCCAAACACAAAAAATCTCTTTTTCTAAACCAATAATGTCTTAATTTTATATAAAAAACGGAATTCATGTAATAAATTGGTAAGTGCATGCACAGTGTACCAATTTGTCCGAAAGGTAAAAGTCTATGACCCTATTCGAACATTTATTAATTCAAGTATAGCCGCATATAATATTTAAATGAGAGTTTGTTAACATTTGTTCTTAAAGTATGTATCAAATATGATATAAAAAAAAAATTAGAGCTACTAATGTAAAAAAGTTATGAAGCCAATTTACAGTTATATTTTTTAATTTAGAGATAATGGGTTATAGGGTGTCGCTCTGTAATGTTTTATAACTCTAAGGACGGACTCATGTTTAATAAAGTGAAGTAGTACTAATTTCATAATTTGGTTTTACAATAAGAACACTTTTCATAATATTAATTTATTTTAAGAAAAATAATAAATATTGATGGTCAAATATACCCATAATATAAATGTTGATGGATAGAGATTTTCAGTCATTCCTCACTGTCGAAGAAGATAAGCCTATGTTTCCTTCGCTATTTTCTCCCGATGATACACTTATGTCCAGCTCTCATTTTCGGTCTCTGTTGAACTCAAAATATGAGACAACTCTAATGTCTTCTCCGGAGTACAACTGCTCCACCTCCTTAATCTCTCCGAG
This sequence comes from Lonicera japonica, assembly GCA_021464415.1. NCBI lineage: Eukaryota > Viridiplantae > Streptophyta > Magnoliopsida > Dipsacales > Caprifoliaceae > Lonicera > Lonicera japonica. The sequence continues at coordinate 74,025,582 of CM038466.1, read as the reverse complement.
AGAAGCGCTGTTCTCATCATCATCATCTTCTTCTTCTTATTTTTTTTGCAGGTGCAATTATAAAACATATATAAATTTTGATTGAATCGTTGGATTCTGCTGATTTTTGGCTATGTTGTTCGGAAGACAAAGTTACCGTAATCACGCGAAAAATTAAGATGATCAGATGTCGTTTTTCTATCGAAATCGATCAATTTTAACAGCCCAACGGGATTTGAAAAAAAAAAATCTAATCGCAATTTTTTTTTTGTTTTCGGCAAACCCTACGTCGATCCATATATATATATACATATATATAAATTGAGTGGATGTTGATCTCATCAATTTTGTTGTTATCTGTTTTGTAATGGTGCTAAAACAGATTAGTGCTAAACATATTTAGCACCAATTCTGATGAGACGTGGGATGTTATAAGGAAAGGGAATAATTTTCTTTTTTGTACAGTGTCCTTAATTTACACAGGTTATTTGTAATTGTCCTTTATAATTATGCTATTATTGAAATGAGTCCTTATGCTTAATTGTCCCATTAATTTATTATGTGTTTGATAAATTGTTAATAAAATTTGAAAAAAATAAACAAATGATTTAGTGAGATATTTTTATTACTTTTCTGGTTTTTCCATAAAATTCAAATCTTCAGTTGATGGTTAATTTTTTATTTTTTTTCCATGAGAAGAAAGAAAAACATGAAGAATATTTTTCTAAGTAATTCATCTGTTTTTTTTAACTTCTCATAATTTTATTTTGTTATTAAAATCCAGGATATATTTGTGTTGGGTCTTGAAAGCTGGCCCAATCCTTCGTAATAAATGGGCGAGCTTTGAGTTACTAAGTCACTGTTCACTGGGCCATGAATAAGGAATATATAGGCCAGTTACTTGGACCATTGCAAAATTTGAATGTGCTTCAAAAAATATTTTTTTTTTACGAAAAGTTCAAAACATGAGATAGATTGGTGGCAGTAAGATGACTTATTAATTTTTGGGCTTTGCTTGCATGAATCCATCTTTTAAGCAATAAGAGAATTTTTTTTTAACGAAAAATAAGAAAAAAAATATCTGTTATGACTTTATGAGTTGCATTGTATTTTGAATGAACTAAATATAACCCAATTCTGCTTTTTATACAAATAATATAGTGCTAAATATATGTTTCAACGAATTCATTTGACTGGTGTTAAATTTGTTTGCGTCAAAATGGTTTGAACGAAATAAAATAAAACTAGTGATTTCTTGATCTATAAAATATAGTTTTTAAAATTCTTGATAGAGTAAGAATATAAAAGTCTAAATCAAACATTTACATGCACTATGTCATATTTTAAGGTTATTTATGAGTAAAATATTGTTATTTTTTACATATATTTTGGTTATTGTATTGTACATTATTCAAAAATTGAAAGTAGAAGAATGGTTCGAACATGTAGTCATTTTTTTTTTCACACGACTCTACACTGCCATATTGCTATAATATAAGGAAAAGTATGATATTTCGGTGACAAGTTGCGTAATGTGAAATTCATAATTTAGTAAAGATTAACTTATATTGAAATATCATACTAAATTTGGTAACTCGTCTCCTAATTATTTTACCAAATTGACACTGTACGGCAGAGTGAAGAAAAGTATCTTGAGTTCGGATCTTTTTTCTTTCAATAATGTGCAATAAAATGACTAAAATATACAAACAAATATATTAATGTTTTGCTATATTACCTGAAAACAAGATGCAGTGCATCACAAATCTTATCTTTATTCTATCACAATTTTTTTTTCTCCAAGACACGCGAACATTGCTTAAATTTAATACAAAATAAAGTTGGCAGGCATAGTTGAAAATTTTACTCCTTTTTTTTTTGACTTGTGGTTTTTCTGTATATAAAGAGTAGAGTAATAAAATTTTTCAAAATATAATTCTATTCTTAACTTTTTTATATTATATACATGACAAATTAATATATCATCACGTAGATCAATCTTGAGTCGGCCACATATTGATGGAAAAAAATTGGGATAAGAAATCATATGGTTCAAACTTTTATACGTTTTCTTTTAAAGCCAAGTTTAAAATATTTCTTAATCATCAATTATGTTAAAAGATTTGTACTAGCTTCTCTAAAATAGTTATCAAAATTAGAACAACACTCAAGCGGTATATAAAATAGCTAATTCTTCGTCAATAATCTCATAATTTGTTAACCTTCTCGGTGTTCTTGGAATAAAAAAGTCGTGGATTTAATTTACTCATACTGTAATTAACAATTTTTTTATTGTATCAAAATAACTATTATTTTATTTATTTTTCATTTTCGAGTAGGCATGACTTCGGTTGTAGCTAGCTAGTTCTTTTGTTGGTAGTCTTTTTCCAATTTCATTTTTTTACTGACGCGTGGCTGATCCAGGAATCTCACATTCTAAGCACACGTGGCACAAAGTGACAGGTCCAAATGATTTTATTTGAGTTTGGGAATTGGGTAGGAATATGTGTACCACAAAACACGTTTGATTTTGTCACGGCGTTATCTCAGAGCTCATCCCCACGTTGTATCCGTTTCTCATGGCCACAAATATATATATATATATATAAAGAGGCAATTTCTTTTTCTTTTTCCATTTTTTTTTGTCTTTTTTAACGAATACTGCACTTATAAATTCCTTTTTCTCAAAACTCAAATTATGATGGGATGGATATGATGCCAACTTTTATAACAAATTTTCTACACCCCATGTAATAGAAATATAGCAAAATTCATATATATATATATATATATATGTCTATAGCAAGTTTTAAAATTAAAATAATTTTTTTTTTTTTTTTGTATTAACCAAGGTTTATCTTACTTTCATAGGGTTACAAATATTTGATTATATATATATTTTGCATTTTTATAAGCAAAATATTTAATAATAACAATTCAAAGTGTAAACTATTTAAACTTGTACTAATTTAAATTAGATCTTGTAATAGGAGACATGGAGGAGCGCCTCAAACTCATTTTTAGTTTAAGGCTATTCATTGTATATATTGTATTAACCATATTTAGCGCCCCCCCCCCCCCCCCCCCCCCCCCCCCCCCACACACACACACGAAAAACAAACCCCCCCCTTTTTTTTTTCACTATAAATATGGCAATTTTTACTTTTGTATGGTAAAACCTGATAAATTTAAAAATTGATTAAACTTTAGCTAGATGGGCGAGAATCGCCTACCCTCCCTTAGGCAAGTGAATGTCACTTGTGTTTTCCACGGTTGGATAACATTGACTCGTCCCTTCCCTTTTTTTTTTTTTTTTTTCATTTTGATTTAATTTTCTTTGTTTTGTTTATATAATAATAATAATAAAAATTGCAATAACATAATACAAGAAATGCGTTAATATATAAAATAATCTCGTTATATAAAAAAATATAGAAAATAATATCACCCTCATTATTATAACTTATTGATGATGATGCACTTTCTTTGCATCAATGAGAATGATATTTTTTCCCAAAAATACGTTGAATATGCTTGATAATTATATTGTTAAGATGGAAGAAATATAGATAAAAAATGAGGATGACTAAATTGGGTGACAAGATTAAGAGTGAGATTGAGAGAAAATAAATAAATTTAATGGGGTTGGGGTGGTTCAATGGGATGGTTGAAGAAAGGGGTGGGAGGGAGTTTAAATTGATTGAATAAAGGGAGTGCTCATTTGCTGAAATTGTTAGAGGCAAAGTAGTCATTAGAGGGACTAGGCTATGAATGTCACCCATCCACTGACCAACCCCTTCATTTTTTTTTACAATACCCGTAGTGAATTTTGCATAGGCTATTTTATCATTTTACCAACCAACTACCATATGCACATTGGATGCCAATGAGATTTTTTTGCTGCGAAATTTTGTCACTTCAAACCACATGTTGTCCTTGCCGGCTAGACTCTTGGTATACAGAAATAGACTAAATTACACCAATAAACTCTTAATTAATTAAAGATTTTAGTTTGCACCCAAAATGATTATTTTGCGATAATTTATATTATATATTTAATTTATTACAATCAACTCTGATATGTTATTTTTGGCCAAATTTCTAACAGGAATCTCTAAGAGCATCTCTCGTTCGAGGATGATTACAACACAACAAATTAAAATGGGTGAAAAACGAATAAAACCTTTACTTGTAAAGACAAATTTTTATTTTTACACTTAACTCTCGACAAATCTAAATTTTCATTTCAATTTGTGTTGTGTTGAAATTATCATAGAAAAACACATATTAAGATGCTCGTGCTGCCAGTTAGATATTTGCCAAAAATGACAGAATTAATTAGAACAAATTAAATATATGGAGTGCAAGCTGTCTCTAACAATTATTTTAAAGATACAAATTAAAATTTTCAATTATTTTAGGGTGCATTTATATAATTTAGTGTAGTGGATAAATACTACACTTGTAGTTGGCGCATACAGAAGAAAATATTGAGTGTGTAAATAGTCAAAAAATTCATCTAAACTTTTTTGACATCCACCCAAGTGGGCAACGTTGGGATTGATAAAATATTATTCCTAGAAATTTTGTGGGTATCGATTTTTGGATTTTGTGCCAATAATTAATCCTCTTCTCCTTCAGAAAATTTGGGTCATCTTATCATTTCAGTTGTCTTTATTTATGATTTTCACCACATTCCTGATTTCATCTTCCTACTTTTTCACAAATTGAGTCACTAACTGATGCGGAGGGAGAGAGCTTGAGTCCGTACTTGCGAAAAAGAGTTTCTCTTCCACTCTGTTTACAGAGTTCCTTGAAGAGAAACTCCCATATTTATCAATCATAGTTTACTCCAAAACAGTTTTTCTCACCATCCAAACATGGACTTAGCCAGTAAATTCCAACTCATGGACCTCCAATCAACTTTCCTCACTGGTACACCCCTTTTAGATGCTAGGAAAATCAATATCCGATCACGTCTACGCCCAATTTCAAGCTCCCAATCAGTCTTGCACACCAACTGTTCGATGAAATGCTCTTTCTTCCCCCTTAAAGAAAATCCAAACCCTAGAATTTCAGCTAAGTTATCCGCTACCGCGGTTGAATCATCGGTGGAAACTAGCACAAAGGAGGACATTGAATCACTCTTTTCGGATAATTCATCGGAGAAAGTCGAATACAAACGTGGGAATAAGCACTCAAATCAAGGTGCTTCGACGATATCTTCGGGTGTTAAGTTGGAGAATGTGAGGAAGACTTATAAGGGTGTTACTGTATTGAAAGATGTGAGTTGGGAAGTGAAGAAAGGGGAGAAAGTTGGTTTAGTGGGTGTTAATGGTGCAGGGAAGACAACCCAGATGAGAATTATTGCTGGGCTTGAAGAACCTGATGCTGGAAATGTAGTTAAGGCAAAACCCAATATGAAAATCTCATTCTTGAGCCAAGAATTCGAGGTGTCGCTGAGCAGGACGGTGAAGGAAGAGTTTTTGAGCACGTTTAAGGAGGAGACGGACATTGCTGAGAGGTTGGAGAAGGTTCAGAAGGCAATTGAGGGGTCTGTGGATGATTTGGATTTGATGGGTAGGCTTTTGGATGAGTATGATTTGCTTCAGAGGCGGGCGCAGGCTGTGGACTTGGATCTAGTTGATGTGAAGATCAGCAAATTGATGCCTGAACTAGGGTTTTTGCCCGAGGATTCCGATAGGTTGGTGGCATCTTTTAGTGGTGGGTGGCAGATGAGGATGTCACTTGGGAAGATTTTGCTTCAGGTATAAATTTGTTTCGGGTTCATGTTTTCTTTCAGAAAGTTGATTATAGTTTTAAAAGTTTACTTCATGGGTATGTAAGTTGCTATATACTTCTTGTGATTACTATTTATGAAATTGTTGTTTGTTGTCACAGTTAAATGTAATTTACGGTACCACATACTCGCAATTTTACACACTAAGCGTGCATTTGATAAAAAAGTTGGAAAATAATTGAAGTCTACACTTATTTTTGTGAGAAGTTGAAAACAATGAGTGGTTTGATGAGTTGTTCTATTACTTTTTCGGTTTTTACATGGAATCCAATTCTTTGGAGGATGGTTAAGAAAAAATTTCCATGGAAAAAGAGGAAGAGATGGAGAATGTTTCACCAAATCTCTCATCTCTTTACCAACTTTTCATAAAATCAATTGTTTTCCAAATCATTTTCCAAGTTTTTTTTTATCCGACGACTGTAAGTGTGGCTTTCTCTCTCAGTCACATGAATTTTGTCTCACTTAACTGATGTCTAGTGCCTTTTGTGATACCATGTCACTGATACGACCATCTTATTCAATATTTTCTTGCAGAAATGAATTTGGTTATCATTTTCTAAACATTTTGATGTATACTGTAGTTTACTGAAATTTCTTTCCTTGAACTCCTAGTTGTACAAAAGGAATTATTCTTGATGGATGTTAGATTATTAACTTTTGTAGAATTAATATAGTAGTGAAAATATAAGTACTCATTGGTGAAATAGTGAGTAGTAATATATCACCATTTTAACTAAAATATCCAATTCCTTAAATGACCACGATTTGCATGTCGGTCCTTGACGCTGTTCAAATATTTCTGGGCCTCTTAAATATATTTTATGTTTCATTTGGTTGGTCAATTCAATATATTGTGATTGATGATATGGATTTAAAATTTGCAGGACCCAGATTTGTTACTCTTGGATGAACCTACAAACCACCTCGATTTGGATACAATCGAGTGGCTTGAAGGCTATCTTAGTAAGCAAGATGTGCCAATGGTCATCATATCTCATGATAGGGCTTTCCTTGACCAGCTGTGCACAAAAATTGTGGAGACTGATATGGGTGTATCTAGAACATACATGGGAAACTATTCTGAATATGTTATCTCAAAGGCAACATGGATTGAAACCCAGCTTGCAGCGTGGGAGAAGCAGCAAAAGGAAATTGAGCATACAAAAGACTTGATTCACAGATTAGGTGCCGGTGCAAATTCTGGTCGTGCATCTACTGCTGGAAAGGTATATTGAGATGTAAAATTGATCACTTTAGCTCATCAGATTTATGATCTGTTAAAACATTGTCTGTTTATCTCCCTCCCCCCCCCTTCCCCCCTTCCCTCCACACCCAAACACACCCACAACCCCAACCTCAAACAGCCAGCACCACCTTCTGCGCAAATTCAGATTAGAGTGGGGGAATGAGACCCGAACCTTCGCAGTTCAAGGTTGGAGTTGCCTAACCGCCAGCCCTTTATTTCCTTGCCCTCGTTATCTTTAGGGTCCGTTTGATAAAAAAAATGATTGGAAACGATTACGTTTTATGAGAAGTTGGACAAAGAGACAAGTAATTTCTTTAGATTTCCTCCATTTCTCTCTTTTTCCTTTGAAATTTTTTCTTAGCCATTGCCCAGAGAATTTGATACCATGGAAAAACCAGAAAAGTAATAGAACATGCACCAAATCACATTTCTACCTTTTCTTTTTATCAAACTCACCCTTAGAAGAACACCAGTTGCATCGTTATTGTAAACTTAAAACTTTTCAGTGAGTATTCCTATTTTTCTTTTTCCAGCTGAAGGGTGGAATGTTCCGCTAAAGTTTTATTTTTCTTTTCTTTTTTCAAACCTAATTGGGGCCCGGGAATGTTATATGTCGATGATGAAATCAAGTAGTTTAGGATGTGTCTGATTTTTGTTTTCATATAATCAACTACCTGGAAAATGGTCTTTTCTTTGCTGAACTTCATCAATATGGTTTTGGATATTTTAACCTCGACAGTAGTCAGTAGCTGTTCTTCAGGAGAATAGTCTCTGGAGGCATTATAGTATCATCTCTTTTATATACTTGACATTCATTTTCTGGATTGTTAGTCAGAGTTCGCACATATCGGCTCCCTCTTTTTTCTTTTGGTGACAATAGAAGTTGGAAAAAGAGGTAAGTGATTTTGTGAGATGTTCTCCGACCTTCTCTTATGTTCCATGGAAAGTTTTTCTTACCCACCACCTAAGGAATTTTATTCCGTTGAAAACTCAGAAAGTAATAGAATATTTTACCAAACCACTCATCTATTTTTCCATCTTCTGGAGGCATTATCCTATCATCTCTTTTACGCGCTGTATTTTATTGACATTCATTTTCTGGATTGGTAGTCAGAGTTCTCACATATTGGCTCTGTCTTTTTCCTTTTGGTGAAAACAGAAGTTGGAAAAGCTTCAGGACGGGGAACAAGTTGAGAAGCCGTTCATTCGGAAACAAATGAAGATCAAGTTCCCTGAACGTGGTAGAAGTGGAAGATTTGTTGCAACAGTAAAGAATATGGAATTTGGCTATGAGGATAAGGTATTGACATACTCAATTAATTGATAAAGAAACTCTGTAAGCATTGAGCTTTCTCTCTCTAATTAGTTTATAAACTTTGGGCTATCAGGTTCTGTTCAAGAATGCAAATTTGACAATTCAAAGGGGAGAGAAAATTGCCATTATTGGCCCAAATGGGTGTGGAAAGAGTACTTTGCTTAAACTTATTATGGGCTTAGAGAAGCCCGTAAAAGGTGAAATACTACTTGGAGAGCATAATGTTTTACCGAATTACTTTGAGCAGAATCAGGTGTGTCCTATGTTGCTGCTGAGCAATTGCTTTTCATATAGTTGCTTTGCTTTGCCCCCTGTTTTTAATCAAAATTAGACTTAACCCTGTTTTCATAATCACCTTTGCCTCCAGCATCAGGGGAACCTCAAAGAGTTACGTAAAAATGGGGGGATGTCTAATTTTTTTTTTACGCAATCCTTTGACTTGACTTGACTGATATATATTTATGTTAATTTTTGTTTTGTAATTAATCTATTTGAATTTTTCAGGCAGAGGCACTTGATTTAGATAAATCAGTGCTCGACACTGTAGCTGAAGTTGCAGAGGACTGGAGACTTGATAATATAAAGGGACTCCTTGGCCGGTGTAATTTCAAGGCTGATATGCTTGATAGGAAGGTCTCAGCTCTGAGTGGTGGTGAAAAGGTAATATTCATTAGTTTTTCCTACCTATGGAATTTATACTCATTTACTTTTGTGGTGACCTAGTAGTGTTTGTGTAACTTTCTGAGTCTAACAGAAACGAAGCTTCTATTTTTCTCATAAATAATTTTGTCTGATCGCTTCCATTTGTTAACATCCAATTAGTCTTTTGTTTATGTAATGAGTTTTTAGCTGACTTTTTAGATATTATATTATGTGACAATTCATTACGGAGATAACTAAGGCACAGTTGACCATTTTGAGCAAGGTTTTTCACTAGTATGATTTTAGGGAGTGTATTTGGGAACTGTGATCGAAGTCCAGATTTATTTAGGTACATCCATGGGCAAGATTTTCATTAATATGTATTTACTATACAAAATCAAGAGAAGTTTACATATCATCTATACAAGGTTTACATATCATCTATACAATGGCTTTGACATGTGCAGAAGCACCTATATGGGAATTTTGAAAGTTAAAAAATGGTTACTTCTTACGCTGCATTGTTTTTCTTTCGTTTTCAAACGTTTGAGTAGCAGCTTCAAATTGGTTGTCAAGCTTCAAGGGAGCTATAGTCACATTTCTGTGAATTTATCCATTAAAATGTCACACATCACCGACACATCTGGGGATAATATATGCTGCAAACTAAAAATCTTGTTAGTTTCCAGCATGTATTTTAAGTATTTTAATTGGTCCATTGAATGCTACTTGGTAGGGTTCTGAATTCAAGCGGTGATGTATGTTATCTCCTAAAAGTTACTTCAATTAGCTTTTTTCATCATGCTGTCCTTTTTGTACTTTCTGCTATTTAGTCTATCCATGTTAGTTGAATAAGCTGTGGACCTTGTTTACCCTTTTAGGCACGCCTTGCCTTTTGTAAGTTCATGGTGAAGCCTTCAACGTTGCTAGTTTTAGACGAGCCTACTAATCATTTGGATATACCTTCGAAAGAGATGCTTGAGGTTTGTTCCTTTTGCTTTTTTCTCATTTTCATTTTTTAACCTTTCATGTTTATTACAGCAAAAGGATTACGCTTTGCAATTCTTTTAACTTTATTTGTTTCTAATTTAGGAGGCAATATCGGAGTACAGTGGCACTGTAATCACTGTATCTCACGATCGATACTTCATAAAGCAAATAGTTAACAGAGTATTGGAAGTAAAAGATGGGAATTTACAAGACTATTTGGGCGACTACAATGTAAGTTTGGGTTATATTTATGCGAACTGTTTTCATATTTTTCTTGCCAATATTTTTCACTACAATCATCATCGTATATTTTCTTCGATACCCTTTTGCAACTTACAGGGAGGAAATTGTAATGCAAGTTTGGTCACTTTTGTTGTAAGGTCTTTTTAGGAAAGCAATTAAACACTTTAGTTTCCAAAGTCATAAAAGTTAGGGTTGCAGATGAACTTAGCTGAGCCGAGCAGAACAGAGGTTACGGCTGTTCGGTCTTGGTTCAGCCCCATTAGGTAGGTCAGGGGTCTAGCTTTGGGAAAGCACAATATTTTTCACAGCAACTCTTTTCCAGATTTCCTTATTACCTCAAATATCGTGAAAAATGATGATGTTATCAATCTAATAGGGGACCCATCTGCATTCTTACGTATCCTATTATCCCATTGTTGACAAAAACGCAAAAGCAAAAACAAATTGTAGTCTGTGAATTGAGGCAGCCACTATCTTGCCTAAGCTGTTAAATGCTTGTTCACTGCAGTATTATCTAGAGAAGAACCTGGACGCAAGGGAGAGAGCGCTCGAAAGAGAGGCTGAGCTTGAGGAAAAGGCTCCTAAAGTAAAAGCCAAATCCAAGATGTCCAAGGTAAAAGATCCTCATTATTAGCTATTCAAGCAAAAGCTCATTCGGTTCGTGCTTTTCTGCTTTCCAGAATCATAATCCGGAAAATTCGCCTGTAAAATAGAATGGCATGATGTCTCCTTCGCTAAAACCCAAAGCTCATAATTTGAAGTTACCAATTTCTGATCTCAGTAAACAAAACCTCGAACCAAACAAGCATAAAGCTCTATGAAAGTTGTGATACGAGCAGAAACTGACAAATCTCTCTCGTTTCATTGCGTTTAGGCCGAGAAAGAAGCGAGGAAGAAACAAAAAATGCAGGCATTTCAACAGGCGAAACAGAAGTCCAAGGGAGCGAAGAATTCTAAAAGATGGAATTAAGTGTTACTACAAGTTTTCTCATCGAAGATCGTAAAATTGTTTCGATGATGACTTTCCTTTTGTAAATTCAGCAGGCGAGGCCGCCATAGGGTGAGGAGCCGGCTCCGATTTGTATATAAAAAAAACTAGAAATAGATGATTGCCCAGGTTTTGAAAATGAAGCTGGAATTACTAATTGGTGACAAAAAGGCGGCAAGGGAAAAATCAATGTTATGGTCCATAGTCCATATTATTCCATTGTGTACGATTATTATTATTTGTTTCCAGTATATCATTTTATGGAATTTATGCACGTTAGAATATTATGGAGCATTTGCTATGAAATGGAACCTGGAAAGTCACTGCAATGATCTTTTGAGTAAAGAGTAATCCAGTCAATTTTGAGATACAATGCACTGATAGACTAGGATGATATGGCATAAACTTAGGGGCTGCTACACTTTACTCTGTAACACTCCCTTGAAAAAAAAGCCTAACTATTCTATGGACACACACCATTTTTTTTATTTTTAATTAGTAATTAAAACATTAAACACTCCCTTAAACAACTTCATCATCATCACCACCACCACCATTGCCGCCTCTTCTTCTTCTTCTTCTTCTTCATCATCATCATCATCACCACCACCACCATTGCCGCCACCACCTCCATCATTGTTGCTCCTACCACCATCCAAATCATCATTCATCTCCAAAAGAAGTAGGATACTTATATTCTTGTTATTCCTTTATGTTTCTTTTCATTTATAAATCATTGGATACAAAAAAACGCAAAAAAAATAAAAAAACAAAAATAAAACACGAAGAATGTTTACTCGGTCCTTAGGAACCGAGTGTTGTACAGCTTACTCGGTCCTAAGGAACCGAGTTAGGCTTTGGGTTATTTTTTCAATTCCATTCGGTTCCTTAGGACCGAGTGACTAATGCTTTACTCGGTTCCTTTCGGCCGAGTATGATGAACAACACTCGGTTCCTAAGAACCGAGTAAACCTTCATCCATGGCAGAATTTTCTTTTGATATGGTGTGTGCACTGATTAAACTTTTTTTAACCAATAACGAAAAAGTTCAGGAGAAAAAGAGTAGAACGACTAGATTGTTAAAAAAAAAGTTAGTAGACCAAGATTGAAGATGAGATTTGTAGAGTGAGTGGTGTGATTTGTTTTTTTGAATTTTAGAGAGAATATAATGCTTAATTCCAACCAGAATTTCAAAAAAATGCTAAATGGAAATGTGTTGATTTGTGAAAGAAGAAGATTGAAGATGAAGGAGAGTGGAGTGGTAGAGAGTAAAAGTGGAGTGTTTTTTAGATTAATGTTAATTAATCTTAAAATTAAATATGGAGTGGTGGAGTGTTAGGAAGAGTGAAAATGTACCTATGGAGTGTTAGAGAGATATGGAGTGTTAGTGAGTTAAATGGTGTGTGTCAATAGTAGCCCCCTAAACTTATTAGTTAGTACGTCACCATTGACTTGACAATGTCAACTTAAAAAGTACATTTAATGTCGTATTTTAAACCTTCCCAACTTGGTTTGAAAGAGTATTATAACATCTCCAATGGAATAATTAAAAATAAATAATTTAAATAATTTTTGATTATCTATTTAGTAAGTTGTTGAAATTAACAATGTTAGCTATCTTCAATGGCTATTTTTTCTCAATACCTAAATTTGTAGGGTCTATTATATTAATTGGTTAGGTTACAAATTAATAAACTTGAATTTTGTTTCAAAAAAGGAGGGAAAAATAATTTAAATTTGAAAAGATTCTCTTTTACTTAATAAAATTGGTAGGCTTCTCATTTTAGTTATTGAAGAAGGTTGTTAACTTTGATTATAAAGATAGTAAAATTGGTTATTGGTTAAAATGTTGCTAACATTTGATTATACCAGTAGGATAGTGTTTTTAGCCAACTTTGTTAAAGTTGATTATAACTATTATTTTGATTATATCATTAGAGATATTCTTAGTTGCTTATGTGAAATAAAATCCCTTAAAACAAAAAATATAAATGATAAACTAAACCTTGAAGTATGGAGTTAGTTGCAATATTGCCTTTGATGTTTTCAAAAGTTGCGGTATCAGCCTAATTAAGATTCATGTACCCGGTAAGAATATGTGGTTAAATTTATACGTAAGAAAAACATTTTTCTTTTTAAAGAGGTAAAATACTTCTTTTCCCCTTATCTTTTTACATATATTCATTTTTATAAAATAAGTGGATAAGGATAAATTTATACAAATAACATTTATTCAACATTTAAATGTGATATATTCAGACAAACAACATCTATTAGATATAACATTCAGAAACAAAACAAACAAATTTTTTATATTCAACATTTAGATTCAAACGACTAAAAAAACGCACCCTTAGGTTGTATCCTTCCCTTCTTTGTCATTAGTAGATTGTTAAAAAAAGAAGAGATTTAGACCTTTAAATTTTTTTTTTAAAAAAAAATGCAATTTGGACCATCACTTTTTAAATTAAATGGTCAAATTTTGAGTTCCACTGTTTTCCTTTAGCGACGACTCTACTAAACGGTAGCTAATTTAAATTGTCTAATTTAAAATTGATGGTCTAAATTGTATAGACTTCTAAAGTGATTTTCGTTATCTGCTTCTAAGCCTTATTCTTAGTAGGAAAAGAAAAAAAAGATATTTGTTTTGATTTTAAACAATGGCTACATGTAACAAAATCTGTATACAAAACAAGAACTAAATTATGTTACATAATTGTACTTTCACAATTTTTTTTTTAATACTCTGTCGAAAATTATTGTTAAAGAAAGTGAAGTAAAGTAAAGCATATTAATTTTTTGGGGCTTTTTTTATAAAGGACAAATCTTACATTCTCTTTCTAACCAAGGGCACAATTTTTTTTATCTTTGTTCGGAGGAAAACTTTAGTAATAAAGACAAAATAATAATTAATTTTTTAAAAATAAAATTAATTATAATTTCCAGAAATACCCTTTGAAAAATAAATGCAAAACGAAAAAAAATGAAATATGATATAAATAGATGGATAACATAATTATTGAAAAATCTAAATCAAACCTATCCAAAAGTCAAAACTAGATAACAATTTTTTTGAAAAGTTAGTTGCTAGCAAAGATAACTCCAAATATGTACGAGGAAAAGATAAACCTTTGAAACAAGTATATTATCAACAAGAATATAACTTGGCTACATAGAATACTTTACACAAATAACAAAACTAAAAAGATGGATTACCAAACATGTGATTATAATCATTCAATACAGGAGCATGATCACCAACAACTAATTGAGTATTAGAACTTCGACTTTTTCATCTTTATGTGCCAAATTACAAAAACTAAATAAGTGTTACTTGTAAAAGAGGTTTCAACAAGAACACCATTAACATGCTAAGAATTAACAAATGAAGAAAAATTTACCTTCCTCCGATGACAATGCTTATATGTAATCATGGATAGACAAAACACACGGGGGATGTGTGATCAAAAATAATGTTTCATGAATCTTCTCGGTGAAATCTAATGATCAAATAGTTCATGGGATTGGGGAAATGATGCACAAGCTTGGGGAAATGAAAGAGATAATCTATTTTGGTTAAAAAAAGAAGAAGCTTAGATATGAGAAATTAAAAAAATACTTTGACTAAAGAGAAGGCAGGCAAATACATATAAGATGAAAAATGGGCTACTATTTTGTTGGCCCATTATCCACATATTGAGAGTTTTTGCAACAAGTCAGTTTGAGAATACTAGAAGATAGTTTAATGGATTGGACAATCTGACCCGCAAAACAATTACACCAGAACCAATTAAAGAATGAAGTCACCAACGAGGTAAAATCCATTTGATGGAATTTCCTCCACTGCCTAATGAAGGTTTTGTTTCAAATTGAAAATTTGAATTGGAGTAAAGTTTTCAAATAACGCCCAAACAAATTTGTCTCGCCTTGATTATCGAGCCAATTCTCTATCTCTCTCTCTCATGAATTACATTTTTTCTCTCCACAAACTTCTCCTTCTGTAAATTCTTTCTCCATCTATCAAGTTTCTCCTCTTTACCAAGTCTTTATCATGTAATTTTTTCTCTTTTGTAACCTCAAACTCTCTCTCCATATCGTTTTGGGGATTCTCTCAACTCCACCAGGTGAGACCGACTGGAAAATTTCTCACATTTTTTTTTCATGGTAGACCAAACAAATTCAATATGTTGTTGAAGTCTTAAATAGTGGTGGCCATAATTAAAGAACACTTAACATACAATACCTTTTGTTTTGTTTTCTGATTTTCAAATATATAAATAAATGAGAGTTAATTGCCTTTTGTTATGGTTGATATTGTGTTGTAATCATTAGAATTGTCAATAATTGAACTTTAATTTCATTTAAACTATACAAATCTCAAAAAAAATAAAAATTAGATAATCTGGCCATAGAGTATATAATAAATTCAAACTCTTCATTTTGACAAATGCTAAGACTTTTCTTCGGCTCTTAAATATTCTTTCGAAGCAACTTTTAATATGTTTGCCACGTACATAAGGCTAATAAAATGTCCGAGTGAAGATAGGAAACCGACTTTAATAAGCCCAAAGTTTAAGACCACCAAACTAAACTGATAAAGATAAATCATAGCAAAGATATAATATATCTGACACATGAAGAGGACTAATAAAATGTCTGAGTGAAATACAATAGGCGTGTGGTATACAATACTTTTAATAATATGTTCTAAAACCAAAACACACATATTGTTATTTTAGGGGTGAACAATGACAAGATATAATATATCTAAAGACATCATGTGTCCTCTAACAGTCATCTAACCGTGTGTTGTTGAAAAAATATAATTTAATATGTTTGTCAGAAAAAAAAAATGTAACTTAATATTTCTGGCAGAAAATTAAAAAGATATAGCTTAATATGTTTGCCAGAAAATTAATTAGAATAATGTAATTTAATATATCTATTTGCTATTATGAGAGAATTGTGATTTAAACATATTTGCAGCTTCAGCCTCATAATATGTCTAATTGGTTTGATACATTTTTTTTCTTCATTTGACTTTTTTGAATAATTCTTACGTTATATTCTTATTTGATTTTCTTCTAATATGTGTTTAAATTGTTTTGAATTTATTTTCATTGATTTAATTCCAAAATTAATTGTATATTTATTTTCTTGTATTTATTTTTAAGAAGGGTAGTATTTTAATTTAACTTAATTAATTGAAATAATAAAATAATATGAACGAATGTCCTTAAAACATAAACTTGGTCCTTTGTCCTGCAAACTAATAGAAAAAAAAAGAGTGTCCTTCATCCCAAGGACATGCCCATATTTGTCCTTTATAATTATTTTCTATTTTTTGGGGTGTTTATTATAAATGACAAAGACAGACTTGCCCTTATTATAAATGACACAATTTATAATTTATTTGTTCAAAGGACAACTTTAGTAAGAATAATAAAATGATAATTAATTAATTACATATAAAACTATTGGTCATCTCCAGAAGTACCATTTTAATAAATAAATGATAAACTAAAAAATTAAAAATAATAAAAATAAATGGATATTAAAGATAACAAACTTACACATAACAAAGACATATTAACGTATTACATGAAGTCATAAGAGGTGGATATATCACCAACCACCCATAAATGATGGACAAATCACTTTATTATTACAAGAGTGGATAAACCACTTTATTAAGTTCGAAACCACGTCTATTGGTTTCAAACATGTGACCTCTCTAATACAAGATCAGAGAGAGTTCCACTAGGCTACAAGGCTATTAGCCTATACACATCACTTATTATAATTATATCATCACAAAAAAATTGTTTGAGTACTTAAAGTTTGTTTTATATAAGCAATAAATCTGTCAAATTGCACTTACAAATACAAAATAAAAATAGTAAAAAACAAATCAAGTCCAAATACAAAGCAAAAATAGTAAGAAACAAATATGTCAAATTGCATGTACTAAGCATGCAAAATTTATACAAATAATTAATAAAGCATTAATTAAAATTAAAACCTGAAATTGAAGCAATAATCCAACGTGTAAACAATAATGAAATCTAAAATTAATCTTCAACAATGCACTCAAACGCTTTGTCTCTTACTCCACATTAACACCATAAAAAATAATGAAAGCGGTACAATTGAATCTTTAATATTTAAAATAAAAATAAAATAAAGAAAGAAAAATAATGAAGAAATCGCAAGGAGCATTATGTGCCTCACGACTGCTTTCTTGTGTTGTATTGGTCCAGTTTCATTAGAACAAACCAAGTCTCATTCGGACTCTCTTAATTGCGTCCAAACTTTTAACTCTTATATTGGACTTTCTTTCATTATTGATTCATTAGGCCTTTACAAGTCTATTTGCTCTTTTAAAAATCCCATTAAGTCCAATTTATTGGACAATGGGAATTTTCTATTGACAAAATCCCACTTGCCTTTCAACTTTATTCTTGGCAGATATTTTAAACTTAAACCTATAAGCCATCTTGTGTTAAAATTAAAAAAGTTGGGCTCCTCAATGGGCCCAAGCATTTCAAAAAATATGTTCATACTTAAGTTTGGGCCCATTTCATAATTTAACGAGTTAAGTAATCAACAGCTCATCATTTCTTTTCCAATACTTACAAGAAAACCCATATTCGAATTTACAGCCAAGCTATCTACAACAATAAAGTCCTATACATATCATATCCTAGTAAAACGTTTGAACCATGGCTTAATGTGTCTAACATAAAATATATTTGACAGAAAATTGAGAAGATGCATCTTAATATGTCTGTCAAAAAATTAATTAAAAAACGTAACTTAATATATCTACTTGCTATTATAGGATAAGTGTGCTTCAGACATATTTGCAGCTTTAGACTCATAGTTGTCTGGTCAATTTAAGACATTTTATTCTTTTGATTTTTTTTGAATAATTCTTATATTATCTTCTATCTTAATTTTCTTGCGATATGTATTTGAATTGGATTGACTTTATTTACATTAATTTAATTCCAAAATTAATTGTATATATATATATATATATATTTATCTCTAAGAAAAGTAGTGTTGTAATTCAACTTAATTAATTGAAATATTAAAATAATATGAACAAATGTCCTTAAAACATAAACTTAGGGACCGTTTGGTTGTCCTTCAAATTACGAATTAGATAATTTACAATTAAGTAATTTGAAAAAAATTTATTTACTAGTATTTGGTTGAGTAAATTGAACAATTGTAAATATGATAATTCAAGTTGATTCACAAAAACTTAAATTAAGTCATTTCAAGTAAAACTTGAAATTGGCTAATTCTAGAATTAGATAATTCATTCCAACTCTATTTTTTGAGAAGATCTAATTTTTACCCGTGATGTTGATGCATCTAGACAAAATTTTAAATAACATAGAACAATAGAAAAAATGCTTTTATTCTAACAATCGGGATTTCTCGTTTAAGTTTTCCAAACACTACTTAAATTAAAATTAAATTATTCATGAATGAGCAACTTCACAATTCTTCAATCAAAAATTAACTAATTCTAAAATTCAGTAATTTATGGAACCAAGCAGGCCCTTAGTGTTTTATCCAAAAATTTGTCAGAAAAAAAAAGTCTTTTTCGTTTCAAGGATAAGCCCGTAATTATCTTTTATAATTTTTTTTTCCATACGTGGGAGTGTTAGTGCCATGTATTCCCCGCCCCTTTGACAACTCTATAGAAAAAGAAACAACAGAGAGAGTGAAGATAGGGGCGTAGTCATTAAGAGGCTACTCCGGATTGTAGCCCGGATTTAAATTTAAATTTTTTTTTTTTTAGTAATAGGCTTAAATTTTATTTTTAAATATATATGTGTATAGCACACCTTATTTTTTTTAATATTATTACTCTACACCTATTAAAATTTTATCCATTCATTTACCACTCTCCCTTTATATAATATTAACTAAAATAAATGTCAAATACCCCCCCCCCCTTTTTTTTTCACTTTTCTGAATTCTGATTGTCTTTTTTGTTTGTATTTATGGCGTACATGGCTAGATATAAGGGAAAATTATTATATTTTTTGTATATTTTTGAATATTTCAGATCTACACTTCCAACGTACATAAAAAAGTTGGTATATTTTGTATATATTTGAATATATTATATTTACATTTGGTTTGTTATATTTTAACGTTGTCATTGTTTAATTTTTAACCCGGTTCATTTGTAATTCCTGGCTACGCCCCTAAGCAAAGAGTTAGAAAAAGATCTTCTGTCCATTATTTTCTTCTTCTCTCAAAGGTTAGTAAACCCTAACTTTTATTCTCAATCTTTTCATGTTCCTTTTTGTTTTCTAGACATGTTTGTTTATGTTTAGACGGTGCTGTTTTTATATATATATATATGTGTATTAGATAATGATGTCAACAAAATTGCATAATAGGGTTTAAAGATTGAAGTTATGATAAAATCATGTAAAAATACAACACTTTATAAATAAACATGTCTAGAGAAAAAAATGTAAATTCATTCAACGATTGATTGTTCAATAATTTTGTTTGTAGGTATCAATTAGGCTATGGCTTCAACTGGTGCTAGTAGCGGACATTTCAACCAAGAAGTCAGTAATAAGCCACTTTGGAATGACGTCACGAAGTATGAGTCAGTGATGGATGTGGCAATGTTTCATGGCAATGCAGCTTTTGCGACAAGGTTGCTACGTGTTCATACACTAAGGTTGGGGCTCATTTATTGAGATTGAAGTGCCAATGGATTAAGGCGTGCCCAAATGGATTAAGTCCCCATCGGAATGTAGGGGAAACTTGAACTGTCTTGTATGTACATCTAAAGGTTCTCACTAGCTAGAGGTATTTTGGAGGTTGTCATGGGTGTACCTGCCAAGAATAAAACCGTGCGGGAAAGGACTACCCAGTTGTAGCTGGAGTGGAGCCACCCAAAGTGGACAACACCTTGCTAGGGTCGGGGCCCGACAAATGGTATCAGAGAGGACCCCACAAAAAACCACTATTTTTAATTACGAGCGCATAATTAAAAATACAAAAATACTGATAATAATTAATGTTTCATTAATCTGTGTCAATCTACTTATTTTAAAACAAAATTATCAATAAGGTACGTATCCTAGCCAACATATATTTCATAACATTTAGTTTAAAATGATAGTTATCCTTTGTCCTTTCTTAAAAAATACTTTGACGCAAGAAACAGTTTAGTTTGTGTACAAAGACATATTAAATAGCAATAAGGTTTAATTGTGTTTCAATTTCAGAGAGAGAGAGAGAGAGAGATTTGTGAAGTATTTGTTGTGCATGCAAATTGTGTTCATGGATTTACATGTTATCATTTACAAGAAACGAAAAATAACATTTGGTTTCTCATTTTTAAAGGAAGTATATTGCAGTCCAACTGTTCCAATTTTAAAGGATGCGGTCTCACTGCGACTATTGCAAAAAGAGAAGGCACATATTCATAGGTTGTTGGAACCTTTTAAAGGAAGATGGAAGGAAAATGGTGTTACTACTGTGAGTGATGGGTGGGGTCACTTAAAAAGTAGGCCAATCGTTAATTTCTTTGCCATGGCAGATGGTTTGCCTACGTTTCCTAAGTTCGTTGATTGTTCGAGTGAGATAATAGGTAAGTTCTTCAATGCTAATTCGATAAAGGAAGTCATTAATGAGGTCGGGCACGAGAATGTGGTCCAAGTGATTACTGACAATGCACTGGATTGTAAGGATGCTGGGGAACTCATTGAAGCTCAATTTCCTAACATTTCTTGGAGCCATGTGTGGTCCACACACTCGATCTTGCCTTGGAGATTATTTGCGATGCAAAGAAAGTCAAAGACAAGTAATCAACATGGAATGTAGATGTGTTTCAAATATTGTCGGGGATATTATGCAAATTAAGCATTTCATCATGAATCATTCTTTGAAAATAGCAATACTCAAGGAATTTCCTACTTTAAAGTATATTTCTCTTGCAAACACGCTCTTTGCTTGGGTGGTAGTCATGCTTAGGAGATTTAGACTCGTAAAGCACGGCCTCCAATGTATGGTTATTAGTGAAAAGTGGTCTTGTTATCGAGAGGAGGATGTGGAGAAAGCAAAGTTTGTGAGAAAATTGTTTTTAGATGACGTTTGGTAGGATTCCGTTGATTACATACTCGCTTTCACGGCTCCTATTTACGATATGCTTTGAGCTTGTGATATGGACAAGCCTTCCCTTCACTTGGTTTGGGGCATGTTCAATACAATGATTCTAAAAGTGAAGATGGAAATATACAAGCACGAGCGAAAGAGGCAGGACGAGTCATCTGCCTTTTATGATTGTGTATCAAACACTTTTTGATCTTTGGAACAAGAACAGCACCGCGCTTCATTGCTTGGCACATTCTTTAATTCCAAGGTATCTTATGTCTTATGCTTTAGTCTTTGACATATTCCTTATGTCCGTAATTAAGAGTCCATGTATGACTTTTAAATTTTCTAAAATTGCACTATTTTCAACACAATCAATTATTTAGGTCAAAACGTGTTTTCCACTGTGAGTTTTGGTTAGTTGATTATGTTCTGAAAAGGAAAGTGGGCCCTTGGTTTGGGACATCTTCAAAAGAGAATAGGAGACTCTTAATTTGGGATGAAATATTATTTATGTTAATTTGCATGTAATTTATAAGTTAATGTGCTATTTCCATTGAAGGTACTATACCAATGCCTGGCTTAAGGAGGACTCGAATCATGTTCCTCCATACAAGGATTTGGAAGTTTCTCCGGAAAGGATGAAATATTTTAAAAAATGCTTTCCCAATTCAGACGAGTACTGTAGAGAGTTTAGTATCGAGTATGCAAAATTCTCAATTATGGCTGGGGACTACGGTGATCAAGATTCAATACATGATCGATACACTTTGGATCCTAAAGATTGGTGGCTTCTTTACAGCACATTTACACCTATGCTTCAAAGGTTAGCTGTAAAGCTACTTGGGCACCCGTCTTCTTCATCTTCTTGTGAGAAGAATTGGAGCACTTGCTCCTTTATCCACTCGCAAACAAGGGACAAGATGATGACATCAAAACGCATGCAAGATTTGGTTTTTGTTCATAATAATCTTCGTCTGTTGTTGAGAAGAACGGCAGAATATTCGCAAGGAGAGACCAAGATGTGGGATGTTGGTGGAGATGAATTTGATTTGTCTGAGGATGTTGGGGAGCTCGAAATTGCGAATCTTTTCCATGATGAACCAGAATTTGAGGCCGAGTTCATTAAGGGAGAAGTTAATTTAGGTGATTATGCATAGTTTTTCTTTTGTTATTTATTTATGTTCTTCTTGTTACTGGGGTCATCTTTTGTTTTTTGAGTTAGAAGCATGGAATTTCTTGTTTTGTCTGTACACTTTAGTTGTGACATGATGGATGGTTAGTGCTTAATACGGCCAAATGCTATATGAAGAAGGTAATTGTTTTTGCTGAAAAAGCAATTTTGTTGATGTATTTGTTATTTTATTTATTTATTTTTAAAAAAAGGAAAAGAAAAAGCCCGGAAAGCGGGGGAAAACAAACAATCGCACCTAGCAAGAGACAAAAGGGAATCCGGAAGCACCCGAGGCAAGACTCAAAACAAAAGCAGCTTTGTTAGCACTTGTCTTGACACGAGAGAAGAAAAGAGACAATTTTTGTATACACAATTTTTGTAGAGGGCAATATTTCAAAATTATTTAACAGACATAATAAATACAGAAACTATTATTAAAAATAAACAAAAAAATCAACATAATTTTCCACGGCATTTCCATCTTTTTGCGCAATTCTAACAAAAATAAAGGAATCCAATTCGATAAACAAAAATCACCCCAAAAATTGGAACAGATGATACAAATATATATATTACCCATAAGCTCAATCAGTACAAAGTTTCCAATCATCCGTCCTAAAGCAAAGCGAATTTAGATGGCTATTGTTACAACGATTGTACAAACAAGAAGAATGGCTACTACCAGTCTGTCTTCATTCTCATTCTCTTGAGCAAGTACGCGTGAAACAGTTTCTCAAACTGTTTAAACTGTTTAACGCGTTGATTAAGATGGTATAATATTTTCTACTCAAACTTCTTAATCAACGAGAGGTCGTTCAACATTTTCTCAATTGCCTCATCATCATGTCCGCGTCCTCGTGACTGCAAATTCAATAAATTTTTTCGTGGTCAAGAAATGAATATAATAGCTACTCTCTACACCTGGCAATGTATTTGGTTTTGTAATAACAAATTCGTTTACAAAATCTGTTCAATATATATCAGTAATAAAATTTTCTACAAACCAATTTTCGGAGTGAAATTGCAGGGTAATCTCTCTGACAAGTATTTTCACACACACCCTTCGATAGCAACATTTTAGGGTGCATATGATAAAATAGTTGGAAAATGATTAAAAACGCTATTAATTTTAATGAGAAGTTAGAAAAAGAGGGGTGATTTGGTGAAATGTTTTATTATTTTCTAGATTTTCCACAACAACAACAACAACAAGCCTTTATCCCACTAGGTGGGGTCGGCTACATGGATCAAACGACGCCATAGTGGTCTGTCGTGAATCATATCTCTAGTGAAACCATTCGCCTCTAAATCCTTCTTAATAGTTTCACCTATAGTTTTTCTAGGTCTTCCTCTGCCTCTAACAACTAGGCTTCCCTCCATATGATCAATTCTCCTAACCATGGCATCTGCAGGTCTCCTCCATACATGCCCAAACCATCTAAGTCGAGATTCAACCATCTTTTCTGTAATAGGTGCCACCCCAACTCCCTCTCTGATGGTAACATTCCTGATCTTATCTTTCCTAGTCTTGCCACTCATCCATCTCAACATTCTCATCTCAGCTACACTTAGTTTATTCTCGTGTTGGCTTTTGACCGCCCAACACTCAGTCCCATACAACATTGCTGGTCTAACCGCGGTACGATAGAATTTTCCTTTTAACTTTAGTGGTACCTTTTTATCACATAACACACCCGAAGCTTTCCTCCATTTCAACCATCCTGCTTGAATCCGGTGATTTACATCTCCCTCTATCTCCCCATCTTCTTGTATAATGGATCCAAGATACTTAAACCGAGTGACTTGTGGTATGACATTATCCCCAACTTTTACCTCTAAGTTAGTAGTGCTCCGCCTTTTATTGAACTTGCACTCCATGTATTCTGTCTTACTTCTGCTTAAACGAAAGCCATGCGCTTCTAAATTTTGTCTCCAAGTTTCCACCTTCCCATTTAGCTCTTCTCTGGACTCACCCACTAGGACAATATCATCTGCAAACAGCATACATCGCGGTGCTGGCTCTTGAATGTGTTCCGTGAGTACATCCAAGACCAAGGTAAACAGATAAGGGCTCAAAGCTGACCCTTGGTGTAGTCCTATAGTTATAGGAAAATCTTCTGTGGACCCACTATGTGTTCTCACACTAGTCATAGCTCCTTCATACATGTCCTTGATAACACGAATATAGGCAATCCTAACCCCTTTCTTCTCTAGGGCTTTCCACAAAATCTCTCTGGGTACCCTATCGTACGCCTTCTCCAAGTCAATGAAAACCATGTGTAGGTCCTTTTGATCCCTCCGATATTGCTCCATCAAACGCCGCAACAAGTAAATTGCTTCCATGGTCGACCTTCCGGGCATAAAACCAAATTGATTATCTAAAATGCTGGTTTCTTTTCTTAGTCTCCGCTCAATCACCCTTTCCCATAACTTCATAGTATGACTCATGAGTTTAATCCCCCTGTAATTGGCGCAATTTTGTATATCCCCTTTATTCTTATAAATCGGGATTAGGGTGCTTCTCCTCCATTCTCCCGGCATCTTCTTTGACCTCAATATCTTGTTGAAAAACCTTGTGAGCCAACCAATGCCTTTATCACCTAGACCCTTCCAAACCTCAATAGGTATACTATCTGGCCCAACTGCTTTACCACTATCCATTCGTATCAATGCTTCTTTCACTTCCTTTTCTTGAATTCTGCGATAAAAGGTGAAATTTTGGTCATCCTCTCGCATGTTCAGCTCATCTCCACATGCTAAAATCTCGTAACCTTCATTAAATAATTTGTGAAAATAGTTCTTCCATCTCTCTTGTATGTCTTGTTCTTTAACCAAGACATTACCTTCTTCGTCCTTAATGCATCTCACTTGATCCAAGTCTTTTGTCTTCCTTTCTCGACCTTTAGCAAGTCGGTAAATAGCTTTTTCCCCAGCTTTGGTGCCTAAAGATTGGTATAATCCATCAAAAGCTTTAGTCCTCGACTCACTCACCGCCTTCTTAGTCTCTTTCTTTGCTTCTTTGTAAGATTCCCAATTTTCCGCATTCTTACATAGAGACCAAGCTTTAAAGCATTTCCTTTTTACCTTAACTTTATCTTGTACACTATCATCCCACCACCAAGATTCTTTATCCCTAGGTCCACACCCTCTTGATTCACCCAGCGTCTCTATAGCTATCTTCCTGATCCCCTCGGCCGCCTTGTCCCACATATCATTTGCGCTTCCGTTTGCCTCCCAAAACCCTCCCTCCAGCACCTTGTGTTGAAAGATCCTTTGTTTTTCACCCTTCAAATGCCACCATCTAATCCTTGAAACCTTACCTTGGCCCCTTCTCTTCACTTTCCCCTTAACTCGTATATCCATCACCAGGACTCTATGTTGGGTAGTCAAGCTCTCTCCAGGTATGACTTTACAGTCCATACAACTCTTTCGATCTCCTTTCCTAAAGAGGAAGAAATCGATCTGCGAGCATGCTGCCCCACTCTTGTATGTGATGAGGTGCTCCTCCCGCTTCTTAAAACATGTATTGGCAACCATAAGATCATAAGCAGACGAGAAATCAAGGATAGATTTTCCCTCGGTATTTACCACCCCAATGCCATAACCTCCATGCACCCCCCTATAGTTTTCAGAAGAGCTCCCTACGTGCCCATTCAGATCCCCTCCTAGGAAAATCTTTTCTCTAAGTGGTATATCCTGGATCAAGCCTTCTAAGTCCTCCCAAAATTTTATCTTGAGGTGTTCTTCACACCCGACTTGAGGTGCATAAGCACTTATCACATTAAAAGTGTCCTGCTCCACTACGAATTTTAGGGCTAGGATCCTATCTCCTACCCTCTTTACATCTACAATGTCCTTCTTCCACCATTTGTCGACAATTATACCCACTCCATTTCTCGATTTAACCTTGCCAGTGTACCAAAGCTTAAAACCCGAAGTGTCTAATTCCTTCGCCTTAGCTCCAACCCACTTAGTTTCTTGAAGGCACATGAAATTGATCCTCCTCCTGATCATAGTGTCAACTATTTCCATCGATTTTCCTGTGAGTGTGCCTATATTCCAAGTCCCAAAACGAATCCTCCTATCATGAACTAGCTTCTTTACCCGCACCCGTTCACAAAGATGCGGGAACCCTTGCTTATTTTTCACTACACCCAGGCGGCGATGTAGCGGCCCTTGCTCATTTGTCACTGGACTCGGACGATCCAGCGCGTTGCTTCTGGGCAACGACCTAGCATTAACACTCTTATATCGTTTGTAGGCACGGTTAGATTTATTTTTTATTTATTGTAAAGTTTGGACAACAAAAAGATGTAATTTTCGTCCAAAACATTGGACCTAGGTAAAGCCTATATAGCTTCTGAATTCCCATGAAAACATAAAGCATAAATTGAAGCAAAAAGGAGTTTCGTAGAGAAATATCATCAAATAAAAAAGTTTACCTTGATTGATGGAACCATGGCAATAGCTTCCTCCACAGTTTCAGGGCAAAGGTTTCCCAAAACACAGAGCTACACAACATAATACAAGGAAATAAATTGTCATCAATAGGTTCATTAAAGAGAAAAACCAATAATAATAATAATAATTTAATCAGTACTTTGATGGGGACACACATTAGGGACACATAAAGAGGACATGATGATGTGTCGCCAATACATTAGTCAGTAAACTAGGTCCATCACAAAGTAAATTGAACACAAAGTCCACTATTGACCAATGCACAAGTGACACACATCACTATGTCCTCAAAACATGTCCTGAAATTATGTCTCAAAAGAATCAATGTTAATTTAAGGGTGCGTTTAAAAGTTGGAAAATGATTGAAAAATAATTATGTTTTATGAGAAGTTGGAGAAGATATAGTGATTTGGTGAGATGTTCTATTACTTTTTCGATTTTTCCATGGGATCAAATTCTTTGGGGGAAGGTAAGAAAATTCTTCCATGAAGAAAGAGGAAAAGATGGAGAACATCTCACCAAATTACCCATCTCTTTTTCAGAACTTCTCACAAAAATTAATTATTTTCGATCATTTTCCAACTTTTTATCAAGTGGACGTCTAAGTTCACAAAGACTGGATACATCACCTCAAATTCAGCCAATTGGTATCGACTCAGTATTCTGAACGTCAGTTAAGATAAAACTGCTGATTCAATGTATAGATAATTTGAAGAAAACTCTCAAATATAACTGAACAGATACTGTTGCCAAGTCTTCATCAAGAACCAAACTAGAGGAATATAAGATATATTATTCAAATTAAGTCAGACAAAAAAAGACTATTATATATCAGTTAAAAAAGGGAGAAAAATCTCAAATTATAGCTAATTCTAGACCAACACATATTAGAATGAGAAAAGGGAGTACTTCAACTCCAGTACAATATTTGAGGATCAACTCAATGTCTCCGAGAGCAAACTTTTTATGGATAAATTTTTAGGATAATATTGAGTTCTAACTATTTTGTGTATGGGTAGTCCAAAAAGTAGGGCCTAGTGGTAAAAGTTTTGGGAAATGGATAATGTATCAAGGTGTATTTTAATGAATCAAAGTTACGAAACGAGACTATATCACCTCTGGTAGATTGTAACGATTTCAAACTTGGAAACCATTTTCCAAATCAAACCTGGAAACCATTTCCTTTAAACTTGATACTATACAAAAAAAGTAAAAAGTAAAGGTTCCAAACTTGCAAATATTTGATCTCTACAGCAGGAAACAAAAAAATAAGCATAAGTGCATAACTTGATGCTATGCAAATAAGCGGAGGATACTCTCGAACTTGTCTGACAGCATCAGGATTCTTATAGCGGCTAAAGCGCTTCACATACTGCAATGACTTCTCAAATACTCTGAATAAGAAAGGTAAGCAAAAAGGCAATTAATTTGGTGCATGGAGTATTTGTCTGAACTTGCATATACATTTTTTAATCTCTGTTGTTTCTATCTTTGTTACTCTTACTGACCAGATGACTGGCTCGACCTACGAATCTAGAAACTAATATTATTATGTCTACAAAAAAGGGAAATGAATACACCATAGGAAATCCCCTTCTGGGTTACTGATATATGCTTCAAGATTTCAACCAAGCATAGCTTAAAGAAATTACAATTTAAAAAATGCCAAAATAACATTACAATTACCTTACTCAAAGGGTTAAGATACTAAATTTAAAGTGTAAAGTGTTCTATGAGTTCGAGCAGAAAAATATTTCTCAAGAATAATATGGTGCAACACTCCGCCGAAAATGAAGCAGAGTCTTGAAGATGAGAACTTAAACTCGTAACAAGAAAGTAAAAACTCGAAAGACTATTAGTTTACTGCAAACGAACAATCATAACAATTATGTGCAATTGAAATCTATATCCTTGGGCTCCGTTTGATAATGACATGGAAAATGATATGAAAAATAATTGATTTGTATGAGAAGTTGGAAAATAAGTTGAGTTGATATGGTGAGAATGTGAGATGCTCTCCATCTCACGCTCATTTTTTAGTAGATGTCCTCATCCTTCTTTATGTTTTGGAGGAAAATTATCCTTTCTCACCCCCTAAAGGAAAAAAATTCATGGAAAAGCCAAAAAGTAAGAAGTCGTCTCACCCCGTGCCTAACCTATTTTCCAACTTCTCTCACAAATCAATTGTTTTTTCTACCATTTTTCATGTTGTTATCAAACAGAGCCTTATGCATTGTAATTTCCATGGAATCATTATATATGTCATTACCGACCTAATATATAGACTTCAAAAGATCGATTTGCCAAATCTACTATTATTTTGAAGTTTTGGTCGCTCTAAAAATTGTTTAGCTTCCTGTTGCCAGTAGTTGAAATCAACACCAAGTCAAAAATTAGAAGGCAGAGTTGTTTGCTAAGACAGTGTTTCTGAAGTTTAACCATGATGCACAGTTATTGAGAAGAAAAAGGTTCCACATCTTGTAGGGTTATAGGTAAACACAGTGAAAAATGGAACCAGTTTCATGATCCTATAATATTTCGAAGTAGGCTAAGAACCAGAAATGAAGAGGTGAAGTCGAATAATACTCACTGAGAAACTTGATTCATTGGATCCTCAGACATCTGCTGGAGTTGTTCATACTTGTGTTCAAGAATTAAGGCAACTTCACAGTTCATTAAACACTTGGCCTTCAAAAACTCTGATAAATCAAACAATCAATCAATGTGAAATTTTAACTGAACAAAACAGAAAACAAAAGGCAAGCTTATTTTCACCAATATTTGGGTATATTTCCAGTAAGCTTCTCAATTTTCGGCTGAAAGGATGCTTGATCTCATAAAATATTGCTAAATAATCAATTATAATGTAAATTATCAATTATATTGCCAGTAGTTCTCATCAAATATTGCTAAATAATCAATTATAAAATTCAATTTTTTTTGTCCATCAAATGCAGAAAGCTTCCTTTTTTAAGGCAAGTATTATAAGTCAAAAAACAATTCCGCTTTCAACAGGGGGCAAAAGAGTCAGGTAAAAATACAAGAATATAACTTGTTTTCAGAAATATATTGAATCTTCCAACTATCCCGAACGTATCTAAGTTCCTATATCTCCAGTCCTAAATAGAATCAATAGTGATTAGAGAGGATCCTTAGTAGCATGTCTTATTTTCCAATTTCTTATTCTTAGAAGAAGGATTATGGGTGCTTGAACATTGAACAACTTTTTTTTTTCCAAGGATATAAGGAAGCATTCACAAATGACTTGTTGAGATGGAGACTCGCCGCCTAAAAATGAATTGGACCAAACAACATTGGCGAATTGATACATATATTTATATTTTATATATATTCTTTATATTTTTGTTTATTAGAGCAATGGTAGGGGGGAGAATCCCACCAATGCTAGGGCACGGATTCGAACCTTAGCGAAATGCCAAGGTGGTTAATCCCATAACTTGTGAGCCATCTCTCAATTGAAATTAACTCTTAGTGTAGTCAACCGGTGAATCGGACCAAACAACACAACACCTGAAGTGAAGTTTCACACAAAAGTAGATTACTACAAGTCACGCCTAACAAATATCGTGTAGCATAGAGAAAAATTTACCGTCTCCAATTTTCAGCTCAGCAGCATTTTCTTCCTCTTCTCCAGACATAATAAGAGCTCAATTCAAACCTAATCATCAAACGCAGGCTAAATGATAGTTGCAGCAAAGCTATGGAAAGAAAAGTACTTGCTTATATTTAGCTGAACGTAAGAATGTAATCATAAAACTATATGCAAGTAACCAATGTTTTAAAAGGCGCGAGGCGGGTTTGAGGCGTTTAGCCCGGGCGAGGCGAGGCGTAGGCCTCAAGGCGCATTGAGGCGTAAGCCTCACTTTTTTAAAAAAAATTCCTAAAAAATTACAAAACTATCATAATATTGATAATCTATACTAAAAGTGCAAATAACATCACATATCAATTGGTCGAGTATTTCCAGAATTAACATGCTGTCAAAGGCTTTATTAATATATATCACATATCAATATAAGGCAAATAATAATAGAACAATTCTACGGGGCAGTGAGGTGAAAATTTCGTCGAGAAGAGAAGAAGAAGAAGAAGAAACAGTGAGGTACAAATTCTGTCTAGTGTTTCCAGAAAATGCATGCTGTCCACAGCTCTATTTTATGACCATGGTATTGAACACATGTACATATATATATATATAGAAGAAGAAGAAGAAGAATAATAATGAAGTATTTCAGATTTTAGGGTTTGGGATGATGGTGTATACGATGCTGCAACTCTCTCCCTCTCGTCGATCGTTTGATGCTGCAACTCTCTCCCTCTCGTCGATCGTTTGAGGCGCAGCTCTGCTTCTGTCGATCGTTTTTGCAAACCGTTGTGGGGCTAGGGTTTAATTGTAAGTATATAAAAAAAAATAGTGCAAAACTACGTAGTTTCGATTAGTTGGGCCTCAAACGCCTTGAGGCCTACGCCTCAATGACGCCTCACAGTGAAGAGGCGTAAGCCTCAAAAATTGCCAAATAATCACGCCTCAGGGGCGTTTTTCCTTCGCCTCGCCTCGAGGCGCGCCTCGAGGCGCACGCCTCAAACGCCTCTTGAAACATTGCAAGTAACCACCAAATGTAGTATACTGGAGTAAAGATAACAGGAGACGATATCATGAGTTTTCCCAATTAATTAATTTCAATGCACCCTCTGTCAAAATCAAATAAAAATAGTGTAAAAATACTTTGAGAAGATAAAGGTTTTATTAATTAAAGAGTGTTTTGAGTTGTTTTTGGTTGTGTACTTGCATATAATTGCACAAGGGTTTACTTTCTCTCTGTAAGGTCTCCACCCATGACCATCTCTCTTTCACCTTCAGGTTTAATGGACCATTGCATTCTCTAGGTCCAGCAGAAATCAAAGAATAAAGAATGTCTATGGATATAAGCATACAAATTCAACAAGAGAATATAGAATAATAAAAAAATAAATTGACAAAGATAACATGGGAAAAATTAGTTGATGCAATAACAATTGTGCTTCTACAATGAAGTGGGAAGAGGAAGACTACCCTCAAGCCTTCTGTTTTTGCCATAATCAACCACCGGAGACAACAGGAAAGAGCTAGGTGAATCGACTCTATACACCCTAAATTATCTACTGAAATTTTACAGGGGCATTGAGCTGTCCCTAAAGTGCAATGATTTCGGTTTTCTGAGTTCAGACCCAATTTTTACACATACCTTCGAACATTTATTACTGTAATTGCTTGAAATAGCCAATAAAATTCCTAAAAAGTCAAAAAAGAAAAAAGAAAAAGTCGTCCCACACCTCTAAGGTCAGTTTAGGATGAAAGAAAGCAAACGTTGAGGATTATATCAACTAATAACAAAATAATGCAATCAATCAAAAACACTCAATAGTAAACCCTAATATTCAACAGCTACTGAAAAGCATATCCCTATTTGAAGAATATATTATTTTAGGAGAATCAAAAAGATGAAGGAACACATAATTTATAAGGAATTCAACGCAAAATAGGTGGATTCAGTTTTTTTGAAACAATTTGATTTTCGAGATTAAAGAGAATAATAGAGAGAGATATTGAACCTTCAATGAGAAGTAGAAATCGCTCAAGGACAACAGATACAAATAGAGAGAGAAAAGAGAAGATAAATAATTGGGATGATTTCTTGCTTGAGGGAGGAAGGAGAGGCGTTCTCCAACGAATAAATTGGGTTCAGCGACTCTGGGCCGGGTTAAGGTTTAGCGACTATTTTTTTCTATTTTTTGGACAAAGTTTAGCGACTATTTAAAACATCAGAGTTTGATATTGCCAACCCATTAATATAGATGATTAATTTTAATGATTTATTTAATTAAATAATTAATATATAATATTAAGAAAAAAAACACACACTCTCTCTCTCTAGTGTCTCTCTTTCATCTTCAACAATCGCCTTCTCTTTATCTCATTCATCTCCTTCTATCTCATTCTTCAAAAATCTTTTTCGTTCCTCTCTCCCTTTAATCTCAACACATCAAAGATCTATTTGAACTTATAGAACCGAGTATAAGCGCATCGAGTGTAGTACGATTTTACTTCTCATGTGGGCCAAATAAAATTGAATTACAAAAAATCAACATATCAAGCAATTTTTTTTTGAAGGGAATGCTATTTACTTGTTGGGGAGGCTATTGATGGAAGCTTGGATTGGGTTTTTAGTTTTGTGTGTGCAGGGTGGTTTGGGTATGTTGAAGGTTTAGATGGAGAAGAGATGTGATTTTGTTTGTTTTTTATTTGAGATATTTATTTGGATTGATTTTGAGTTTATCTTAATTAAGTAATATTTAATGAGTTACTTGTTAGGTTAATCCATGAGTTAAAATTAAAGCTATATGAGTGGTTATAACACAATAGTAAAGTATTGAATAGTGATGTAAAACAATTTATTGCAGCAAGTACTTATGATAGATAAGGTGGGTGTTAATATCAGTCGTATTAAGAAATTTGATTTCAAGTGACCCTTGTATTTACTAGACCAAAACGTATCCCATTAGTGTTACTCAATTTCAAAAGCAGATTAAAGTAACTTCAAAAATAAAGTATATTTGATCCCCACAACGAATTTCTTTCGTAATTGACTGACCCTAATGTCTCACAAAGTATTATGCCACATAACATAAATAAAGCCATTGTATCAATATTTTCTCACAAGACATCACAAATCTATTCCCCCAAAAACATGATTTAACCATATTACACCATTCCAACGACTAGAAAAAAAACATTATCTGCCTACATGGGTTATTCATCAAAACTGTTCCTACAAATACCCGGAGGGAAAAAAAAAAAAAAAAACTAGGAAGATGGAGCCGACATTGCCTCTTTCTCCTCTGCCGTAAAAGGAATTGGCTTGGTTGGAGCAGGCAGGCGCCCGATGCTGTCCACCTTGTCTTTCTGTTTTGGTGGTGGTCTTGCAGCTCGTGGAAGTAACCGGCCCTTTTTCTCGAACCACTCTGGCTTAAGAAGTGCCCGAAACCCTAATTTATTGTAATAAACTCTGCGGACTGACCCGCCTGCAGCTTCAACCGCTTCCTTTGCTCTAACCGTCACCCTTGAAACCTGTTCAAAGAAATTAGCGTTTTGTGTTGTGCAAGTATACGATAGATACTCCTGAAGTGCCACGTCGACAGTGAAACGCCATATTCTTGGGTGTGGAGTACATAATGCATTCTCTAAAAAAGGGTGCCCTTGTTTTCAAGCTCTTAACGGACCTCGCCTTTTGGAAGGGTAAATGGTTGAACTTTTTTAATGACGTTTAGTGGAGATGATGTCCACACCATGGAGATCATCACCCACCATTATTCATCCAAAATTTTATTAGTGCAAAATAAATATATATGTGCGTCTTTTTTAAACTATTGAAACTTTTGATGATCATCTAACCTGGTAAATTTCATGAAATTTGGAGATGATGTACTCACTATGGAGATCATCTCCACTGAATTTCATGAAAAAACTCAACCATTTATTACCTTCCCAAAATGGGGAGGTCTGTCCAGTGTTTTAAGAGGCGTTTGAGGCGCACGCCTCGAGGCGCGCCTCAAGGCGAGGCGTTGGAAAAACGCCCTGAGGCGTGAATATTTGATCATTTTTTGAGGCTTACGCCTCTTCTCTGTGAGGCGTGTGTGAGGCGTAGGCCTTGAGGCGTAAGCCTCGAGGCGTTTGACGCGTTACTTAATAAAACTACGTAGTTTTGAATTATTTATTTATTTATTTAAGTACTTAGAAATAAACCCTAGCTCCAAAACGAAATATCAACTTTCTTCTTCATTCCAAACCCTAAAATCCTAAATACATCATTCTTCTTCTCTCTTTGTAAGTTTTTTGGCATTTCTTCTCTATATACTTCTTTCTTCTTCTTCTTCTTCTTCTTTTAAGTTTGAAATCCAAGCCCTGAAAAACTTCTTATCAATTTTTTTTTCCAATTTGCTCTTTGGTGATTTGGCTACTACATATGAAAAATTAAATTTAATTATATAAGTATTTGCCTTCTATTAATATGTGATATATATTAGTATATATGGATATTATTTGATTTTTATATATGATTAAACTTTATTGTAGTTGTATTGAATTTTAGTTTGTAAATGTAGTGAACTATTTGTTATTTGATGACTTTATGGTGATGTATGACTTTAATTATGTACTGACATTGTTATTTGTTATTTTGGTGTGATGATTTGAGATTGTTATTGTATTTGTGAAGTCATTTGCACTTTTAGTAATGATTATCAATATTATGATAGTTTTGCAATTTTTTAGTTTTTTTTTTTTTAAAAAGTGAGGCTTACGCCTCAATGCGCCTTGAGGCCTACGCCTCGCCTTGCCCGGGCTAAACGCCTCAAACCCGCCTCGCGCCTTTTAAAACATTGGGTCTGTCAATAGTACACAATAAAAATGATAGGTAAGAATGGAGGCCTATCAAAAAGTAGTTGAAATCATTTAACTGTTGACTACCCAGTAATTGACACATCATTTTGTATACTAACTTTGTATGAATTCTTTATGGGAATAGCATTATTATATGTATATATACACATGCACACCCACAAGCAAGAACAAGATCACAAATTCTGATTCTCTTTGGCAAATTGTACACTGACTCTTGAGATGAACCACAATTCCTAATATTTCTTTGAACAGTGTGTATATGAGAGAGAGAGAGAGGGGGGGGAGAGTAAAGATTATTATTACCTCAAGATGAATTGGCCACTGTATATGTTCAGCACCGCGTCCCATCAATCTAACCCCATCCCTTATTTGCTTCCCTATTGCTCCCGTCTCCTATTATCAAATGAAAACAATTAATAAATATATTACAAGTAAACAGACTAGGAGAAAGAAAATCAACAGAATAAGCAACAAATTATTATTACAATACATACCTTGAGAGTCTTCATAGTGATCAGCTCTGAAGAGTCTATCTTTCCTGCATTTATAAGTTTTGCAATCTTTCCTAACCCCACAGGCTGCCATCATCATATGATAAAGAGTATAACTAATAAACTCAGGAAGTAGAAATATATTTCCAGTACTGTCCATATTCAGCCAAGCTCAAAGAGAACTTCCAATTCAAAAAGATCAATCAATATCTTTGTCGCAATGTCAGCAAGATCATTTTCTTGGTAACTGTGCTCAAAGATTATTTAAGTACAAAATGCTTAAAAGTAGCAAGAAATAATATTTTAAAAGGGAAAATATCAAAGGCCCCCAAATTTTAAATTTCAACAGGTCCCACCAGTCTTCTCTTA
Source organism: Lonicera japonica (assembly GCA_021464415.1). Classification (NCBI taxonomy): domain Eukaryota; kingdom Viridiplantae; phylum Streptophyta; class Magnoliopsida; order Dipsacales; family Caprifoliaceae; genus Lonicera; species Lonicera japonica. Next base: position 73,989,283 of record CM038466.1, on the reverse strand, counting down.
ATCACGCTAACGGAAAGAACCCTTTTCCTCAGCCAAAAAGATAATTAGACATAAACATTGGAGACATAGATCAACAAGTATGAAACAGATAAAGCCTGCTATACTTTTTAAAACTAAATATGAAGACATTAGTTTTTATTGAATTATTAAAACTAAATTTAAAAATGCTGCAGAGAAATATAGTAAACTTCAATACGAAGACTGAATAATCCTTTGTTTCTTTTTGCGAGAACGAATTAGTATTTTTGGCAAATACATGATCAGCAGGGATATTTTTGACATTAGAAATATTTTAGCATTGACTAACAATAATCCTCTAACAATACAAATGTCTCAGTAAGAAAATTAAAAATAATAAGGAAAACAATAACTTGTGCCCTAAGGGCATATGTTAAGCATACTATGAATAGAAAAAATATTCCCATGTGTGAGAATACATGCCCTATTAAATGTGTATTTAAGCTTTTTTCTTACTATAAATGGGTTGTTAACGTTAACATGACTTGTATAATAATGCAACTATCCTGAAAATGAATAAAAGAAATAGGAATTACGTGAACAAGTGATCCTCTAACTATACAAAGGTCACCACTAAGAACTACACAAATTAAAATTCCAGAGACATGTGCATCCATAGAAGAATAAGAATTCAAAGAAATCCAATAAAGACGTGGTAAAGAAGCATTCATTAGACCCTCCCACTTGGGAAACTACATAAATCATGTGCAAGAAAGCTAAGGTTCTTTTTTATTATATATTACCCACCCCAAACCATATTTTTCTTTTACACCTATACCGCAAGTTTCAGAAGAAAGTCTATAATTAGTTTTTCAATTCAGTTTGAAAACTTTACCAACATTTTAAAAGCAGATAAAAATATAAGTGGGGAGGCTACAAAGAAATTATTGAACCAACACAATCTTATCCCGTCCCTGAGAAAAAAACAACATTTCTTCCACCAATGTAGCCGTTTAGCAACCTTCTCCACCCCAAATCCAAAACACAACCAATACTCTTAGACAGATTAGCTTTCAAGTCCAACAGTTTACAAACCCCCTACCTAAGATTACAAGTTTTTTTCATCACCTTTTTTAAGAAAAAAGACTGCTCATTTGCAAACTGCAAATGTTACTGTCCCGCATTCTCTCAATCTTAACTCCCTCCATTGTTCCCCTTTCAGACACCATATCCATTAATCCACTCAAATTTTTTTAAAAAAAAAATAGGAAACAGAGAACGTTATTTATATACTAGAAAATCATACTCTAGTAGAGGACTAGATGTCCGCCAGAGTCCAACTAAATAAGGATCAAAACAAGAAAGCAAACAAAACAATTCAAAACCTGAATTAATGCAGTAAATTATGATATACTCTCCTTTCAATTAAGGCCAATAACATTGAGACTATAATCCCTGAATATTTGTAGAGGGAGGCCCAAAGAGAAGCCAAAAGCTTCACATTCAAGCAAGTTTCCTCCTCTATTAATACCCTCTCCCCTCCCCTCCCATTTCGGTTTTGGGCATTAATTGATTAACTCTCCTACTAGTGACAATCCTGTGAACAACCTGTTATTATTATCCCTCTCTTTTACCCCTCTCGTCTGCTTTCTAGAAGAAGTTTGTTCCCTTTTCTTTGGATATATATACATGAAGTGTCTTACCCTGAAATAAGCTTCTCCATCCTATTTTTTCCGAAGATATAATCGCATTCCTCAAACACTCATTAAACCCTACCCCAAATTCAAACTCATCAACTGCTTGATCCTATCAAAAAAATATAACTTTCCAATCTGAGATCCCCAAAGTTGACTTCTTTGTGCCATTGATTCACTTTCTTTTATTTTTTCATCAGAAAGCATTAATTTTTATTAAGAGCAAGAATGATTTGAAACGTCTCGTTTCTTTCCAATCTGACATTCCAATTTCTCAGTTAAAAATTAACATATGATTCTTGAAGAGTCCCTGAATTACTAGGATGGATGGTAATTTTCAAACCACAATCCAACATTTCTAAACCAAGATGAAGTTAAGAGATGAAAACAAATATTCAATAAGGACACAAACAAAAAGACTTCAGTATTAAACAACAAACAAAATTTCCAATGCGTAAATTTAGCATTAAATATCCAGAGTTCACCAATTGGTCTTCAGCATTCAGAGGCTAAAAAACGCAAACGCCGCCTTAATTAGGGTCTCAGAGGGATTAGTTACATAATTTGGTTCTTAAACATCTCCATTTCTAAGTCCAATGTGGCAAACCTTCTGATAGTTAACTAATTATGTTATTGACTACCTGCATCTCTCTATATATATGCAAAAACCAAATAGCTACTTTCAATTTCAAACGTGTAGATATATACATATATAATTTATATACAGAATATGTAAGAATCTTTAAATACCTGAAATGTGAGGCAAAAAGGATTATGAAACCCTCGTTTGGGCAATCGTCTTCGAAGTGGAGTCTGACCGCCTTCGAAACCAAACTTGTGGGTACCTCTAGCCTTCTGTCCCTTATGTCCTCTTCCCGCAGTTTTTCCTTTACCCGAACCAATCCCTCGTCCCTTTCTCGTCTTTTGCTTCCTAGCCCCCTTGTTATCTCTCAAATCATTCAACATCAAAAGACTACTGTAAGCCCTGATGTTCCGAACAAATCCACTTAAATTAGGGTTTGGGTTAGAGGGAAAATGGGAGGGGAATTTTTGGGGGGTGAATTGTGGGAGGATTGATCTGGAGGCATTGTGGATTGGTGATGTTGAGATGAGTGTGGATAGTGTTCTTCTCAACATTTATGGGTTTGTGTGCGATTTTTCTGATTTGGGTTTTTAGGGTTTTTGTTCTTCTTCAATCTGTGAATAAGCAAAAACCATTGCAGTGACTTGCAGCGGGCCACTCGTGTGGATGAAGCCTAACAAGGGCGTGTTCGGTAGAAAGGATGATAGCAAGAGATATTCAGAACACCTCTAATAGAATAAGAAATTAGGTAAAGGGCTAACTTTTTTTATCAAAAATCTAATGATAATTTTTTTTTGATTTAGTAAATTGTGCCTATTTTGTTTTAATTTTAAATGAGTATTTGTAAATTTAAATATCATTTAATTAATAAAAACATGTTATGTATTACCTAAATTACCCCTTTTTATGAAATTTGCACAAAAAATGCTGCAAAGTTCATATTGGTAAAATATGAACAAAGTTCAAGAGTAAAATATGGACTGCAAAGTTTTTGCAGTGAAATAATAATATGAACTTTGCATAATTATAAATAATATAAAATTATACTGCAATTAATTTGCACTAAAAATATCGTGCAAAGTAATTGCAGTAAAGACTGCAATTCATATTGCAATAAATATAGACTGCAAAGTTCAATTGCAGTGATATTGATGCAAAGTTCATATTGCATCCATTTTTAATGCTTATTTTTTTAATTTATTTTAAGTTGGGATGTCATAAATGAAAAAAAAAACACATGTCAAGGCTCTTTATTTTAAAAAAAATTATTCCTTGGCTTTAGTGTGAAAATCTTTCTCTATAAGCCCTTTTTTTAATTGCCCCAATAGAATAATCAAAATTAAATAAATAAAATAATTTTTGATAATTAATTTAGTAAATTGTTAAAAGAGGCTATTGGGCTGCTTGGGCATAAGAGCCCATTCTAATAATAACATAATTATAAATGATATTTATAAATTAACAGTATAATTTAAAGACAATGTACAAAAATGATATTGATGCCCATTTCTTATTTAAGTAATAACACAAAAGAGCATTATTATGACGAGAATAAGAGAAAACCTTATGCGTACGACTTAGAGGCCAACCGCTCATTTTCTCATCCAATAAAAATTGAATAGTAGATGGTGAGAATGGGTTAATGATCATAGAATTGTTTTTATCATAAGTAGTGAGGGACACGGTGCTAAATGCATTTAGCACCACCTAGACAGCAACTAGAAGGTGCTAAATGCATTTAGTACCACCTGGACAGCAATCAGAAGGTGCTAAATGTATTTAGCACCACTTAAAAAACAATCAGAAGGTACCACCACTTTGACAACAACTAGAAGGTGCTAAAATGATTTTAGCACCATTACAAAACATATAATAACAAAATTAATGAAACCAACACCCACTACATTTATATATATGTATGTATATATATAGATCGACATAGGGTTCGTTTAAAAAAAAAAAAGAGGAACGATCAGAATTCTTTTTCAAAATCCCGCTGGGCTGTCGAAATTGATCGATTTCGACAACAAAACGACCTCTAATCATTTTGATTTTTTGCGTAATGATAGTAACTTTGTCTTCCAAACAACATATCCAAAAATCAGTCAAATCCAACAGTTCGATCAAAAGTTATATTTGTTCTACGATTGTACCTAAAAAAAAAAAAGAAGAAGAAGATGAAGATGAGATTTGTTGAATGAATGGATTTTTGTGCTTCAAAAAGAAGCTTGTCATATGTAGCCTTGTCGAAAAGCACCATGTTGTTCACCTTCTCTTTTTGCTTCCTTTTGCTCAATTTCTTTATCTTCTGCTTCATTCCCCTACATTTAGCGGGCTTGGACGATGGTGGAGATACTTTATCCTTCTTGGGCACCATATAAGATCTAGGGCTTCAGTATGTAAATCCATCTATATTAAGGGTATATTTGTCCATAAACATTTATCATTTTCCTTAAAATAAATTAGTATTATGAAAAGTGTCCTTATTGTGAAACCAAATTATGAAATTAGTACTATTTTTCTTTATTAAACATGAGTCCGTCCTTAGAGTTATAAAATATTATGAAGTGAGGCCCTATAACCTATTATCTCTTGTTAAAATTAACAATGTAAAACCCTCCAATGATTTTTTTTCTCAATAATCGAATTTCTAGGGTCCGTCAGGTTGATTGGCGCAAATTAATCAATTTGAATTTTGCTTCAAAAAAAATGAGAGAAACTTTATCTAAAGGGTAGTGTTATTTACACCCCTCTTATTTGTCATAAACACCCACCTAAGATAAATTTTTAATCACTAATACCCTATAAGACTCGCTTAATGAGAGGTGAGTACAGTCACACACTCGCCCCACTTAGGGAGAGTTTGCTTATAAGAACTCGTCTGGTAACGAATTACTAGCATATTTTTCAAATAAGGCCTTCCTAATAAAAGGTTAGTGCACTTATATAAATTCGGCTCACACGAGGAGAGTGTGGTGCTAACACTCACCTAACATCAGGCAATGGGAGGGGGTGTTTGTGATAAATAAATGGGTGTTAAAATATGTTTTTAGTTAAATTTTGGAGAGGGTGTTTGTGACACATTTAGGGGTGTAAATAACACCACTCTTATCTAAATTTAAAAAGATTATTTTTTACCCAATAAAATGAGTGAGTCCCCTATTTTGGTTGTTGAAAAAAGTTGTTAACTTTAATTATAAAAGGAGTAGATTTGGTTACTGGTTCAAAGTTTGCTAAAGTTTGATAATGCCATTAGGGTAGTCTTTTTAGCCAACATTGTTAAAACTGATTAAAATTGCTATTTTGATTATGCTATTGGAGATACTCTTAGGGATGGCAACTAACATCTGAATATGCTATAATTTTTATTTTTATTTTTATTTTTATTTTTATTTTTTGGGTTATGAATAGGTTATAATGAGTTTTCATAAGCTACTATAGTAAAATTGATAAACAATTATACATAGGAAGCAATGTTAAAGCATTTCGGTTTAAGTCCAAGTGGTGGCAGACTGTTTTAAAAACAAAATACAACCAATCCTATAATAAAGTCCACACATCCTTGATTTTATTTTGTAATTAAAGAAATACAATGGATTGGATTTGAATTAAATCATGTTTTATCACAATCTGATCCAATTGATTATATACTGAATCCGATCCAGTCAGTAAATTCGATGGATATACAAAATCCAAATCCATATTTGAATTTGTTACCAAACGGATATTTGATATGTATACATGATCTGATTTAATCCAAAAATTAAAGAATTATTGGCCACAACATGACTTAATCAAATTTTGTTGCTAAACCTATATCTATTAGATTAGATCACAAATGGATCATATTGCTATTTGTAGATATCCGATTTATTATTCAAAAGCTTTAATGAATTTGGATCGGATTCGAATAAAATAGATTAAGGATTCATTACCATATTTGACTAATTGGATCATATTTGGATATAAATCCAATATATTTACTAGTCTAATAACAAATTGATACGACTCACGGTGATATCGAATGAAAACCACAAATACGACGAATTGGTTATATGAACTTCGACACAAATACACGAAAAAACTTATAGCAAATTAATGAATCTGGACCGTCTCTACAATTAGATTTGATGAAAATCGAAGACGCTATAATTGGGTACGGAACACCGATTGATAAGTGAGGTGAACGCTACGAACAAACCGATAAGTTTAAGTAGTTCGTGAAGAACCAAAGAAAATTAATCTCACTCAATAATATTAATGGTCAAAGTCTCAAAAATGCATAGCATTTCTAATTTACACTAATTACATTATGGGCTATTACAATGATGTAAAGTCTCACATCGAAAAGTGGGGAAAACCTGAAGTGTCTTATATATACACCTAAGGTTCCCACTAGTAAGAGATCTTTTGGGGGTTGCCGTGGGTGCACCTGCCAAAAACAAAAGTGTGCGGGAAAGTACTACCGAGTTATAACTGGAGTGGAGCCACCTAAAGCGAACAATATCTTGCTAAGGTTGAGACTCGGGTTGTTACAAATGGTATCAGAGCGAACCCCACAAAGTACGTTGTGCCGACGAGGGAGTCGGTCCCTATGGGGGGATGATGAAAAATCCTACATCAGAAAGTGGGGAGAATTTGAAGTGCCTTATATGTACACCTAAGGTTCCCACTAGCAAGAGACCTTTTGGGGGTTGCCATGGGTGTACCTGCTAAAAACCAAATAGTACGGGAAAAGGGCTACCCAGTTGTAACTGGAGTGGAGCCACCCAAAGCGAACAATATCTTGCTAGGGTCAGGGCCCGGGTTTTTACAGCATTCACCTTCTTTAAATAAGGTGTGAAAAACTTAGGCAACAAGAAACACCAAAATTATAAAGGAATCAAATCTAATAAGGAAATCTCAAACAATAACGGAAATAACAAATCCTAAATAAATAAAGAATAACCTCATAAATTACTTGAAAAAAATGAAATGATAATATTCAAATAATTACTAAAAACGTGTGGACTTGTGCTCCATAACTTCGGGATGCATACACATGGTCTTCTCAATTAATTTGGGCTTGAATAAGTGTAATTCAACATTTACTTTGTACTCCATATGTTTCCCCTTCAATAGGCTTAATTGTGCCTTGTTCTCGAGCCCAAATAATTTGAATTAATCCATTAAGCGCTGCCTTCAATTTCTTAGCCCGTGACCTTGTAAATGAGTTTGTTGGAACTTGAATGGACTCTGAATTGTCTTCACTCCACATATTAGCATAGCTTCCATCACTAAGGGTGCACTCTATTAAAGGTTGGCATTCGATCCAACCCAGTGGTTTTAAACCATTCACATTCAATCTTGCTCTGATATCGGTTTTAGAATTTGGCACGCAATCTTGATATGACACATGCTACCAATCCAATCTAGTCCAATCTAATTAAATGTTAGAATTGAATCGGTTTCAAGTTGATCCAATTGAATAAAAAAAAAGGGAGTCCATATGGCAAATTAATAAGATAGTATACTGGAAAATTTTCAAAATTAGCAAATATCGTAAATTGAAAAAATAAAATAAAATTTCTTTTAGTTAAATCTCAAACAAAGAGTAGCATCATAAATAAACTACAATGATCACCGATTAAAAAAAAAAGACATGTAGCACTTTAAATAATACATATACTAATTGGATTAATTTACTATAACCCTTGAAACTAAAACCAATCCAATATTTTTTGGTTTTCAAAAAATAAATCCAATATATCCATAAAATTGGATGAATCAGTCTATTGGATTTGGACAACCCCTGCGCAATACACCATTAAGGTCAAAACCAACAAATTGAACCAATCCCATATTGATGGCTTGGTTTGGTTGGTGTTTAAATAATTTGGATTGAATTTTTTTTTATATCAAATGGATTAGTTCAGTTTTTGGTTTAACCTTCGGATCCGATCCGTTAAGATATATATTATGTGTGTTTAATAGCTATATTATGTAGTGCTTTAATATTATTAAGTCATAAAACATTTAATTTGAACTATTCCGAGTTTTTCATATAATAGAGTTGGGTTAGGTTAGAACACTTTCTTTCTGCCATCAATAAGTAATCATTAGTATTATAATTTGTTGGTAATACATATTAGATAATATGAACTTCCTTCATGATAACGTGGCAAATAATATTAAATAATAGGTTTGAAATGCAACATTCACATTCATATCTTTGGCTAGTGTTGGAATCACTAAACTCGAAAATGAGTATGGTGACTAAAATTTCAAGAATCTAAAATGTGTATATGTAATTTTTAAACTCCCACTTCTAGATTAAATTGTTTGCGAAATTTATCGACTTTATCAATTCATCATCATATTAAAATTTTCATCAAGTTATTGCTAAAAATACTCTCATATTCTTTTAATAAAATTATAGTTCATTGTAAGCTTCATAAAATTTAAGTATTAAACAACCATAACCTCACCAATACTTTGTATCACTGATAAAAGAAATTAATAAGTCCCATCACAAAAGCCCTTCCTTTAATATTATAAATATATTATTTTATTTTTTCAAAAAAAGTATTTTTTTAAAAAAAGACCCAACTCTATAGTGAACCTGATGTATTTTTAACGTCCAGAAAGATAACTAAGAAGCACCAGTGGTCTAGTGGTAGAATAGTACCCTGCCACGGTACAGACCCGGGTTCGATTCCCGGCTGGTGCAATGAAGAAATGCTGTGATGAGTCACCCCAAGTGTAAGACTGGGTCTTTCACGGTTCATCTGAATTCCACGGACGAAATTGGTGCATCTGAGCTTTCTCCACTTTTTATTTTTTGCTAGTTTGGTTGGGTTGATGTTAAGAGCCTTGTTCTTGTGTTTGAGAGTTGATTTGGGTTGATGTTAAAGAGCCTTGTTCTTGTGTTTGAGAGTTGATTTGGGATTGCAAGAAGCTTCACCAGCAGATTCGGAGTTGTATTATTACTACTTGTGTGTGTAGATATAACTAATTGATTATTATATATTTAAGCTTGGGCATGGTTTGGCTAATGGTCTAAATGATGTGTCTTTTGTTGATGGTCCGTCTCTCTAAAGAGTGTGGACCTTATACATTTTGAGGCTTCTATGTAATTGGGCTCTGTCCCGTTTTTCCAAAAAAAATAAAATAAAAAAATTAACCAATATTTTTGTAGAAAATAATACATGTGTCAATATGCTATAGGCTGAAAATTTTGAATGTAGTTTTACGATAACAAAAGTTTTGTGTAAAAACGTGCTATTTGCTAAAAAGAAGAACTATGTGCAACTAAATTTTAATCTATCCAAGTGCTACTAGTTGAAAAAGAGGGAGTAAAAATGTAAACGTTAAGAGTTGTTCAATAAATTTAGGCTAATTTTTGTGTGAAAATGGAATGACACGGTCACACAGTTGGGGCTTTTTTGTGGGGGAAATCTTTAAAATCTTGTCCTTTTTTTTTTTTTGGATGGATAGATGTTTTAATTTGTCCTGATTTTTCATTCCCTCTGTATTTCGTTTTAATCTACAATGATGAGAGTCAAATCCTTACTTGATCTTTCTTGATTTTCCTACTCTCTAGTTCAAGCACATTAAGTATATATGAACACACAAGGACCCGATTAAACCTAATTTAAACCATGTAAATTCCGATAGTCCATATTTGGATCGAGAATTTTTATTTTTTTAACAACATAATAATTTGGATCGAGAATTGGGAAGGTATTTTTATTTGCTTTTTTGATTGGACTCTTCCAGAATGATTGAAATTACTCTAGAGCAGATTTTATCATTGAGAACCAATCAAAAAAGCAACAGCATATTAATTTTTATAATGTAGTTATTTCCGTAATTTAATGACAATTTCAATTCTACGTTATGGGCTATCAAATTGAATACAGTATTATGTTATGGATTACATAAAATCTCACATTTTATTCATTGATCCATGTACGTATATGTACGGTCATGTTCTTTACTACAGACGTTATGTTTTCATAATTTTATGGATGGAAGTTAATAGTAGGTATAAAATTTTGCGATACTAGTTTCTTTGGGGTGATTTTATTTCTATCCACCAAATCTTACAGTTAATCCACATTGTTAAGTTAATCCGCATTACATATTAAGTTAATCCGCGAGCGTGGATGAACTGACAAAAAAATATTATGAATTTAATTTTATAAATATTATTTTAAATAATAATTTAATATGGAAATATCTACTAAATTAATAAGTATAACCACTTTAAAAATTTAGATGGGTAAATTTTAATTAACTTTAATTGCGGTAAAATAACAAAAACAAAATTTAACCCCTTCCCCTTACGGTTTTAACGATTCTTCCGGTGTCTCTTCTTCTTCTTCTTCCCTCTTTCCCCACCGTCTCTTTTTCTTCTTATTCTTCTTTGTCTTTTTCATCCTATCACAAACCCTAGATTAGTTTCATATTCTTTAAATCACCAAATCTGTATTCCAACCTTAGAAATTCACACCCACAATTTCGAAAATCTTGAATTAATTTAGTTTTTGTACTATGTAAGTTTAACTCACAATACGGAAGATTAAAAATTTTAATTATACCAAGTTTCTTATATTATGTCTAACTTTCAGGCTAAATAATTATATTATTATTAATTATAATGTTGGGAGTTCCAAAAGATTAATGAATAAAAAATTTGTAAATTACTGGACAAGGTCTATTGGCAACGCAAGCTGAAAAAGTTGGTTATCCCCTCTTATATATAATACACACTGTATATACTTGATCATTCTTTCACTCTGTTTTCGTGTGTGTGTGTGAGAGAGAGAGAATGGCATCTATTCAATCAACCGTTCAAACTTTTTTAAACGTAAAGATGAAGTTAATTAAAAGGAATTATATTTATATTAGGAATGTTAATTAAAAGGAATTATATTTAGATTAGGAATGTTAATAAAAAAGGAATCTAAAGTTATACAATTATAATTTAATTAAAATTGGTGGATATACTAATCAATTTTAAAAATGGTAATTTTGTGAAACTTTATTTAAAATTTTCATAATTTAAGGGTAGATTAACCGCAAGATTTGGTGAATAGAAACAAAATCACCCTTTCTTTGTTTGTTTTGGAAATAAAAAATTTAGGCAACAACGTACAGCTTACAATAATAAAATTAAGCTACCCGATAAAAGATGGTTAGCTAGCATTCATCAATTATAATTAAGTGGATCCACCCTATAGTTATAGTCTAGGTCAAAACATGCAAAAAGGCTCAACCAACGATTCTTACAGATTGCCCATACGAAATTTTGGATATGATATAGTCATGATCGTATAAATAATTTAAACGAAAAATAATAAAAGTTAATTAGTGTTTCAATCACAAACAAATGTGTATATCCCTGAAGTTTGGAGTTTAAATGCACTTACCATACATTGTTATATTCAAGTATGTATGCGTTTGCATTTTATTTTCGTAATCCGGAACTAAAAATATAACCTACTTTTGCAACTAGTTAAAGAAATCATTGTATACCAAAAGTCCGGAAGTAGTGTTAGTGTTAACCAATGTTTTAAAAACCACTAGGTGTTCCTAGGGCGCTAAAAGGGGCAGTGGGGGTTTTGGGTAGAGGTGGGGGCTAGCGCCTGGAGGATTTAATAGAACAAATGATTTCCATATTTATTAAATATTTAATGTGTGATATACCGATGACTCATTATTCGGAATCATGGGCGTCGAGCTCTATTGGATCAACAACAATAGCTGCACGGAGTACAGTCAAACTCCAATGCGTGAGACGTCTAATACCAGGAGGCAAGGGATACGATCCTATGTACGGTATTAATGGGTTGATTAGTACAAGTACGTGACAAATGTTGTTTGGTGTCTTGTTCCGCAATGTGTTGTCGCTGGAGTTAGGCTGGCTGGACCTGTGCCCACTTGGAGACTGGGCGCACAAGAATGAGAGTTTACTTGTGACAATGAGGTATAACATAATAAAAATACAATCCAAATTTATTTCTAAATATAACATAATTAAGAGCTTGCTAAAGAAATATTCCTACAATTTAAAGATGAAAAATAATAGTTTTTAATACAAACAAGAGTGAAAGATTCCATCGTTCCAGCCGAATCGACATTCCGCAAGGCAAAAGGCAATTGCCTAGCTACACTAAGCAACAAACTACCACCTAACGCCTAGGCGGGGATTAACTAAGCGGAAATTTTTAGAACACTTGTATTAACGACTTCTAGTATCGAGTTAAATTACTTGCTACTTCAATCAGGGATGGAACCAAATTTTATGATAAAACAAGAAAAATATTATTAACCATTGCAAATGTTGAGAGAGACAAAGGGGGGTAATTAAGGGATCTCCGATAATCATTTTTATCCATACAAATTTCTAGAATATAAATGCAAAATCCAAAAGGAGTTTACATATGTATTTCCATGTGACATGGTAAGTAAATCACATGAAAAGTTTCTATCATCAATGGGTGCGTTTGATAAAAAAAGTTGAAAAAATTGAAAGCACTACTAAACTTATGAGAAGTTAAAAAATGAGAAGCATGATTTGATTCATTATTTTTTCGTTTTTCCACGGAATTCAAATCTTTGGGCGATGGGTCATGAGAATTTTCCATGAAGAAAGAGAAAAAAAATTGAAAAATTTTCTCATCTAAACCACCAAATATTTATCTATCGGTATGCCTATTGGCAATCCAAAGATGACATAAGGCATTCCAATTCTATAACAAATGTAATAAAGTGTTTCTAAAAATATAAACCCCAAGGGTTAACTGAGCAATAAAGGCACATTTGGAATTGCGTAATTAAGCGTACAATCTCAAGTTTGATTTTTTGTTCACATCTCCTAGTTAATAAGCAACAAGATCTCATAGAATTAGTTGGGGTGGGGGTTTAAATATACCCACATACATAAGATTATATTAGATTAATATAAGATTCATTTGGAGATCGAGGTAGTAACCAAACGTTTATTTATATTTACTAGAAATTAGGTAGAAGGGCTTATTATACATTATTTTTACCAAAAATCATAAATAATATTTTTTTGAATGAAGGACTATTTTTAATTGGTAATTAGTGTAGGGCCTTTTGTTTTAATTTTAAAATGCATTTGAATAAATTTAAATATCATTTAATTAATAAAAACATGTTATGTATTACCTAAATACCCTTTTTTATGAAATTTGCACAAAAAATATGGACTGCAAAGTCATTGAGTAAAATATGAACTGCAAAGTCAATTGCAGTGAAATATGGACTGCAAAAGAACTTTGACTAAAAATATGGATTGCAAAGTTCACATTGCAGTAAAATATGGACTGCAATATGAACTTTGCACTAAAAATATCACTGCAAAGTTCACATTGCAGTAAATATGGACTGCAAAGTTCATATTGCAGTAAAATTGGAGTGCAAAGTTCTATTGCAGTGAAATTAGACTGCAAAGTTCATATTGTAGTCCATATTTTAATGCATATTGGTATTTTTTAGTTTATTTTAAGGGTTGAGATGTCATTTTATAATGAAAAAAAAAGACACATGTCATATTATCAATAAAATAAAAAATAGGCCCTTTATTTAAAAAAAAATTATTCCTTGGCTTTAGTGTGAAAATCTTTCTCTAATAAGCCATTTTTTTTAATTGCCCCTTATATTTAACACCACATATCTGAAAAGGTTTTGAAAAAATTAAGTCCTTACTTGGCTCCGTCATTGACTTCAATACTAAAAGTGAAATACTAATAAAACTAATATTACCAATGCTAACTTAGTAATTTTTCTTAAAATTTATTCCGCAGCGTGCGTAGATAAATTAGGGGTGTAAGCTAAGCGGATATCATATTATCCATTTTTCATATCATATTTTAAGTATATAATTTGAATCATTTTTCATATTCTTTTGAATAATGCTCAACTATTATTATTTTTATTGTATCAGATTTCTCATATTTGGATAGTATTCCAAAACCATTTACTTTTAAAGTATACACACGTTGTTTTATTTTTGTTTTTGTTAATCTAATTATTAGCTCCTTGTTAAAAAATTATTTGACTATGTAATCCTTTAATGAAGAAGAAATATTTTACAAAACACACTCGAAAAGCGAAAAGAAACATGAACAAACTTGCGAGTTAAAAGACCCAAGTCTTTCTTCTTCCTTTTTTTTTTTTTTGCCTTTTTGAAGGCAGAGTGATTTTGTATATTTATAACTAGAAATAAATTATTTGTGTTGAATGATAGAAGATATAGATATGTATAATATTATCACCATCCATATTCGTATCTATTTTCTTAGATATTAAAAAATGCTATCCAATTAAATTCTCTTTTACAAATATCTATTTAGATAAATATTCACGAAATATGAATTTAAATTTGAAACGGATTCAAATATTCAAATATCAATTTAACTTAATAGGTTAAACATTAATTAAAAAGATGAAAAGATGACTAACTTATAATTGTGTTCCGAAAACTAAGATAACAAAACCGAAAACATATATTTATCCTATATATATATTGTTTCCATATTACTATGATTAAACTTTAAAGAATAATATTTAGAATCCATATCATGCAAAACTTAAGTATCCTTTTTTTTTTGGAAACAGGCATCTTATATAAATAAATATATATTTTAAATTCTAGGAAAAGGCCAGCAAGTATATATATATAAAGAGAGAGACATAATAAAACCCTATTACTTCATTTTGAGATTTTCTCCATTGAAAGAGGTGAACTTCTTCTAAGCAATTTACAGGTACGTCAAACCCTTTGATTTTTATTTTTTTAAATCTATATTACACAACTATATATATAAACACACACTTGCATATCCATATATAGTGAAGCTTTTCAATTACAATGGATTGAAATTTAAATATGAATATCCTAGACTTAAATTAGTTTTTATCGACATTTAATTCAATTCAGTACATGCTTATGATCGAATCTTTAAATGTATGCTGATAATTTTATAGTAAATTAGTATTTGACCCACTATTTTAAGGGTCTTTTTTTACTCAGACTCATTACATTTATGATTTATCAAATTAGTATATAAACCAAAATTTTGTTTTTAGCCATTTGTTTTGTTTTTAGCCCATGGATAAATAATACATTTATTCTAATTTAATTTAATTTAATCTAATAACTATATGGCTAAATAACTTAATTGTTTTTAGGAATTTATTGGATTTGTTCCATATTTAATTTTAGAAATTTATCAACTCTAAAAAAAGAAGAGATAACAATGAATCATTCAAAAGTTAATAAATATATTTAAAACAAGATAATTACAACAATAGAGAGCTATAAAGAGGTTGGATTGATACATAGAGATTGGATTGGTTATGGTTCAATAGAGATAATGTCAATAGAGATAATGTGATGAAGCCATTGCAGCTAAGGAGTTTACTAGATCATATTTTAGATAAAGAAAATTCAATTATGAAGAAGAACATAGTAGTGAAAAACGACATGTTTACTGTATCAATTAGCAACGAGAAAACATACGATTTCATATTGCAAACCAGAGTACTTTATGTCTTTGTCCATGGCAAAATATGGGAACTACAAAAATGTTATTGTGAATAGAGAATTTATGTGATGTTGCGATCATCTAATATATGATCCAAATGACCACCGATAATCTTTTACTAATTTAGTGCACGGATAATAATTGTTATAATGTTCATTCTAAGGTTAGTAAATTCTTTATTCCCACTTTTTTGAACCCATCTCTTTGCATTTTTTTTATATTTAACATTATCTTCATGCTTTTAATGATTATGTTTTTAGTTTTACTTGTTTAATATATTTTTCAATATAACAGTGTTTTTAGTTTTACTTGCGTAATGTCTATTTTAATACAGTATTTATTTTTCTTCTCATAACTCCTTTATAGACAGATTTATATAAAGAAAAAAGAGAGGATGTCGACACAACGAAAGGACACAAAAGCATTAACTACGAAAAGGACGAGTAGCAGCAACAACAACAACAACAACAACAACAACAACAACAACGCCATGGAAATACAGGCTTCACCGATGAAAAGCAAGCCTGAGTCTGAACCTGAGCCGATCAACTATCGCAATGCGAATGAAACCGAATGGTCGCCTCTGATGGATGGCATAATCAAAGTATCACCACAAGTAGCTGTAAACGAGAAGACTTTGAAAGCTCTTGATGATCACATAAACAATGTCCTCTATGGTCCGAGGAGAACGAAGAGATTATCAGTTTTTGAAGACATATCCCCTGAATAGATATATAAATAGACACACAAACATTTTTTATACAAATCAGGTCGTAGTCCGTACGATTGGGACTTTTAGCCACGAAAAACCCCTCACTAAAGATGCAGTCCATGTCAAGTTGATATAGATATTTTTCTTTTCTTGTTTCTTTAGTACTATATTAGTTTAATATTCTGCATTTTGATTCGATTTACCATTATGCCTTTGTATATCCAATTATGGATTGCAACGAAGACTTATTACTCACAAGAGCAATTGAACACATTTTATTCCGTGGAAACATAATCTACTTCTTTTGTCCAACTTAACCTTTAAAAGTCGTGTTTCCTCCTTTAAGATGTTCATAATCTTATTTTAATAAATAAGTTGCATTTCTTATCATCATCGAATCTATTTGAAAATCTAATTACAGTAAAAAATCGAATCTACTAATATACCAATTAACAAACTAATCTCATAAGCAAGAGGTTGTTAATTCTAGAAAGATGCAAGTTTCACTGTGTATTAATAGGGCTTAAGAGCAATGGTGATATAGCCTCAAACTCCAGTTCAACCCCTCAAAAACCAAAAACCAAGGCCAGTTTCACCATGTAATAGAGCACGAAAGCGGCAGTGATCTAGTCTTAAACCCCATCAGTCAGTGACAGTCTTTTAGACCCCATCAGTTACGTTCGACCCCTCTAAACCAGTTTCACCGTGTAATAGGCTTTGAGAGCAACGGTAATATAGGCTCAAACAACATCCGACAATTGACAGCGAAGGCTAGACTTCAACACTAGCTACCGAATGCTACAATATCAAACACGCAGCTGTCACTTCAACAACCATTTTGGTTCACCAAATTAAGAAAACGTGTGTATATATATATTTAAAAAGAAGAAGAAGAACAAACAAACAAATAAATCATTATACATTTAAACACAAACTGAAACTCCTCTCATTGAGCCAAAGAATGAAGGTACACGTTTACAATGAAAAAAAAAGAAAGGAGATTTCAAACTCTAAACTACTACTGCTACTACCACAAAGTTTTGCGGATGTTTCTTTTCTTCTCGTGAGTGGCAAACAAACGGTTGGGATGAATCAGACATTAATATCTGTACGCTTGGATCTGGCACTGCCGTTCTGTTGGGGACCTGTGTAAGTGTAGGCAAATCTGGGTACACTCTTGTAGTAGTAGTCATCGGGGGTCGAAACTGGCTGCTGAGGATAAAGAGTGGGAGGTGGGGTGAGATTGCGTTGAGCCGGAAGAGGAGGGAGAGAATTGTTGTACTTGTATGTATCACCACTTAAAAAGCTGCATTATTATCACAATTATACAAGTAAGAAAGTGATGGATACAAATGCAGATATGAATGAAGATGAGTTATGCATTTTTATTGATGATATATTGTTATTACTTGTAAATGTTGCAGGAGGATTTGATGTACAAGGAAATGTAAGACAACGTGTTGATTGGTACCGTAAATGAAAAAGACTGATTTTACATTTATACTGTTTTCCATGCTTCGATGCAGACCAACTATACACTAAAAGGTAGTACAGTTGTGATACCAATCAAATAGACAATGCAACTCATTTGCATGAAAAATTCTTTACATTGAATATTGTTTTTACTGCAATTTAACGAAACCAAACACAGCCTCTGTCATGATGAGATGTAATATGTTGACCAATGCATATGAACGGTTGGTATTATCAGCTATTCTCATAATAACATATAATATATACATATCCAGCCAAGCTCCAGAAAAAAGGCTCTTCAGTTAACGAACTGATACCCCTTTTGTGGGGTGTAAATTGTTGGTTTTTGATGAAATTTGGTTAAACTAAAAAATTGAGAGATATGTATATACATATAAATGTAACACGGTTTTGACGAATTTGATGCTTCGATCCAATGTTTTAAAAGGCGCGAGGCGGGTTTGAGGCGTTTAGCCCGGGCGAGGCGAGGCGTAGGCCTCAAGGCGCATTGAGGCGTAAGCCTCACTTTTTTTAAAAAAAAAATTCCTAAAAAATTACAAAACTATCATAATATTGATAATCTATACTAAAAGTGCAAATAATATCACAAATACAATAACAATCTCAAATCATCACACCAAAATAACAAATAACAATGTCACCACATAATTAAAGTCATACATAACCATAAAGCATCAAAAAACAAATAGTTAAACACTTAAAGCAAATTGATACATGCACCATAAAGTCATTAAATAAGGACACTAGTATTATTATGTGGGGCGAGGTGAAAATTCCGTCTAGTGTTTCCAGAAAATCTGCTGTCCAAACTCTTTTTGTGATCTGGTATTGAATACATGTACATATATGTATATATATAACTATTATATATATAGAAGAGGAAGAAGAAGAAGAAGAAGAAGAAGAAGAAGAAGAAGTAGAAGAAGAAGAAGAAGAAGAAGAAGTAGAAGTATATAGAGAATAAATGTGAAAAGAACAAAAGGTGAAGAAGAATGAAGTATTTCATTTTAGGGTTTGGGATGATGGTGTATACGATGCTGAACTCTCTCCCTCTCGTCGTCGTTTGACAAGCTCTGCTTCTGTCGACGTTTTTGCATTGTGGGGCTAGTTTAATTGTAAGTATATTAAAAAAAAAAAAAAGTGCAAAACTATGTTATAGTTGCGCCTCAAACGCCTCAAGGCCTCGCCTCAATGACGCCTCATGAAGAGGCTAAGCCTCAAAAATTTCAAATAATCACGCCTCAGGGGCGTTTTTCCTTCGCCTCGCCTCGAGGCGCGCCTGGGCGCACGCCTCAGACGCCTCTTGAAACACTGCTTGGAACAAAATGGGGTTCAGGTGCATTATACTTGTGTACAAAAAAAATCTGAAGTCTAGGGGCCAAAAAGTGCATCCTTGGTCACAAACATAGTCTATGTTATACTTTCACATCTTTTTCGGATGGTTAGAACAAAATAGGATTACTATAGTGAGATTTGGTACATGGATTATACCCTAAAAATGAAGCTGGACTTTTATGAAACATATATCATTTTGGAATAGCGGACTCTCAATTTGAAATAGATGGAATATATATGTCAATCACTATATGCCATATACATATACGGCAGTCTCCGATGCCAACAGTCCTTAGGCGGACCAAACTTTTAGCGAAATTGTTTTGTCACAAAATGAATCAGTAAATGAATTGGTGATGGGAAATCGACTCCGAAAGCCCAATCTGCGTACAGATGGTCCGTGCCAGAGAGGGACTCTTCATAAGAACAGACTAGTTAACTATAGAATCACCAATCAAAAAAATCACGATGAGTATATATACCAATATCTAATAAATGAAGTAGAGAAAATTTTCATAGAAAAAAAAGAATATAGAAAAAAAAAGAAAGAAGAAAAACAGCAAAGAGATCCTATCTAGAAGCCCATACCTTGTACTATTGTACAATTGATCTTCGTCACTCAAATTTTCACCCGACCGATGCAATGTTCTCTGAACTGGGCTAGACCACAGGGTTTGTTGCAGGCAGCTCATCTGGAAAATATCTCCTCCTAATCAACTGGAAAAAAAGGGTCATGTTAAACTTTGATGATTAACATTACTTAAAAAGTTCATAGGAACAGAGGAAGGGCCAAAAACAAGAACCATATGGAAAAACTTCAGAACAGCTTCCTTGTCATATCTTGCTTCTTTAGCTGCCTGTAAATGTTTGAGAGAGAATATTTAAACAAAGTTCAAAACTGAAAAGAAGGAACATCAATTGATAAGTGAACAAACATTTAGTAACTATAAAATCTTAACTAAATGATCTTATAATTGAAAATAGAAGATCATCAGATATCATTTACCACCTTTCAAAAAATGAGCATCCATCAAATGTGTTAGGCAAGAATTGGAACTTCTGTTTTCAAAGACTAGTTCTGGTATTTGGCAAACCGTGAATATATAACTGTATTAGTATATATCTATCTCCATATGAAGCTCTACCAATTTCCTTTGAAAATCAATGCATATGGTCATCTTCCAATTTGGCAATTCCACAAGTTCAAGAAGAAGAAATTTAAAACCAAAAAAGGCAAAAGGGGGGCGGGGGTTGTTGAACTTAATCGACTTAAGATAAAGAAATTAATCCATCAAGAAAAACAGTGAGTGAGAAGGTTTTTGGGTGGGAAAGGACAACGTTGATATACCACACTTACAATTCGCGGATGATACGATTTTTTTCTTATCGGGGGACGACGGGAAGTTAAATAATTTGTTAAAGTTGTTTTCATTGTTTTGCTCTCTATCCGGATTAAAGTTGAATTTGACAAAGAGCAAGCTTGCGGGTATAATATGGAAGAAGAAAGGCCGGTGAAGTGGGCTTCTAGAGTGGGATGTGAGATTGAGATGTGGCCATTGAAGTTATTTGGGCCTGCCCCTTGGTGGGAATCCAAATTCCATGGAGTTTGGAACCTGGTGTTGGAAAAGTTGAAGAAAAAAGCCGGTGGGTGGAAAGGAGGGTGCTTGTCAAGAGGAGGGAGACTCACTCTAATCCATTCAGTGTTGAAAAGCTTACCAATTTATTTCTTACTCATATTCTGTGTTTCCGGTAAGCGTAAAGAATGAATTGGATAGAAGAATGAGGGATTTTTTGAGGGACGGATGTGAAGATAATAAAAATGATCATCTTATAAATTGGGAAATTGTGTATAAAGCAAAAAAATAAAGGGAAGGTTGGGTATAGGAAATTTGTTGAACCATAATAAATCTTTGTTAGGCAAATGGTTGTCTAGATTCTCGCTTACACAATATTACTCATGTTATTCCATCCTCAATAGCAAATATGGCTTGTGTGATAATGGGTGGGACTTCAAAGTTGTTTACAAAGGATCTTTTAGAAGTCCTTGGAAATTTATTTATCATGGTCCTGAATCACACAAGATTGGAAGTGGATGAGGGGGTAAAAATAAGATTTTGGGAGGAAATGGAGTGTTAAGGTTGCTTTCAATTCTATGTTTCCTCCGTTGTATAGACTTTCTTTGAATCAGTGTTTTAAATAGCCGTATCGTAACGCATACCGTTTTAGTTCCGGCATAGCGTAGCGCAAATAAATAGCGTAATAGCGTAAGCTATTTGGGACATGAATAGCGTAATAATTAAAAAAATAAAAAATAAAATTATACTAAAAAATATTAGTAAATTACATATATATTTACTAATATTACATATTTTTACTATTTATATATATGCGGAAATTTTTCGGTGCGGATCAATCCGTACGGATCGGTCCTTTTTACGACGGTTTTCCGTCATAAAAAAACACCCCAATGTTTTTAAGACAGAAAACCGTTGTAAAAAGGAACCCGTCGGTACTAGAAACGGACTTTATATATATATATTTATTATTATTTATTTATAATAAGAAAATACTAAATTACTAATTAATAAGACAACCAACCAAGGTTAATTAAGTCATTTTATCAATAAATTTAAAACCCGACTTTTAACCGACATTCCCAAGCCACCTACAACTACCTTTGTCAAATTTCATCTTCCAGCTCTCTCCATCTTCCATTACTAAGCACCATCTCTCTTTGCATCTTGTTTTCTCGATGCTGGAGGTAAGAAGAGAATTACTAAGGTTTGTTTTTCTCTCTCTTCCTCTTTTTTCTGCTTCTTCTTCTTCCCCTGTTCTTCTTCCTGTCTTCTTCCCCTGTTCTTCTTCCTCTATTTTCTACTTCTTCTTCCTCTGCTCAAATAGCATTCGCAATAACCTATTTCGGGTATTTTGTGTACGCAATTTTGTATTTAGCGTGCCACGTTAGCAAATAGCGTACACTATTCGAGTAGTCTGCTATTTGAAGCACGCTACATTGCGGTGGGACAAATTTTCACGCTATAGCACACGACGTTGCGCGCTACCCAACCCTATTGAAAACACTGCTTTGAATAAAGGGAAGTCCATTGCTTCTTTGGCTTCTCTAAATTCGGACTATTTAACACCTTGGAATTTGTCTTTTGCTAGAAGTCTCAATGAAAGGGAGTCAGAGTTCTCTTCTTTGATGGAAATTATTGAGGGAGTTAGGTTTTATCTGGGAAGTAAAGATACGAGATGGTTGTTAAGTGGGGAGGGTTTCTCTTGTTCTTTCCTCAAAACTCTCATCAATTCTCCATTGCCTCCTCTTTTTCTATCATCGAAATTCATTTGGGCAGCTGGTATCCCCTCAAAAGTTCAGGTGTTCACATGGTTAGTTGCACATGGGAGGGTTAATACTTGTGATTTATTGCAAAAGAGAAGACTGAATCATTGTCTATCCCCATCATGGTGTGTTCCACGCAAGAAAAATGACTAATCCTTGAATCATATTCTATTGCACTGTCCCTACTCTTTATTTCTTGTGGTCTAGAGTGTGTGTGGAACTTGGCTTTTGCTAGGTTCTTCCAAAAGCTGAGCCAGATCTGCTTCCAATGGGCATTTGTATTGGAGGTGATTTATCAAAAAGCATGGTTTTGTGGAGATGTGTCAAAACAGGCAATGGTTTGGATGACATGGTTGGAAAGGAATAATATGATTTTAGAAGGAAATGAGGAAGAAAAGGAATGGTTATGGGAGAGAACTAGATTTGCAGCATTGGTGTGGGATTCAAGCTCCAAGCCATTCATGCAGTGTAGGGTGGAAGACATCAAGATCAATTGGAAGGCTATAATCCTTTGAGTAGAGATGATAAGTGTATCTTGTTATAGGGATTATCTTCGTTGGAATCTGATTTTATTTCTCTTAGTTTTACTATAACACTTTGTACTGTTGGTGGACATCTTATACTCATCTTTTGGTTATTAAAAAAATTTCATTTCTTATTAAAAAAAATAGAAAAGAAAAAAGGAAGGCATAATTTCATGTCTCATGAGTGTTACAGCCTTTTCACATATCAGGCCTTTAGAGTTAAGATAAAGAAATTAGTCTATCAAAGAAAAAATCTCTTTACAAGTTAACATTCAGCATGGACTGGCACAACTCCATTAAGAACACAACTCTACTATAAGAAGAAGAAAATTTGTAATATTAATTTCATGTGACTAATTTTTCAATGAGAAAAAAAGAAAGCTAAATCTGTATAGGGAATAGGAGTAGGGAAAATATGTTCTTGATCAGTCACTAGTTTCTTTTACACGGAAACTAAATTAAAAAATTGGTCAAGTGATTTGGAAGAAAAAATTCAGTCCATCCATATTTATGTCTCTTATTGAATGATACAAAGAAAATATCCAAACAAGTGTATAAAATATTTATCCACCTATAAACAAGTAACATGTATAACTTATTTACTTCTAAACAGTTTTAACTCTGGTCAAGGAAACAAGGACTAGAGTGGAATTTTGTTAAGAAATGCAAAAAATACTACTTTAATTTGGAATTACTTCCAAACAACTGAAACACTGCACCAAGTCCACTGACATAATCTCCTTTTTTTCACATTTGTTCCCAACGTTAATCATAGGAATGCAATAGCCTAATAATAAACCTGAGCCAAACCCAATTCGGGTTTTACATTGGAAAACCTGAACCCACCCCGCTTGCTTGTTAGGTTGGACCCGAACCCATTGTATGGTACTGTAAGGGCATTTAACAGAAAAAATAAAAACATTAAATTTGACTCGGGTCAAACGGTTTATTTTACACAAACCTGAACCTGATCTGTTCTGGGTTTCACTCTAAGAAACCCGCAACAACAAACAACAACAACAACAAGCCTTTATCCCACTAGGTGGGGTCGGCTACATGGATCAAACGACGCCATAGTGGTCTGTCGTGAATCATATCTCTAGTGAAACCATTCGCCTCTAAATCCTTCTTAATAGTTTCACCTATAGTTTTTCTAGGTCTTCCTCTGCCTCTAACAACTAGGCTTCCCTCCATATGATCAACTCTCCTAACCATGGCATCTGCAGGTCTCCTCCATACATGCCCAAACCATCTAAGTCGAGATTCAACCATCTTTTCTGTAATAGGTGCCACCCCAACTCCCTCTCTGATGGTAACATTCCTGATCTTATCTTTCCTAGTCTTGCCACTCATCCATCTCAACATTCTCATCTCAGCTACACTTAGTTTATTCTCGTGTTGGCTTTTGACCGCCCAACACTCAGTCCCATACAACATTGCTGGTCTAACCGCGGTACGATAGAATTTTCCTTTTAACTTGAGTGGTACCTTTTTATCACATAACACACCCGAAGCTTTCCTCCATTTCAACCATCCTGCTTGAATCCGGTGATTTACATCTCCCTCTATCTCCCCATCTTCTTGTATAATGGATCCAAGATACTTAAACCGAGTGACTTGTGGTATGACATTATCCCCAACTTTTACCTCTAAGTTAGTAGTGCTCCGCCTTTTATTGAACTTGCACTCCATGTATTCTGTCTTACTTCTGCTTAAACGAAAGCCATGCGCTTCTAAATTTTGTCTCCAAGTTTCCACCTTCCCATTTAGCTCTTCTCTGGACTCACCCACTAGGACAATATCATCTGCAAACAGCATACATCGCGGTGCTGGCTCTTGAATGTGTTCCGTGAGTACATCCAAGACCAAGGTAAACAGATAAGGGCTCAAAGCTGACCCTTGGTGTAGTCCTATAGTTATAGGAAAATCTTCTGTGGACCCACTATGTGTTCTCACACTAGTCATAGCTCCTTCATACATGTCCTTGATAACACGAATATAGGCAATCCTAACCCCTTTCTTCTCTAGGGCTTTCCACAAAATCTCTCTGGGTACCCTATCGTACGCCTTCTCCAAGTCAATGAAAACCATGTGTAGGTCCTTTTGATCCCTCCGATATTGCTCCATCAAACGCCGCAACAAGTAAATTGCTTCCATGGTCGACCTTCCGGGCATAAAACCAAATTGATTATCTAAAATGCTGGTTTCTTTTCTTAGTCTCCGCTCAATCACCCTTTCCCATAACTTCATAGTATGACTCATGAGTTTAATCCCCTGTAATTGGCGCAATTTTGTATATCCCCTTTATTCTTATAAATCGGGATTAGGGTGCTTCTCCTCCATTCTTCCGGCATCTTCTTTGACCTCAATATCTTGTTGAAAAACCTTGTGAGCCAACCAATGCCTTTATCACCTAGACCCTTCCAAACCTCAATAGGTATACTATCTGGCCCAACTGCTTTACCACTATCCATTCGTATCAATGCTTCTTTCACTTCCTTTTCTTGAATTCTGCGATAAAAGGTGAAATTTTGGTCATCCTCTCGCATGTTCAGCTCATCTCCACATGCTAAAATCTCGTAACCTTCATTAAATAATTTGTGAAAATAGTTCTTCCATCTCTCTTGTATGTCTTGTTCTTTAACCAAGACATTACCTTCTTCGTCCTTAATGCATCTCACTTGATCCAAGTCTTTTGTCTTCCTTTCTCGACCTTTAGCAAGTCGGTAAATAGCTTTTTCCCAGCTTTGGTGCCTAAAGATTGGTATAATCCATCAAAAGCTTTAGTCCTCGACTCACTCACCGCCTTCTTAGTCTCTTTCTTTGCTTCTTTGTAAGATTCCCAATTTTCCGCATTCTTACATAGAGACCAAGCTTTAAAGCATTTCCTTTTTACCTTAACTTTATCTTGTACACTATCATCCCACCACCAAGATTCTTTATCCCTAGGTCCACACCCTCTTGATTCACCCAGCGTCTCTTTAGCTATCTTCCTGATCCCCTCGGCCGCCTTGTCCCACATATCATTTGCGCTTCCGTTTGCCTCCCAAAACCCTCCCTCCAACACCTTGTGTTGAAAGATCCTTTGTTTTTCACCCTTCAAATGCCACCATCTAATCCTTGAAACCTTACCTTGGCCCCTTCTCTTCACTTTCCCCTTAACTCGTATATCCATCACCAGGACTCTATGTTGGGTAGTCAAGCTCTCTCCAGGTATGACTTTACAGTCCATACAACTCTTTCGATCTCCTTTCCTAAAGAGGAAGAAATCGATCTGCGAGCATGCTGCCCCACTCTTGTATGTGATGAGGTGCTCCTCCCGCTTCTTAAAACATGTATTGGCAACCATAAGATCATAAGCAGACGAGAAATCAAGGATAGATTTTCCCTCGGTATTTACCACCCCAATGCCATAACCTCCATGCACCCCCCTATAGTTTTCAGAAGAGCTCCCTACGTGCCCATTCAGATCCCCTCCTAGGAAAATCTTTTCTCTAAGTGGTATATCCTGGATCAAGCCTTCTAAGTCCTCCCAAAATTTTATCTTGAGGTGTTCTTCACACCCGACTTGAGGTGCATAAGCACTTATCACATTAAAAGTGTCCTGCTCCACTACGAATTTTAGGGCTAGGATCCTATCTCCTACCCTCTTTACATCTACAATGTCCTTCTTCCACCATTTGTCGACAATTATACCCACTCCATTTCTCGATTTAACCTTGCCAGTGTACCAAAGCTTAAAACCCGAAGTGTCTAATTCCTTCGCCTTAGCTCCAACCCACTTAGTTTCTTGAAGGCACATGAAATTGATCCTCCTCCTGATCATAGTGTCAACTATTTCCATCGATTTTCCTGTGAGTGTGCCTATATTCCAAGTCCCAAAACGAATCCTCCTATCATGAACTAGCTTCTTTACCCGCACCCGTTCACAAAGGTGCGGGAACCCTTGCTTATTTTTCACTACACCCAGGCGGCGATGTAGCGGCCCTTGCTCATTTGTCACTGGACTCGGACGATCCAGCGCGTTGCTTCTGGGCAACGACCTAGCATTAACACTCTTATATCGTTTGTCCATGTCATAAAGATTCGACTAAGTTTAACGTTGGCTGCCGACTGCCTAACACAACCCTCCTCCTTTACCCGCGCCAGTTAAAAAAAAATCACCCCAAACCGACCCAATATGGGAGGGTCAAGCTGAAAACCCGTCGGGTTAAGCCATTTTGCCATCCATATACATTATAGCAAGTAGGCCAAGAAGACTGAAGACATTATATGAAGAAGCAATAATTCTTATACCCACATTCTTTAACGTAGTTAAAGCTTCAGTTGGGATCTTACCGCCATAAGGCCACCACTGCCAGGAAAACTCTCGGTCAAGGGAAGTTCTTCACTTGATGGAAGCAAACCCTGCTTCTCCACCCATTGACGAGCAACATCCACAAGATTGCCACTGCTTCCTTTTGTTCCTTCTTTTGCAGCAACATCTGCTTTGTTCCCAATAACAATGTAAGGGACAGGAAGGCCCCCAGGACCTCCTGAGCCTAAAGGAGCTGAGAATGTGCCAGTTGCTGCTATCTCTGCGGCCCACTTTTGCAAACTTGCTTTTGTCCTCCTTTGTGATAGATCATGAACAAATATAACACCTGCCAATGAATTTCAGGCGGGAACAATAATTACTAGTCTGAGTTTTGCAGTTCCAATAGAAAAACAGGTAAAAAATAGTTCAACTTCAAAATAGTGGTAGTACTTCATGATGTAGGATATAACAAGGATTACAGGAAGTATGTTTTTGATAATTTTATTTTATATACAATTTTTATTTTAATTAGGAATCCAGTACGAGTGAACAAGGTTAAAAAACCGGGTAGTTTCTACTGGATTTATAAGGTAGGAGTTCAGTGAAGGTTGCAATTTGAGGTCTTGTTTGGTTGGAACTGGGAATGTTACAAAGGGTGGAGTTTCAGGTGGAGGAATGGAATATTACAGGTGTGGTGAGGGCTAGGAGTGACAAAAATTGCCAAGGTTTTGAATGTTCCAGATGGTTCATTAAAATTTAATCGAGGACAAGATCACCGCCTTGCAACTAGACAGGGATTTTCAGAACACTGATAATTGTCTAAATACCTTTTCATAATGCGTCTACAAATGAAGTAACATACAACTTAACTTCATTCAAGATTGGTCAAGTCTTGATGTATGTTGATTATGTACTCCCTCCAGGACTACTTAAGAATCCATGTTTGATTATTAATTTTTTTAAGAATGCAATAATTTCATCACAATCAGTGGTTTAGAACAAAACTTGTTTCCTATGATGACTTTTGGAACGTTGATTATGTTCTGAAATGGAAATTGGACTCCTTAATTTGGGATCTCCCAAAAAGGAATAGTGGGCTCTTAATTTGGGATGAAGGGAGTAGAACATTAATCACATACAATTTTATATACCAACAGTGTTTTAAAAGGCGAAGGCGTAAGCCTAGGTGTTTACTTGTCTAAAAGCAAGGCGTAAGCCTCGATGTAGTGAGGTGTAAGCCTTTTGTGCAAAATGTTTTTATTTTAAAAAATAAGAAATAATTAATATAGGTATAAAAATAGTTTTCCTCTTCTTTTTTTTTTTGGGTAAGATTTTTTAAGGGGTAATGTGCTAAATAAAAATAACTTAGGGGGTATGTCATAATTTATTAAAATTAAAGCTTCTCCCCACTTTTCACTTTTGGATCAAAGGCCCGTAAAAGAATGGATATCGGATTTTTGGGGCTTTTGAACCCAAACCAAGTACAAAACGGTCCTTTCAGTCATACCTCTACAAAAACCCTACCTATTTAATTTCCTTAAAAACATAATCTTCCTCCTCTCTCTCGTTCCGAGTTCCGCCCTTCTCTCGTGTTTTGTTTGAGTTGTGAGCGTGTTTGTTGTTTACTCTAAAGCCTCGTTTGGTTTGTGAATATGAGGAGTCAGGAAAGGAAAGCCACTACTTTCCTTTTCCTTTGTTTGGTAAGCACAAACTCCAGAAATACTTTCCTAACAGAGGGGAAAAAATCATTCCACTCACATCTCATGGGATTGAGTTTCCTTCCTGATTTCCCAGCATTTATTACAAAAGTTTTGGACAACAATATCCCTACCTAAATATGTTATTGCTAAATTTACCAATTTCTATGATGTTTTCATTTTAAAATATAAGGGTATTATTGAAATATTGATATATTTTTACTTTCCTTTCCTGTACCAACCAAACACCAGAAGGGAAATCAAATGGTATTTCCTGAATCCTTTACATACTTTACCAAACACAAGAAACTTGACACGAACTTTAGTTTCCCACTCCCATGGAAAAGATGAGAGAATTGATTTCCCTTCTGTGAACCAAACGAGACCTTAGGGTTTACACATTTTATGCTTTTTTGAAGGCCGAAACAGCGTAGTTTTGGACCTGTCTTTTAAAAAAAAAAAAAAAGAGCGTAAAAGGCGTACGCTCTTCAAAAAATGCATAAGCCTTGACAAAAAGGCATATGCCTAGTATGTATTCCGCTGTTCTCTAAGAGCATCGATGCTTTTTTTTGCTCAGGGCGCAGTAAGATATGAATCATATAGACACAATTTGGATACAGCTTTTGGTGCTAAAAAAGTGACAATAGTAAAGAACTACAGCACCAAATAGAGTGAAAAGAAGGGAGGAGAGAAAAAAAAATACATGTTAAACATACACTAAGCCAATTCCTATTAAAAAAAAACATACACTAAGCTAATAAAATAATAATATTTAAAAAAAATAAGAGAAAGAAGAAGAGAGATTGCACAAATAGAATCCTAGAAGTCAGAAGAACACATGATACCAAAACAAGTGAAACGGCGTAAAAAGGTAAGTGGAACCATGTTGAACAACTATTATGCAGTACAATGAAGATACCGCAGAGATCACAGAGAGCAAATAGAAGGAAGTCAGAGAGAGGGGAACCCTTCTGAGGGGTAAATTGGTACTTTGCACTTCTATTCAAAGTGGGTTTCTTAGGACCATATTATGTTTACTGATGAAGGCTAAGAACCAAAGAAAACTGTATATTGAAACTACACGGCCTCTTTTAATTTTCCTGGCTTAGCATTCAAGAATAATGCCAAAAAAGCAAGAGGTTCATTCTCACCATTTATTTGTGAATAGAAAAGAGACCGGCAATCTTTGTATCTGTCATGTCCGCACACATCCCAAAGTTCAATAAAGAAATCTCTATCAGCGTCCCCTTTAATGCTATTTGAAGAGCTACCAGAAGAAGTCCCATGAGTAGTATGCTGGTTGGTTATCAGGAAATCAAGAATATTTCAAGGAAGAAACAAAAATACCTGTAGCTCAACACTGCCATAAGCAAATAAATAAACAAATTATTGATTCTTACTTTAACACTAACGTTACACCCGATTGTTTGTGGAGGGCGGGAAATGGAAGAACCTTTGAGAATTAGATGAGCAAGAGAAGTCTTCCCTACACCTATCAGATAAAAAAAGTAATGAACTACTGAGGTTAACGAAAAAATAATGAGGAAAATACATGGGAAGAGAGTCGAACATATTCAGTTTACAATTATCAAATCACACTGAAATACCAAAAAATAAAGCCAGAATATTGTCTCGACTGCTCCACTCATAATTTACTTGAGTGCATTTGGTTGGTTTACATCAAAATGAATATAATTCCTTGGAAGTGTTTCATGGAAAACAAAAATTGGTGGGTGATGAATTTTGAATTACATGGAAAACAACAAAGTTTAGGATTGTAACATGGAAATTGATAATGGGAAATTTATGCAATCAAAAACCACTAAGGACGGAAAAAATGAAATTTTGAGTATTTTCCTGTGAAGCATAGACTCAACATGCGACATGTGTTCCAACACGATAGGTGGGAACATGTTCTTAATTAAGTAATTATATATGTAATAAACATTGTAAATATTTAAGAATTGGAACACAATTAGATCAAATCAAAAGGCCAATAAGAACAAAATAAAAGCATAACTATAAGTTTATGCTTAGATAGTAAAGTAAAATACCTGAATCACCTACAATAAGAACTCGAACCTGGCCGCAAGGTGGACCGCCATTTTGCTCTCTGTGCTCCCTCTCACGCTCTTTCCAAAACATGCTTTACTCTCTCTGGCACAATCAAAAGACCCCAAATACAAAAATCCCTAATTGTTTTATCGCATGTACCTCTAATTACTTAAGCTCCATCAAACAAGCTCAATCTCCATCACCAATAGGCTCTTTTCAAATCAAGCATCCCTAGTTTCAACCTTTCAACCTCAAATCCATATCAGACCAGAACTGAACCTAAATTGAAGAACCGAACAAAGTCCATAATACTCTATAATCGGAATTATACAATCTTTTTTACGTAGATCAACAATTTAACACTCAAGTGGCATAATCAGACCTCGATTGGAGGAGATCTGTATGAGGAGAAATGTTGAGATTGAAGTGTAGTCGTATGCGAATAGGTAGTTTAATTAATGAAGTGGAATTGATGCATTTACTATGTAGAGATCGGTGAGGGGATCTAAGAGAGAGAGAGAGAGAGAGAAACGAAGACAGGATTTTGCTCTGGGACGATGAGTCGGTTTTTTTTTGGTTGGACGAGTTGGGCAATGAAATAAAAAGGCAGCCTTTATTCTCTTGTTGGTCCTGATGTTTCTTTCGTAAAATTTTGATTATATCAAAAAGTAAGGGGGTGTGATGTGGGCACCAACAAACATTTAGTAATACTCCACTTTTTATTTGTTCGATATCAAGTGAATGAGTATATGTTCATCGCTTGATGACAAGCGAATAAATGCATCTTACTCGCTTGTCATCAAGCGAGTAAAATTTTTAAGCTTTTTTCAGTGCCTTACTCGTTTGTCATTGAGCATCAGAATAACATGCACTTATTCGGTTGTTACGTTATTCGGTTGTGAAGGACCAAATGAAAGGTGAGAGTGTTTTTAAGAGATTTTGGGGTGCCAACATCACCGCCCAAAAGTAATGTTACATATATATATAAATTTTATTATTTATTTTTAGAGATTTATTGACTTAATTCTTGTGTTAATAGTTATATTTGAGAAAACCCTTAAAATAATTTTAATTAGGCATAACTCCTTAAATCCTGTCATTGTCTCTATTCCGTTAAATTTTTTTTTCTGGTTCAAAATGCCCTTCCCCTCCCCTCCCATGTCTTCTTCTTATTCTCCTTCTCTTTCTTCTTGGTAAAACCTAATGTTTCTTTCATTGTAAAATTTAAAAACTTTAAAATTCTCTCTCTAAATTATACCAAATCGATCCAATAAACCTATAAAATATAAATCAAAAAGTTCTCCACCTCTATTAAACCAGGGGGTGTGAAACCCACTGAACTGGACTAGAGATAAACACTTACAAATTTCTCACAAATTTGGTAACACTTGAACCAGATTTGAAATTTTACCAAGCTCGTTACACCAAAGATGGCAGAAGTGCATTTGTTGGTGCCGATAGTGGCCGGATACGAAGAGTGAGTGGTGGAAAATATGAAAGGAGAAATGTAAACCCCACTTTCCGTTTATTGCCCCATTTAGTTCCACCAACGCATTTCTCCCCACAAATTCATAAGAGACCTTTCTTCTCCACCGACGGTTTTCTATCTATGTAAGTATGTCTATATATTTATATGTATTTCTTGGACCTTATTCCCCCTATATATGTGTGTGTGTGTGTATGTATGTATGTATATTTAAACTCTTCTTGATTATCTCTCTCCGTTCCGAATCCAATTTTGACATTTTTAATTTTTGTTTTTTGTTTTAGATGATTTGGATTTGATTTATGTTTTGAGTTGTCATTGGGGGCATATATTACATAGAAAGTTTATTTTGACTCGATGGTAATGGCATTCCGCCGGAGGTACGGGCAAGTGGTAATCGGTGATGTCAGAATAAGAGGTGGCGTATACAACTGTAAGGTATTGGTGATGGTTGTTTTTGACGGAGAGAAGATTAGCGGAGGTGCGATGGTGGTGCTGGCGACGGTTGTGTGGTGGTTGAGAGGGAAGGTGATTAGGGTTTTTTAAGGAATAAGAAAAACTAAAGAAGAAGATGATGGAAGGAGAGGGGCATTTTCATCAAAAAATGTTAAAAAATGACAGAAGTTGAACGGTGTCAAGTTTTAGGGGGGTTATGTCTAATAAAAATTTATTTAGGGGGTTTTCTCAAATATGACTATTAGCGCATGGGGTTAAGTAAATAAGCCCCTTATTTTTATCTATATGCATTATTTTTATGTTTCAATGGAGAAAAAGAACTTGGGATTTGACCAAAATTTGGGATTGGGAGCGTAAAAAAGTAAAAGTTACACGCGGTAAATTTTCTTTTTTTTGCCTTTTAAAAATATAAAATATGGTAATTTTATTCTCCATTTATTAAAATTTATTGTAATTTATTTCATTTTTAAAATTCTACATACAAGATCCAAATATGAAAAATTTAGAAATTTTAAATAATGACTTAATTCCACCATTTACAATTTCTATGTGTTAATACTCCATCCAAACATAGTTATATTTAATTCACAATATACAATAAGAAAACCCTTAATGCAAAATAATTAAGATTAATTAGAAAAGTATTTTCATAACTCCTTATTGTTTGAATGGAAAATCTTAACCATCATATTTTGAATGAAAGTATAATTTGGCTCAAATTTTAAGGTGGCTGTTATATTTTAATTGTTCAAGCACCTGGTTTAATTGTAGTAGAAAATATTCTTCTTGTTGAAGGTTTTAAAGCAAATTTGTTAAGTATAAGTTAGTTTTGTGATACTAAGCATACTGTCTTATTTTCAAAAGAAAATTGAAAAATTTTAAACTCAAAAGGACAATGCGTACTAACTGGAAACAGAACAATGGATTATTGCTATGCAGTTATACATGATGTCTCTTTCCAGTCATGCAAACTGACTCAACTTGATAATACAAATCTTTGGCACCAAAGATTGGGTCATATCAATTTTCAAGACTTTAATCATATCACTACAAAAGAACTTGTAAAAGGAGTTCCTAAGTTGGGAAGAAAAAAAGATGTATTGTGAACTTTGTCAAGTGGGTAAACAAACTAAAACTCAACATAAGAAGGTAAAAGATGTTATGAGTTCACAGCCTCTGGAGTTGTTACACATGGATTTATTGGGACCTTCTAGGATTGTTAGTTTATGTGGTAAATCATATATATTAGTAATGGTTGATGAATTTACATGATTTACTTGGATTTTTTTTCTTAAAGAAAAATCTGAAACTTTTTCTCATTTTCATAAAATTTTCCAAAAGATTCAAAATGAGAAAGATTCAACCATAACTAATATTCGTAGTGATAGAGGAGGTGAATTTATTGATACTGGTGTTGTTGAGTATTGTGCAGGAAATGGAATTGCTCACGAGTTCTCTGCCCCGAAAACACCGCAACAAAATGGTGTGGTCAAGAGGAAGAACTGAATAATCCTAAACATGGTAAGGGTAATGTTACACTCTAAACAATTTTCAAAACAGTTTTGGGTTGAAGCTGTGAGAACAGCCCGTCATGTGATAAATAGAGTTTATATTCGACCAAAAATTGATAAAACTGCCGATGAACTGTGGTATGGTAAAAAGCCTAATTTGAAATATTTTCGTGTGTTTGGTAGTCTTTGCTATGTGTGTAGAGATATAAAGCATTTAGACAAATTTGATACACGTGGAGATAAAGCCATTTTCTTAAGATATTCCATTAATAGTAGGGCATATAGAGTTTACAATTTGTGTACTAAATCTATCATGGAATCTGCCAATGTAGTTGTTAATGATACTATTGTTTTTAATGCTTCTCAAACTAGAATTCTTGGATATACTACAATTTTTGAAATTGTAGAATCTGATTCTGAAAAATCAAATACAAATGAGAGTTTAAATGATCCTAAAATTTCAATATAAACTGAGAATTTTTCAAAATCACAAGAATCTCCAAAAATCACATATTCAGAAATAAAATTATCTGCTCCTAACTACATTAAAAATAAACATCTTGAGAAAAATGTTATTTGTGATATTGATGCTCCTATGTTAATTAAATCAAGAGCTAAGAAACACACAGCATAATTTTCATGTTTTGTTTCATTATTTGAGCCAAAAAATATAAATGAAGCACTACAAGATGAAATTGGATAGAAGCAATGCGGAAGAGTTAAATCAGTTCATTAGACATGATGTGTGGTATCTTGTACCGTGTCCTACCCATATAAATGTAATTGGTACAAAATGGGTGTTTAAGAACAAGTGTGATGAATATGGAAATATAGTTCAAAATAAAGCTAGATTAGTAGCACAGGGATATAATCAAATAGAAGGAATACATGTTCATGAACGTTTGCACCTATTGCTAGACTTGAATATGTTCGTTTACTACTTGCTATGGCATGTTTTCTACAATTTAGACTGTATCAAATGGATGTTAAATCTGCCTTTTTAAATGGTATATTGGCTGAGGAAGTATATGTGGAACAGCCTAAAGGATTCATTGATTCTTAAAAACCAGATTATGTGTATAGACTTAAAAAAAGGCTTTATATGGTTTGAAACAAGCTCCACGAGCCTGCTATGAAAGACTAACATCTTTTTTGGTGTCTAAAGGTTTTG
Source organism: Lonicera japonica (assembly GCA_021464415.1). Classification (NCBI taxonomy): domain Eukaryota; kingdom Viridiplantae; phylum Streptophyta; class Magnoliopsida; order Dipsacales; family Caprifoliaceae; genus Lonicera; species Lonicera japonica. The sequence goes on along the minus strand of CM038466.1, from coordinate 73,953,411 downwards.
CTAGAGGAGGATCAAATCAAACATTGTTTGTTAAAAAGGAGAATACAATTATTGTAATTGCTCAGGTATACGTTGATGATATTGTTTTTGGTTCAACTTCTGATTTGCATGCTAAGAACTTTGCAAAATTAATGCAAAGTGAGTTTGAAATGAGTATGATGGGAGAATAAACTTTCTTTCTTAGTTTGCAAATTAAACAGCAAAATAATGGTATTTTTATATCGCAAACAAAGTATGCAAAAGACCATGTTAAGAAGTTTGGCCTAGACAATTCTAAGCATGCCAAAACTCCGATTAGTACTTCTACTAAGCTAGGAAAAGATAATGCTGGAAAAATAGTTGATGTTACACTTTATAGAAGTATGATTGGTAGTCTTTTGTATCTCACTGCTAGTAGACCTGATCTTCTGTTTAGTGTTTGTTTATGTGCTAGATTCCAACCTGAACCTAAATAGAGTCATTTAACTGCCGTGAAAAGTTATACGTTATGTTAATGGCATTTTATATTTGGGAATTTAGTATACGTATGACACTAGTAGCAATATAGTTGGTTATTGTGATGCTGATTGGGCTGGATGCTCAAATGATAGAAAGAGCACTTCTGGGTGTTGTTTCTATGTTAGTAATAATCTTGTTAAGTGGTTTTCTAAAAAGCAAAATTGTATATCTTTATCTACTGCTGAAGCTAAGTATATATCAACTAGAAATTATTGTTCTCAACTAGTTTGGCTGAAATAAATGCTAAGCGATTATAATATTCAACAAGGACCAATGGTTGTGTTTTTTGATAATTTGAGTGCTATAGATATTACTAAGAATCCTGTACATCATTCACACATTGATATTCGGCATCATTTTATTCGAGATTTAGTATAAAGGAAGATTATACAAATTGAATGTCTTGATACTAAGTTGTAGCTTGCAGATTTGTTTACGAAACCTCTAGACTATGACAGATTTCAAAAGCTAAAGACATCTATTGGAGTTTGTTCTATTTATGAAAACATGTAGAATTTACCCCTTATCCATTTGAGACAAAATGGGGGAGAGGTAAGATAGGTAAAAGCAAGCTTTATAAGTTCAAAGTTTAGTTCATAATTTTTAATGTCAGTATCTTTTTGGGATTGAACTTTCTATTAATATTAGAGCTTTATACTCAGATTAAAGCTTAATGAATGATTTTTTAAATTCTGAGTTTTTCAGCTAGTGTGGCTAGTGCAGTGCAGCCAATGCAGTTTTTGTTAACTGTTTAGTGCAGTTGTTTTTCAAACTAGTACTAATGCATGTTTGCTGCTTTGTTTTGCAGGAATAAACTTTAGGGTATGCATTATTATTTTAGATTGAGTTATGTATTTTTATTCTGAGTTGTGGGGTAGATAGTTTGATGTCTTTTGATTGTAAGATAGTTTATGATATGAGAGCTTACAACAAGTGCGTTAATTTAAGCTTATTTTGAGTTTTGTCTCAAAATGTCCAATGGGAGAGATTGAAAGGCCCAGGGTTGGTCAATGGGTTTTCAGTAATTGACCATTTCAAGTCAGACATTTTAAGTCTAATTTTATCATATTCGCCAGTGTTTGATCCGCTCGAAATTCGAGTTGTTGTTGCGTTGCTGCGTTTGCGTTGTCCGAGCCGTTCGCCGATGATATAAAGCACGCCTATAGTTTTCGGTAACTAACCTTGATCCAAAAAAGTATTTTCGATAATATTCTTATTTTTATTTTATTATAATTTTTGGATTTTGATTTTTTAAAATTAAGTTTTTATCTTTTTAAAATATATATTTTTATTAGTTATTATTTTTTTGACATGTTTTGTATATATATATCTTTTGGATCAAATTAACTTTGGGAAAAAGTTAAGGGTATTTGTTATAAAGTGTGTTTTCTTGGAATTAATTTGAGCCGTGCATTTTACTTCTTATCTACGGTTAGTATTGTTCGATCCTTGTGAGATTGGTGGAAAATATATATACTATTTTTCTTTTATTCTTTAATACATACACACAATTTTATACACTATTCTCTCTCATTTAGTTTTCTCTCCTCTTATCTTTCACTTCCGTTCTTTCTTCTTCGTGAGTGAGATTGAAGCCCTAAGAAACATCTAGTTTCTATTTCTGTTCTTGAGTGAACCGATCATAAGTTTCTTCTTCTATTTTGTGTTATCTGTAGCTTTCTCGAGGTTAGGTGTTTTTTGCGAATTTATAATATTTTTACCTAGGGCTCATTTGATACTTTGAGAGGGATTTGTCAGATTTGATATGTTCTTGTATTTCTTGTTTAAAATCTGATTTTATGGTGGTATATTTTGTGTATTCCCATGGCTGTGTATATTATCTTAGACGGTGGGTCTGATTTTGTTATATACCCGGTTGTGTGTATTTTTTTTTGGGTTGTTTTTCTCTTGGTTGGAAGTTCTATTTGAGATTGGTATTTTTCATTGGATTTTTCGATTGAAGTCCGAGAGATTGCTGAGATTTTTCTTGAGTTTAAACAAATTATTCCGATGTTTTTAAGTTGATTTTATACTCAATATATATGTATATTTGAGTTGTTATTTTGGGGATTATTTGGATCATGGACTGTGCATCTATGAGGCAATTTTGTGCAACCTATTTATTGGTCTATTGCTGGTGGTGATCAGAATGGTTTGGTTGGTTACCGGTTTTCTACAGAGGTACTCGGTAAACACTGGTGGTGTGCGTAGAACCCTTTGTAAGTATTTTCATTCGGTTTCTTGTACTCTTTTTGTGATAGTGGAATAGGTTGGGAGCCTCCGTGGATGTTTCTCTCACGTCGAGAGTTTTACCACGTTAAAATCTGGTATTCTTTGTGATTGATTATTATGTGTGATTGGCTTATTATTTATGCTTTAAACTGGTTTTTCAGCACCCTACAGACTCATTAAAATAGTCATTCTAATTCAACTTTAATCTTTGATAAACTACATAATTTTTATTGAACCAAACAGCTTGTTTGGATTTCAAAATTGGTGTTGAAAAATTTGTTTTATTGTATTTTGAATTTCAATTTTTATACAACAGTTTCTCGTGAGAATTCTTAGTTGAATGTTAAAATCAGTTTGAGGGTTTTTTCAGAATTAACAGTATACGGTTACCAAGTAGGATTTTAAAATAGGAGTTATTTTGTTAACCATTTTTATTACTAATTAGGAATAGGGAAAAAAAACTAAAAAAACACTAGTTGGCTGACTAACATATTCCATTGAGCTACTTAACGGTGCAATTTGAGCCAATTTGCTTTCTTAAAACTGGATATTCCTTGGTACGTTAAAAAACAGTTATTTATTTTTTGTTATCTATGTTTATTTAACTACCAAAATAACTTTTTAAGGTAGACAAATATTATTTTGAGTTTATAAATTTTAAGGATTAGTCTTGTATATATTTCATATATTGAAAATTTTTTTAGTTAACAAAAGTATGTACTATTAGTAATCTAAAAACATCACACTACTATATATAACTTTTGTAGCCTTTTTGCCTATTTTATTGATACATTTTATATAAAAAAAATGGATATATACTTTATTTTGGATAAATACTAGCAGAAAAATTAGCTATTGATATTGATAAATTATCTCCATTTTAACTTATGGTTCACTTAGAGCTATATTTTAACTTCAAAGGGGGGAGTGAGCCTAAATAAAAGGGCTCTAACGTAGAATACATGTATATATATATATATATATATATATATATCCTCAAATGCCCCAAAAAAAATGGAAAAAAACTTAACAAATGGATAAATCAGAGTTATAGAAATAGGGCAAAGAATCATCCTCAAATGACCTTTTTTTTTTTGGAGAGTTATCACTACATATAGTGATGTCTATATAGAAAACATAATGTAGGGATGAATGTGTTGAAGAATGGGCAGTCTTTTAATATTCTACAACTGTTTGAATTCTTTTGTGGTCATTGCTGTGTTCAGGGGCGGAGGCACATGAAGGCATGGCCCCACTTGGACTTTTTGAAAATTTTTAGAGAGTAGAGGGCCGATGTGTGAGATGGGAAATATTAGGGGCCATCGTGTAATTGACCAGGGTTTTGGGCGAGGGTGTTCAGTGTGATTAAGTGTATAAGTTCAGGGGCAGATTTTGTAATATGGATAAAGTAAGCAAAGTTATGTGAGGTTTTTAGGCGGGGTGGTTTGTGTAATTATATGCATAAGCTTATGGTGTTGTTGTGTAATATGGATTAAGTTATATGTTATAACTTGAACGATAGATGCATTGGCTGCCCCTTTCTCCCCTTTCTTTTTCACTGCCATTCGTTTTTTTTTTCTCCATTTTTGTTTTAGTAGTAGCAACTAGCAGTGCAGTAGTTCCTCTTTTTTATTTTTATTCTTTATTTGTTCTAGTATTTTAGGTTATATTTCTTTTTTATAATCTTATACATTTTGTTTTAAAATTTTGAATATTAAGAATTAGGTGTTTTAATGTTGATTTGTTTCTTAAATTGTTAATATATTTGTTTGTTGGTTATTATTTATTAATGTTGATTTACTTCTTAGATTGTTAAATATTGATATTAAATTTGATTATTGAGGTTGATTTGTTTATTAAATTGTTAAATATTGATATATTGAGTTTGAGTTGGCTTAAAAAAAATTCGACCCCCCCTGAAAATTATTCCTGACTCCACCACTGGCTGTGTTTGTAGTATTTGTAAGGGATCATCATGGATATCATTTGGCGAATGTTAAGCATATATGTATAGGCTTTCAGGTAAGTTATAATGTGATCTATCATTTTAAAATCAAATACTTAAGTTTACATCATAGTATGACACCTTTTTGATTTTTCTTTTGTAATTCTTTTTTTTTTAAGTTAATTATATAACATTGCTCATGTAAGACGTAAGATGTTTTTAGATGATTTTTTTAGCAGAATGATATAGGTTTTTTTAACTTAAGTTTTTTCTGTATCTTAAGTAATCGATGATAGTTATGCTTTTTTTTGTATTAAATAACACTGATATAGTTTATTTTTGTTGCTTATATAAGTGTTTTTTTTGTATTAAATAACACTTATATATTAGATTACATACACTTATTTTTTGGTATATATAAGTGTTCTTCAACTTGCTGAAAGTGAAACATATATATGTTTGAGTAGACCCGTTACTTGTCATGGAGCATTGATGGCAGTATATCATGTAAATTAATCATGGATAGCAACCCAAAATTGTATTATTTGAGTTTTTCTGTCTTAATCTGACGGCTCTGCAATATCTTTACAAATCTTCTAATATAGGGGCTCTATGCTTGCTTTTATTTATTTTTGACAAAAAATATTTATTTTTATATTTATAATATAGCTTCAATATTAATCATAATAAATTAATAATTCAAAGAGTTAGATTTTCATTATAATTTGCAAGTTTTAGGAACATAAAATTTTAGATAGTGAAATAAAATTATTTTTGAATATTATATATTGTTTGATTCGGTTCGGTTTGGTTTTGCAATGGCATACCCTAAATACGAACCAAACATATTTGATTTTGGTTTCTCAACTCTATTATTTGTGAAAAATAAAATCGTTCAAATTCAATTGCTTTATTAAATTTAGTTATAATTCTTTTATAGCTAAACTTATGTATAAGGTAAAAAAGCTCACTATATTTATCAAAACACACCTTATATCTACTCTCAAACATTTGATCAGATGAATCCAACAAAAAATAATAAGAATTCAACTTTATTTTTATCAATTAAAATAAGCATCAAAAAGAAAGAATTATATTTAACATTAAAGTGCTAAATTTATAGAGTTAATTGGCATGAACACGTGTAATAGAATTAATTAAATACATGCATCATAACCTTAACTCAAATTTACGTTAATATTAATAAAATTAAACAAATAGAAAATAATAAAATTAAAGTAGACTTACTTGACATTAATTTAATTCAATAAAATAAATTTTAAATCTTCAAATCTTCAAGTTTTTAATAAAGTAAAAAAGAAATAAAAGAAAATTAAAGAAAAGAGAGGAGAGGAGAGGAGAAAAAGAAAACCAGTGCGCACGGCAAAAGCACCCAATTGTTGCAGCCCTTCCTCCCCAATTATAATTGTTGATGGCTTTAGGGCTTCAACGTAAGGGCTAGTGGGCCTTTTCTTCAATGGGAAAATAAATTGGCCCATTATTTTGGAATTTATGGTAAGTGGGCAGCTCTTCAATTTAATTTGGTGGCCAGGTTTTCATTTTTTTACTTTTATTGTTGGTGATTGGGCATTGGCCCGTACTTGAATATAATAAATTTTTGTCATTTTTAAACTGCTATATTTTGCGTGGCAATTTCAAAACTCAAGATGGCTAAAGTTGAAAAAATACTGAATTACAAAGTTGCAACTCTCGAAATTCTCTTCAAAATGGGCTCAAGAATCGCATAATTTATAGTTCCGGGTAAAATGCTATACATCCAGAAATACTTTGATCGATAAGGTGATCATATTATATTGCGATTCAATGTTGGAAACCCTAAGTAGATTCTATAATTAGATTAAAATAATAAGGGGAAAAGATGAAAATGAGATATTTTAAATTAAGTATTTTTGAAAATTAGTTTCTAGTCCCATATATATTAAGGTAATTATTTGAAGGACACATCTTTTTTGGGTGTTTAAAGTCTTAACTTTTTAAATAAAGAGACTGTTTTGTTTCCGGTATTTATCCTCCTCTTTTTTTTTTCTTTTTTTTTCATTTATATATATATATATATATTTTTAATTTCTTATGTGTAGGTATGATGACCATTATGCCCCATGCATGTTAAGCTGTTGGTGGTTTCCCTTTTTCAACTTAGATTTGTGTTGCTGTAACCGATGGCTGTTACACATTGCATTTTGGTGGTTGTGTTTTTAGTTTTTTTAGTCCAATTGTATCTTCTAAAGAAGATTTTTTAATCAAACATTTTTGAAATTTATGGTTGGTTATTTATCCATTTAGGGCTGTCTTAGGCATGTTTACACTGGAATTATTTTTTTCCGTTGATTAATCATTTTTTACAAATAATTTAGTAGCAATGAATTTACTTACTTTCAGAGGCAGAGTCAGGAATTAAGTTTAGGAGGGTCCAAAAATAATAAACTTAACAAATTTTTTTTCCATATACTATAATAAGGCCAAAATCAAAATATTGTATTAAAATACTTAACATTGTATACGTCAAAAATCAAAATCACATATCGAATTATGATATTCACCTTAAAAAATTCACATTTAAAAACACTAAATAATATCTTCATTGTTGATAGTTTCTTTGTCGTCAGTCATGGGGACAAAAGTTAGAACAATTTGATGTTTTTTAATCCAATATTACAAAAAATACAAAACCTTACACTAAACTTATACATCTAATTGCATATTTGCCCTTGCCCTACTAATTAATTACCGAGGCCGCATAGGCCCCACGGCAATTCCAAAGTTTTCTTAAATACAAAACATTGCCCTGCATTTGCCCCCCTTATTACATAGACCCCCCTCTTTCCCCAACATTTCACACTACTAAAATTTCCCCCAAAATCTCAGCTGGGCCCTTTGGCCACAAGCTGGCTCCACCTTTACTTACTTTAGTTATATTTATCACCTTTTGTATTTGCTTTGCATGGACCCAAATGTCTCGCTTTGTAACGTATTTTTCAGATGGACCCAAATGTTATGTTTATGCAGCCGATAAGTTGTTTGGCCGAATAAATGGGCCTTTGCTTGTTTTGTCTTAAGTTACGATATCATAATCATATTCGGTCCCCCTCTTTTTTATTTTTTACCCATTTTTACTTTCTTTTTTTTTTGAAAAGAAGACGTTCCATTAATTCAAATCTGAGAGTAAAACATCAGAAATTAACTGAGGGGGTGTACCTACCCACACCTCTAGACCAGACAAAGAACAAGCAGCCTTAGCTAAACAATGAGCTACTACATTCGCTAATCAACGACTAGATGACACATGACACTGATCAATATCCTCCATGAGGGACTTACAGTCATTAATAATTAAACCAAAAGACGATTCATTGATAGTATTCCTTGTAAGAGCCTTAACTAAAATTTGGGAATCTGTTTCTACTATCACAATTTTCCATTGCATTCTTTTAATCCAGCTTAATGCTTCTCGCATACTCAGAGCTTCTGCCATTAACGGTTCAAAATTACCCTATATAAAGCCATGAGTCCCTGCAACAAATTGGCCATTAGCATCTCTAACCACACAACCATAAACAATCTTCCATTGATTATTGAAAACGCCTGCATCTACGTTGCATTTTAACCAACCAGCCTCCGGTTTTGTCCATTTAACGATTGAATTATCATTGTGGTGGGGGAGGTTAGGGATACAGTGGTTTTTAGATAATCTTCAATGCGTAAGAGCATTTTGAGCATCAATAAAAATGCGGGAGGGATTCTGAGGAGAGCCAGTCTATACTTGGTTATTTCTGTTACGCCATAGACCCCATAAAACCATAACTGTCAACTGAATTTCATTTTTTGTCAGTGTACGCCAATCATTATTCGACCATTCTAAGAATGAAGAATTAGAGCTAAACCGATCTCCACAAAGTGAAATTGCCCACACCCTTCTAGCAAAGGAACACGCTATGAGGGCATGAAACTCATTTTCGGAATTCTGCTGACACAACGGGCAAAGATCATTGATATCCACTCTTCGAGAGCGTAGAGCGGCTTTAGTAGGCAAGCAAAGAGAGATTGTCTGCCATAAGAATTTTTTTACCTTAGGCGGAACTTTAAGCTGCCAAATTAGCAACCAATTTGTCACCGAAGCTGAGTGGGTTGCATGGTTCATAATTATAGCCTGATGATAGCCGCTTTTAACAGTGTACGTACCCTTTTAATCCCAAGCCCATATATATTTGTCTTCGTAATGCCTATTCGATAACGGCATTAAAAGAATACGAGCCCGATCCCGCTCAGAGAAGAGTTCATTAATAACAGACAAATCCTATTGACGGGTAATATTACTCCTTAAAAAGTTAACAGTAGCAAATTCAAGTCCCTCGTGCACCGGAGATTCCACATAAGGATTATCTTCATCCTTTAGCCACGAATCACCCCAGATTTGAATTTTCTCCCCTATATCAACCTTTAGCCTAGTACCATTATGACCGAGATCCTGAGTAGCCATAATTGAACGCCATATATAACTAGGATTGTAACCAATTTGAGCTGAAAGAATAGAAGAATTCGGATAATTCCTAGACTTAAAAATTTTAGCCACTAGAGAATCCGAATTAGTAAGCTAACGCGCAAAAAATAGTGCAATCGTATACACCCAAGTATAGGCGGTCAAGTTGTAGTATAGACTATGAAAGTCCGAGTGTTGAACCACAGGGAGGGGAAGCTTTGTATATCACGAGTTTATATAATAGATGTCGATTGATTAAAAGTTGTTTTGTGAATTGTTTTTATGAAAGTTTGAAACTAACTTTTAGAGTTATGAAAATGCTCTTGTATTAAGGAAAGCAAAGGCTTTGGGGGATTCTTTGTTGTCTACAATAACCATGTTTCAACGAATCCAATTCGGCTCATTCATTTACCTTAGTGTGTTACATATTTGTTTATCAAATAGAGGTCTAGATGTTGGCGGTAAAAGATTTCGAGAAAATACAACCAATCCAACTACACTAGGCGATCAAATGAGAGAAGACAAACATCACATTTAAGGGAATAAACAAGCAATTAAAGAGTCCTTAAATATGGGCACAAAGTGTGTTTAAGTGTTATAGGTGACAAAGAAAATAAAACCATACTTTATACTTTAACCACAAGATGTGACCATATTTAAAACAAACCTTTCTAATTTTACATAAATAGCATAGCCATCCATTGACAATGGTGGTTGTTGAATAATATATGTTTATTTGAAGTCCTTGTTTGTATATAAATGATTCAACTAGTACTAATCATACTTGGCATGAAAAGTCTAAGTTTCATTTATGTACTACACCATTCCATTTATCACCAAAGAATTCTATATACTTGGCATAAGGAAGCAAATGGGATTTAACTAGAAGTTCCATAATTTTCATGGTGTTTTAAACTATAAAAGATTAGGAAATATTATCAATAGATGATAAGCATAACTATTTGACAACACTAGGAATGAAGCTTGAAAGAATTGAAAACTAGAACATGTTTATTTTTACAACAAGTTCACCCCCTAGCCTTGGCTAGGTGATTCACCCCCTCCATAGATGATGAAAGCATGTTAAAGAAGAAGTAGAATCAAGGGAACACTTGTATTAAAAAATAAGAAGTGAGTTTGTTACAAGTTGAAGAGAATACAAGAAGAAAAAAAAGTTTCTATCAATATTTCTCTCTTAATTCTCTCTCAATTACAAGGGTGTAATCTCTCTCTAAAAGTGTATCTTTAAGCTTGAACCTTGCCCTCTATTTATAGAAGTCCTAAGGAGGTGGGGCCAAGTGGCCAAATTGCAAAGGTAAGGTGTACTTGGATTTTGTGCAAGTTGGCAAGTTAATGCAAGTGGGAGAAAATATCTGCAGGAGACCAAGATTAATCTTGCCTTAAGCAAGATCGATCTTGTTTCAAAGCTGCTGGTGGGTGAAAGGGGCAAAATCGATCTTGGGTTACCAAGATCGATCTTGAAAGCTTTCAGGTCCTCTTTTGCAAAGGCTGGCAGGAACCAAGATCGATCTTACTAATGCCAAGATCGATCTTGGCTTTTTCAAATGTCTTAAAATCTTCTTTTCTTGTCCACGCTTCTCTTGATCTTCTTTTAATTCTTTTAACATCTTTTTCTTGCCATTCTTTCCAATGAATTTTCACATATTGACATAGCACATCCTTTTATACACAATTAAGCTTGCAAAATTGGATTAGTAATCTAGTTTGCTATTGAATCAACAAGTGGTAGTTTTGAGTTTATTTGATGTGTTTAGCCATATAAGTGTACTATAATATGCATGCATATGCTTATACAAGTGCATTATAATGCACTTATCATAAGCAGTCTCCAAGTTTGTTTGGCAAGCATAGCTAAATTAAAACAGGGCAGCTTACGAAAACCCATCTCGCCATTCACCTTTTTTACATAAAGTCTGTCCCAGCTCTTCCAATTGATGCCCTTGCGACCTTGACCCCATGTTTTCCACCAAAAGTTATTCATCATGTGTTCAATTTCTTCGTAAAGTAAATTAGGGAGAAGAAATACGCTCATAATATAGCTTGGCATAGTCTGCACAACGGATTTGAGAAGAATTTCTTTGCCTACTCTCGAAAGCATTTTGTTATGCCAACTGGTTATTCATTTCCAAGCTTTCTCTTTAACAAAATCAAAGACTTTTTTTTTCTTTCTACTAATGAACGAGGGAGGCCCCAGATACTTCCCATGGTTTGACTAAATCTCTATATTTAACTGCTCACAAATACATTGACGTACTTCCTCTTTCACATTCGTGCTGAACATAATTGAGGATTTAGAATAGTTAACCGTCTGCCCTGAAGCTTCTTCATATAAATGAAGACATTGCTTGATCTGAAGACTTTATTCCAGCATAGATCTGAAAAAGAGGAAACCGTCGTCAGCGAAAAATAGGTGAGATATAGCAGGAGTTGACCGAGCTACACGGCACCCATGAATTAAACCCTGTTGAGCTCGACTATTCAAAAGCGAAGAAAGTCCTTCCGCACAGATACCCCTGTCAAAGACCGCGAGAGGGAATGATTGGACCAATATTAGCACTCTTGTGTCGAATTGTGTATCTTACCATAGAAACAAAGAGCATAACAAGACGAACCCAATTAGGATGAAATGTGACGCCCCGAATTCCGTTGGGAGGGAGAACCTTCGGAACACGGTTGATCACGGAGCCGTACGCGACGGCGAGAATGAATAAAAATTAAATAACTCTGGCGTGGAAGGCAAATATGCAAAGGTCAAGAACATATAACACAATCAACTGGGAACATGCTAGAACTGTAGCTTCCCCTCCTGTTAACTCGTGCCTTACATATTTGTAGACACCCCGATCTGTGACCCCCGCAAGAACCCTAACGACCTTCAAGAACTACTGTTTTTGGAGTCCAGAACCCACCCGAGCACCCGAAACTATCCCGAGGGGGTTTGTTGCGCGACAAACCTATTTTCATGAAGGATTGTCGCACGACATATCACATTGTCGCGCGACAATCCCTGATATGTCGCGCGACAATCCTGCTATGTCGCGCGACAATCCCTCTCTGCACCCGACCAACCACTTTCTGACACATCACAGTGTCAGAACCCATCACTTCAGCCGTTTGTCGCGCGACAAAGAGAAATGTCGCGCGACAAAGGGAAATGTCGCGCGACACTTGCCCTTTCAGGGGGAATGTCGCGCGACAATCTCTCCCGAGCACTATAAATAGGCCAACACCCCCAAGGGTTCTAGGACGGCAACTTCTCGCCACAATTTCTATACTAAAATTCCTTATTCTCTCTTATATTTTCTAACCTTTAAGCCTTCTCCGGAAGCATCTGCGATAACATTTATTTCCGCAAGAGTCTCGGATCTAATCTTGGCACCCGGAGTGCCACCTTCTAGAGTCAGACCGCTGGAAATATTTCTAAGAGGAAAAGCTAATATTCGCCGGAGGTCTTCTCTGCCGTATTATATTTTCTCTCTCTTATTCTTATATATATATCGTCGGGAAGGTAACTAAAGTCTCTTCTAGTAATTAAATAAGATATTTGTGTATTAGTTTTATTGTAGAACTCGATTTTTCTAACGGGGCGCTACCCCGCACCCCGCGACCTGACCGGGCAGGTCGATCCCCGTCCTAGTAAGCGAAGTGGCGACAAGGTTGTGGTAGATTCCTAACGTGCTCGAAAAACAGGTTTTCATTAGTTATTTCCAGAAAGCAGTCGAATATCAGTAAAAGCATCCAAGTTTTCCAACATAGAATAAACATATAAGACCACTAGAGACCGAAAGGGCGGAATGGGTGCTTAACACCTTCCCAAACCGTAATATAGTTCCCGAACCCTATAGAATCCTGGTTTCGTAGACAAACGTGTAAAGAAAGGCTTATCTGTAGCCTTCCCTCTTACACAATCATTTTGTCTGTTTTCTCGTAAAACGTACTGGCGACTCTGAACGAACCCTCTTGCATCTAAAAATAGGATAGAGGGACTCCCGATATGAATTATCAACACCACAGAAGCAAATGAAACAACGAAATCCTTTTCGATGTTTCAGACGCCCACCAACGGGAACGAGAACCCGGGGGTCGCATTTGCGGATGTAAGTCATAACCAAAAGAGTAAGATTAAAGAAAAGTAAAAGTCCACACAATACATATATCAGTAGTACACAACAGTCACAAAATAGTCATACACCATACAGTCTCCATAACATCAAGTAGGCTACGATATCGGGTATAAATTGTATCTCTCGCCAAAGAAAACAACTGTTTATCCCCAATGGTGGGTAATAGTAACTCGTTTGGCATGACAATCGATCACCGCATAATATTTGGTCAACCAATCCATCCCCAAAATGAGATCATACTGTTCCATATCCATGACTATGAAATCATCTTCCATATGACAATTCTGATGTAAGGTAATAATCGCAGTACAATATTGGTTTAGGTTCGTTGTACTACCCATAGGAGAACTAATGCTAACAGGGAGAACAAGCTTCTTAGTTTTCAACTTTAAACTTGATACACAATTGAACGAAATAAAGGAGTGTGAAGCACCAGTGTCGAATAAAACTCTAATTCTAGTCGAGAAAAGAATGAGGGTACCTTCTATAACGGTGTGATCTTCCTGGTCTCCAGCTGGGTTGAGTGAAAAGAATCGGCCTCCGGAGCTCCCTTGTGTTTGCGGTGGAACAGGGCGATAGTTGGATTTGAATTGATTCTGGATCGGGTAGTTAGATTGCTGGTAGCCTCCATTAACTGACTGACTCTGGCCTTGCGAAGAACCTCCTGAATAATCACCATAATTACCATATTGGTTCTGGTGCCCATAATTGTCTCTACCACGACCTCCTCGATAATCTCTTCCTCGACTGCCCCGATTTCCTCGAAAACCTGATTTGCCAGAGACTTGTTTGTTTTTGGGGCAAGTTTTGATAACATGTCCGGTGTCCCCACATAGATAACAACCACCCGTGCGTCCACTACTACTCCCACTGCTGGTGTAGTTTCCTCCTGAAGACTCTGAGCTGGAACGGGCTTTCTTGTCTCTACCCCATTTGCCTCTACGATACCCCACGTTGTCTCTCTTTCGGCTCGTATCAGAAGAAAATGAGGAATGACGAGCTTGATCATACTGGCTGTCAAGGTTTAAAGCTGCTTCGACCAACTGCTTGAACGAGGTGAACTCATAAAATCCCATAGCACATCTATATTCATCCTTGAGTCCTAGGAAGAACATCTCCATCTTTTCTTGGTCACTTAGGGCGAAAGTATTCATGTACACACTAAGCTCTTCGAATTTCAGTCGATACTCCTCTACCAACATCTCCCCTTAAACCAAGCTACGAGAATTCACTCGTCTTCAACCTCCAGTGTTTGATGGAACTAAGGGACCCGAGGATGCAGAGGGTTGGCTTTTTGTAATCAAAGAACGATTGGAGGTTATTCGAACTCCCAAGAAGATGTGGGTCAAGTTTGCGACTACTAGACTTTCTGGTAATGCTCATCGGTGGTGGAGAGTTATTAAGCAGTCTGAGGGAATCCGTAAGTGGCGAGATTTTGAGACTGCTTTTCGATTACAATTTATTTCAGACGCCTACCGCCGAGATATGACGCCCTGAGCGATGAGTACTCCATTGTGTGGAGGAATGGTAGCTCAAAGGGGGCATCCCACACCGGAAGTTGGGGGATCCTTGGAGACCCATATAAGTAAGATATGATCGCTAATTAAGTACGAGGCCTTTTGGGAGGCTCACTGGCTTCGGATCCCATGAGAACTCCGAAGTTAAGCGTGCTTAGACCAGAAAAATCCCAGGATGGGTGACCCCCTGGGAAGCTGGTCGTGAGCTCCCAAAAACAAAGCCGTGAGGGTAGAAGTCCTGGGGCTGAGGCCTGGCTAGGACGCTACCCAGAGCGGACAATATCGTACTGAGGTGGGACCGGGTCGTTACATGAAAGCCTAGTTTAAGCATTATATGCTCAAGAAAAGTCCATTCAACACGGTCATAAGCCTTCGACATATCTATTTTCAACAAGGCTACTCCTGCTTTCCCTTGCCACTTCCTTTTTAAATAGTGACTAATTTCAAACGCGATCATAACATTATCAGAAATTAATCTTCCGGGGATGAAGGCACTTTGAGAATCTAAAATAATGTCCTATAGAACCGTCTCCATACGATTAGCCAACACCTTCGTCATTATCTTCACCATAACATTACAAAGAGAGATTGGCCTGAGGTCAGTTAGCTTTGATGGAGCCTTGACTTTCGGAATAAGCACAATACAAGTATCATTGAGACCATTTGGAAGTTTACAATTATTCAAGCAGCCCAAGCAAGCTTTTGTCACATGAGGGCCTATTTCACCCCCAAAATTCTGATAAAAGCAAGGGTTAAAACCATCCGGCCCTGGACCCTTATCTAGGTGCATAGAGTTTATAGCTTCTTTAATCACCCTCGCCTCGAAAGGTGTAAGGAGGTAATCGTTTTAACCTTCAGAGATTCTGCAGTTAACAGTTCTAAGCACCACCTCATCTATACAACCCTTTGTGGAAAATAGTTTAGTAAAGTAATTATGTATTAAATTTGGGAGCCCTTGATCCCAAGTACAGGTCCTACCCTCATCATCGACCAGCGACACTAGATTATTCTTACATTGCAGGGAGGAAACATATGAGTGAAAAAGTTTAGAGTTTGTATCACTTGCTTGAAGCCAGAAAACCTTTGAGCGTTGCTTCCAATACTCTGCCTGTTGAAGTAAAAGACTACTGCGCTTAGCCTTCTCTTCAATAACAGAGAGTTGTGAGACTGCATCGTTGTTCCGAGACATAGTCCTTATACGATCCCTGGATTGACCTATCTCCGCTTTAAATTTCTTATGTACTTCCTTGCCCCATCGGAATAAGTCACTTCCACAATTTGCTACGCGCTGTTGAATATCAAGCTCAAATGAGCCACACCAGCTACGCTTAATGATTCGTTTGCACTCCGGTTCAAAACGCCAGTTGTTCTTAAAGCGAAAATTTTTGTTTCTTTTGATCCATTGCGTCGAAAAACTGAGAAGTAGGGCTGAATGATCTGAAGAAGCCACACTGATATTATATAACTCAGTGTGAGAAAATTTTGACCCCCAATTTCGAGAGACTAAGGCACGATCCAGCCGCTCCTCGACAAAATTTGGCGTACCCCTCCCTTTCTCCCAAGTAAATTGATGTCCCTTCATATGAAGATCCGATAACCCACTATCTTCAATTGCTATTCTGAAACCGTTGATCAGGTGACTAGGTCTGGCAAATCTTCCCCTTTTCTCTAATTGGGAAATAATGTCATTAAAGTCTCCAACACAACACCAAGGAAGAGAAGATTTATGTGAGAGATAACGAAGGAGATCCCACGACTCCTGTTATATCAAAACATGTAGGTACGTTTCTCAACCATTCCATTCCAATTCACTGTATTTCTAGTTCGTTTCTTTAGGATTTATTACCCTATCACCTCGCATCTGTTAAGTGCATGAAGATGTCTATGATCCAAATTATTCATTGTGTTCCTCATATGGTCATAACGTATATTTCTCCCCACCAACATATTTTTGTTTATTATGATTTTGGTGATATAAGTGGCTAGACAAGTACTCATACGTGCTTTTTCTTTAGGTGAAAATCTTAAAAAGAAGCAGTTAACTTGCAAAGCTAGGATCTTTTATTTTATTGTTTTTTGAGAATATTATTTGAGATCGTCGTGGCAAGGGAAACAATATTCTTAGTCTACCCTTATTCTGTTAGAAAATGAAGAAAAAATAAAAATCAAACAAATATTCAATGTTCAATATTTTTCTAGAATGGGAGAAAAATTCAAATGGCCAATTTTCTACACATTCTAGAAAATGTTGATTTTTTGAATGGTTTGGTGAAATTTTTTCAAATATGCCAACTAAGGATGTAAAAATTTTAAGATTGGTGGATGCTTATTAGTGTATAAATAGGGAGCACTTGTATGCATTTTATCATAAAACAACAATAAGAGCTCTACATTAAGAAGAGAGCAAAAGAGTAAGTAGAGAGAAAAATTAGAAGTGAAGTGTCTAGGTGAGAGCTTTGCAGTTTCTAATTTTTGAGTGTTGAGTGAGAAAAATAGAAGCAATTTTCTAGGCGAGAAAAATTGCAGTGTCTATTTTTGAGTGTTGAGAGAAACACAGTGTGTGTGTGTATAGGTCTGCTGACCAGTCTTGTAAACCACTATTTCCTTTTAATATAGTAAATTTGGTGCGCTCTGTGGACTAGTGGCAATTTGCCGATACCACGTAATTCTTGTGTTGTGAGATTGGTATATTGTTGTGCCAAATAATTTTATTGTGCAATTTTCTTTTGTCATTTATATCCCAAGATCCTACTTGGAAACTAGTAGCATCTAGTTTGTTCCCAACAACTGGTATGAAAGCATCAGGTTTTAGTGGGAGTTATGGCGGAAGAAGGAAAAGGAATTGAAAAATTCGACGGCCAAGATTTTGGTTTCTGGCGAATGCAAATTGAAGATTATTTGTACGGGAAGAAGCTGCATCTTCCTCTACTTGGCACCAAACCGGAAGATATGAAAGATGACGAATGGGCACTACTTGACAGGCAAGTACTAGGGGTTATTCGACTATCATTATCAAGAAGTGTGGCGTTTAACGTTGCAAATGCGAAAACTACCGCAGAAATGATGTCAGTGTTATCTGGCATGTACCAAAAGCCTTCAGCAAACAACAAAGTGCATTTGATGAAGAAATTATTTAATCTGAAGATGGCGAAAAATTCTTCAGCGGCAGAGCACCTGAATAATTTCAACACCATCATCAGCCAGTTGTCTACCGTCGAAATTAAGTTCGACGATGAAGTCCAAGCCTTGATAATTTTAGCCTCGCTACCGAATAGCTGGGAGGCTATGAGAACCTCAGTGAGCAATTCTACCGGAAAAGAAAAGCTCAAATATACCGACATCAGAGATTTGATTCTGAATGAGGAGATTCGCCAAAGAGATTCTGGTGAACCATCCACCTCCGGCTCAGCCTTAAATGTTGAATCAAGAGGCATAAATTCAACAAGAGGAAATGGAGGCAACAGAAACATATCGAGGAACGGCCGGTCAAAGTCAAGGGCTCCAAAGAATTTCAACAGATCTCAAAACCAAAATAATCAAAAGGTTATTGAGTGTTGGAATTGTGGTAAAACTGGACACTACAAAAATTAGTGTCGAGCAGCAGAAAAGGCTCCAGAAAGGCGGACTGAAGCAAACGTTATTGCAGAACAGCCATAAGATGCATTGATATGCTCCATGGAAAGCAAGACAGAGTCATGGGTGTTAGATTCTGGAGCATCCTTTCACGTCACCTCAAGCAGAGAATTCTTCTCAAGTTACGAACCAGGAAACTATGAAAAGGTGTATCTTGGTAATGATCAGCCATGCGACGTGGTCGGCAAAGGCGAAGTAAATATCAAGTTAAATGGGTTCGTGTGGAAGCTGAACGATGTCCGACACATCCCTGATTTGAGGAAGAATTTAATCTCGGTGAGCCAGTTAGCAAATGAAGGCTATGTCACAACCTTCAGACGGGATACATGGAAGGTTTCCAAAGGTGCAATGGTAATTGCTCGGGGTAGTATGTTAGGCACTCTCTATATGACGGCAGGTGCGCGTGGGTCAATTGCAGTTGCCGCAAGCAAAGACGATCCCAATATATGGCACCAGAGACTTGGTCACATGAGTGAAAAGGGACTCAAGGTCATGCACTCAAAGGGGAAGCTAGCAGGGCTTCAGTCAACGAATATTGACTTATGTGAGAGTTGCATCTACGGGAAGCAGAAGCGAGTTAGTTTTAATACAGGTGGCAAAACTCCAAAGCAAGAGAAGCTGGAGTTAGTGCACACAGATGTATGGGGACAAGCCCTAATTTCATCCATTGGCGGGAAGTCATACTTTGTGACTTTCATTGACGACCATTCCAGGAAGGTGTGGGTTTACTTCTTGAGGCACAAATCCGAGGTGTTCGAAGTGTTCAAGAAATGGAAAGCTATGGTGGAAAATGAAACAAGTTTGAGGATCAAGAAGCTAAGATCCGACAATGGTGGAGAATATGAAGATGGCGAGTTCAAAAGATTCTGTTACATGAATGGAATCAAGCTGGAGAGGACAGTTCCAGGGACCCCGCAACAGAATGGCGTGGCGGAACGAATGAACTGAACACTGACTGAGAGAGCCAGAAGCATGCGTCTACATGCAGGCTTGCCTAAACAATTCTGGGCAGAGGCAGTCAGTACTGCAGCCTACCTAATCAACAGGGGGCCGTCAGTGCCGTTGGAGCACAGAATACCAGAAGATGTATGGAGTGGCAAAGAAGTAAAACTTTCTTATTTGAAAGTTTTCGGCTGTGTGGCATATGTACATATTAGTGATCAAGCTAGAAGCAAGCTGGATCCTATATCACAAAAGTGTACTTTTGTTGGATACGGCGGAGATGATTTCGGTTATAGATTGTGGGATGACAAGAACCGAAAAATTATCAGAAGCAGAGATGTCATATTCAATGAGAAGGTGATGTACAAGGACAGAGACGCAGCAGATTCAAGTAATTCAGTGCAGCATAATCCTGTGTATGCCGATATTGGTGATATTCCAGAAAGTAGTCAGACATAACAGATAGAAGAAAGTTCTCAGACAGAGGAAGCAATACAACAGGACAATACGCAACAGACGGAGGCAGAAGAACCTTCAGCTCAAACTCCTGTACTTAGGCGGTCTTCCCGGCCTCATGTACCAAATAGGAGATACTTAAATTACTTACTGCTGACTGATGGAGGTGAACCGGAATGCTATGATGAAGCATGTCAGGTACAGGATGCGAACAAGTGGGAGCTTGCAATGAAGGACGAGATGAAGTCCCTTATCTCGAATAAGACATGGGAGCTAGCCGAGCTACCAGAAGGGAAGAAGGCTCTACACAACAAATGGGTGTATCGAGTGAAGGAGGAACACGATGGTTCCAAAAGGTACAAGGCAAGATTGGTGGTCAAAGGCTTTCAGCAGAAAGAGGGAATTGACTACACCGATATCTTCTCGCCAGTTGTAAAGCTGACTACTATTCGGTCAGTTTTGAGCATTGTTGTAGCAGAAGATTTATACCTTGAGAAGTTAGATGTGAAAACTGCATTTCTCCATGGTGATCTAGAGGAGGAAATATACATGCAGCAGCCTGAAGGTTTCTCAGTTAAGGGAAATGAGGAACTAGTTTGCAAATTGCAAAAGAGTTTGTATGGCTTGAAACAAGCTCCGAGACAGTGGTACAAGAAGTTTGATGGGTTTATGCAAACGAATGGCTATTACAAGTGCAACGCTGACCATTGCTGTTACTTCAAAAGGTTTCAATCCAGTTACATCATTTTGTTACTTTATGTTGATGACATGTTAGTAGCAGGTTCAGATATGAATGAAATCAGAAGGTTGAAGAAACAGTTGTCGAGTGAGTTCGACATGAAAGACTTGGGTGCAGCGAAGCAGATTCTTGGGATGAGGATCAATAGAGACAAGCAAAGGGGCGTCTTGCAGTTGTCTCAGGCTGAGTATATTAGCCGTGTTCTAAAGAGGTTCAGCATGAGTGATGCTAAGCCAGTTAGCACACCCTTGGCTAATCATTTTCGATTATCTAAAGATCAGTCTCCCAAGAATAATGAAGAAGAAAACTTCATGGCTAAGGTACCATATGCATCAGCCATTGAAAGTTTGATGTATGCTATGGTTTGCACGAGACCAGATATTGCTCATGCAGTGGGAGCTGTGAGCAGGTTCATGACAAATCCTGGCAAGATACACTGGGAT
Source organism: Lonicera japonica (assembly GCA_021464415.1). Taxonomy (NCBI): domain Eukaryota; kingdom Viridiplantae; phylum Streptophyta; class Magnoliopsida; order Dipsacales; family Caprifoliaceae; genus Lonicera; species Lonicera japonica. The sequence goes on along the minus strand of CM038466.1, from coordinate 73,932,363 downwards.
GCTGTTAAGTGGATATTACGATATCTACGAGGTACTACCAACAAATGCTTATGTTTCAGCAGAGGCGAGCTGAGACTTCAAGGATTTGTAGATTCAGATTTTGCTGCTGAGATAGATCACAAAAGAAGCACTACTGGTTATGTCTTTACAGTAGGTGCTACTGCAATCAGTTGGCTCTCACAACTACAGAAGATAGTTGCCTTATCCACTACAGAAGCAGAGTATGTAGCCATGACCGAGGCAAGCAAAGAAATGATTTGGTTAAAGGGTTTGTTAGCAGAATTGGGTTTCAGACAGACGAAGAATGCCTTGTATTGTGATAGTCAAAGTGCTATACATCTAGCAAAGAATTCGGCATTTCATTCGAGGACTAAGCACATAGGACTTCGGTATCACTTCGTCAGATCACTCCTAGATGATGGAGTATTGACACTTCAAAAGATTCAAGGAAGTAAAAATCCAGCCGACATGTTAACCAAGGCAATGACCAAAGATAAACTGGAGTTGTGCACAGCTTCAGTAAGTCTTCAAAACTAAAGACAAGGATGAGCGCACCACTACACACTAATCATTGACAGAGTTGGTTATATTATTTTTTCTCCAAGTGGGAGATTGTTAGAAAATGAAGAAAAAATAAAAATTAAACAAATATTCAATGTTCAATATTTTTCTAGAATGGGAGAAAAATTCAAATGGCCAATTTTCTACACATTCTAGAAAATGTTGATTTTTTGAATGGTTTGGTGAAATTTTTTCAAATATGCCAACTAAGGATGTAAAAATTTCAAGATTGGTGGATGCTTATTGGTGTATAAATAGGGGGCACTTGTATGCATTTTATCATAAAACAACAACAAGAGCTCTACATTAAGAAGAGAGCAAAAGAGTAAGTAGAGAGAAAAATTAGAAGTGAAGTGTCTAGGTGAGAGCTTTGCAGTTTCTAATTTTTGAGTGTTGAGTGAGAAAAATAGAAGCAATTTTCTAGGCGAGAAAAATTGCAGTGTCTATTTTTGAGTGTTGAGAGAAACACAGTGTGTGTGTGTGTATAGGTCTGCTGACCAGTCTTGTAAACCACTATTTCCTTTTGATATAGTAAATTTGGTGCGCTCTGTGGACTAGTGGCAATTTGCCGATACCACGTAATTCTTGTGTTGTGAGATTGGTATATTGTTGTGCCAAATAATTTTATTGTGCAATTTTCTTTTGTCATTTATATCCCAAAATCCTACTTGGAAACTAGTAGCATCTAGTTTGTTCCCAACATATTCGTCTCCATTCTGAATGCGGATATGCAATTAAAGGTTACATTTTCGTTAATCGCCATCAATTATTTCACAAAATGGTCTCATACAAAAATGCATTTTATTCGACTGTTATTCATTAGTATTAGCTGGATTATATTTGCAGCTTTTGAAATTTATGATATAATTTTTTTTTCTCCCATACGTTTTGCTAGTCATTTGATCTGAAATTGGATACACTCAATGTTTTTTGTGATATTATGCCTGCATGAAAATATCCTAATATGCTTTTGTGATATTATGGCTGCATGAAAATATCCTAATATGTCTAACTTTTATTGAGGTATTCTTCACGTATATTGCGGGATATAAATTTGAATTTTCCTCAGATTATGCCTTACTTTTTTTATTTTTTTCAAATTTAAGTTTGACTTTCAAATTAGAGATTTAATTGTACGCTAGATTTTAGGTATTTATCAGTTTTTAGAATTTCAATTTGTTTTGAGTTGATTTTCGAACCGGGGTAATCATGAAAATTAATTAATATTACGAATCTTTTTTTTTTTTACTTTTTACCTTTTTTTATTATGCAATTGCCTTTACAACAAAAACAAAAAGTAGTCCTTTTTAAAAAAAAACTTTGGACTTTTAAAAATAGAGAAAATTTGTGTTCTTGAGCAGATAGAGAAATGAACATTTATCTTTTAAATTAAAAGCTTTTCTTAAAATCTATGGATGTTAACTTCTTAATAATTTTAAAAAATAAATACTATTATATACATTTGAATGCTTAGAGCATCTCTAACAGACTTTGTTTTTTCTAAAATTTACTAAGTTTGTAAACTTTTTCATCTCCAGCAGTCTTTTAAATTTGCATATTGTGTAAAACAATTGTATAAAATACACTTCCAATTTGCACTACCACATCAGCATTCTATATCCTCGAATTTTTATAAAACTTTAAAGTGTCATAATTTTTAATATAAAATATATATTTTAATAAAAGTTATATATTTGAAATATACTCATCAAGACCTATAAAACAAGATCCATTGTTATAATAAAATTATGAATATAAAAATTCAAGAAACAATAATATTAAATTGCATAAATAGACATTTAACATTTGTTATATCTTATTGGTAATTTCAAATTTTACACAAAAGTTTGAAAAATTATCACTGGAGCTCAATTTTTTTATACTTTAAGTTTTGTGTAAAAAGTGAGTTGACACATCAGATTTACACCTTAATATTTACACAACCATTGAAAATGCTCTTAGGCCTCGTTTGATTCACGGAAGGGAATTCCCTTGTCTTTCTCATGGGGGTGGTAAACTATAGTTTTTGTCAGGTTTCCTTTCATTTATTTGATAAAGTATAAAAAATATTTAGAAAATATCATTTAATTTTTGTTTCGGTGTTTGGTTGGTACGAGAAAGAAAAGGAAAAAAATATCAATATTCCATTAATACCCTTGTATTTAAAATAGAAACAAAGGTACGTGATTTAATTAGTAAATTTGACAATAATATATTTAAATAAGGGTATTATTATCTAAGGGTGTGTTTGATTGGGAGTATTTTCCACTTGATTTGACAACTTAAGGTGTTTGATTGGTTTTTTTTTCTAGGGAAAATATTTTTCCACTTTTGCTCACACATTTACATTTTTCTTGTAAACAAGGAAAATATTTTCTTTGGGGGGGGGGGGGGGGGCTAGTTTTTATTTTCCAGGCAATTGCACGGTTTTCGAGACAACATTTTACCCATTTTTTACACTAAAAATGCTATAACTTAAACTACAAAATTCAAAATTTAATATTTAAAATCTACTAATCAATATCAATTAAACAAGATCCATCATGACTATAAAATAATGTAAAAAAAATACCCATAATTTTTTCTACATTAAAAATGCCACAATACAACCAATATTTTATGGGTAGAAAATTAAGGCAATCAAACACATTTAATTATATTTTTCATGCAACTCAATTCTAGGCAATTCAATTACCTGGAACTTATTTTCTTTCCATATAAATTATATGCTTGCAATCAAACGCACCCTAAAACTTTTAAAATAAATACTGAAAAATCATAAGAGAAAATCAATCTTATGAAATTTGAGTGAAATGATCCCCCCCTTATTTTTCTCTATGCTAGAAAAGTATTTTTAAAATTTGTGTTTATCAAATAAAAGAAAGTAAAGACTTTTCTTTTTGTAAATTCTCAAATTCATGAATCAAATGAGATCTTAAAACACTTTAATTAATTATTCAAAAAAAAAAACCAAACTCTCGTTACTTTGATAATATGAGTATTGTAATAAATAATCCACTTATCTTATTTACACTATTAATTGTGGACGTGCTTGCATGCGTCCCAATAGCCTTGGGGTGGGGGTTGGGGTATTTAAGGCTTTTAGCTTTTTGTGTGTCACTGACGTTTCAGCTACCTAACCTAGCTCACATGCTGAAGTTGATTGGCTAGCCTACTTGAAGAAATTTTAAATGTGCAACTGTTTTCTAGTGGTAGTGCACTTAAATTAGCGCTGAATTCGACTGAGAGTTCTCTAAATCGAATCTTGATAACTGCAAAAATATTTGGTGGCCAGCGGCTGGTCACTGTTCCGCAAACAAGAATTTGTCACAAAAAAAAATTGTTTCAATCATTGAAAGCATCTCCAATGCAAAATTATATTGTAATGAATATTTTTTTACCATAGATATATAAGCATATTTTTTTATGTGGTATAATTTTATTTTATTTTATGGACAAGTCTTACAAAAACCATCTGTAATAGAATTGCTTAAGAGATTGTCTATTAATAAATTAATAATTATATATATAAAATGGGTCTTATTTGATAGGTCTTGATTCATACTTTTTAATGTGTAATTTTTATTAATAAATAAATTATAAATTACAATTAAAATATTTGAAACCTTAAAAAAAAAGTATGTAAACGAATATGATGATGTGGTATTAAAACATTATTTAAGAGACTTTCTAGTAGTAGAGGATTATTCTCACAATATATATTTTTATTTTTGCTGCATCATCTTCATGATCATTATGGATGGTTGCATTGAAGAGCATTATTTTAGATTATTATCCATCAATCCTATGTCACATCTCATTTTTACCCAATTCACAGTTGCATTAGAGATTCTCTAATCACGGACACACAAAGGAATTTATTGCCAACAAAAGTTAATTGAGTTATTAAAGATTCAAATACTTCGTTTGTAGAGTTTAGTTTCCAATATCGCTACCAACAATCCCTCTTAATCAAGAACAGAGTCAGAAATTTGATTGAGGAGGACATTAGATATTACTAAGAGTTCGTTTGGTTATATTTTAATTTACAAATTAAACAATTTAAAATTGTTTAATTTATGAATTATCTAATTTGGTGATAAAAATGAACTAGTACATAAACTTAAGTTAATATTTAAGACATTAAATAAGAAAACGTAGAAATATAATTGAAATTACATAATTTATAGCTATCATAAAAGTTCACACAGAAAAAATTACACCACATTTTTTTTTGTTGAAATGAAACAATTTACAATTTGTTAATTTACAATGAAACAATTCTAAAAAAATAATAATTTACACATTCAAACGAGCTCTAAGTAAATAAACTCTCACGATTATAAATATATAATTTAAATATTGATTAAAAAAATTTATACGCAACATTATATAGTCTCTTCCACTGAATTTTAGATTTTGATAGCATATTTAGAGGGGCATTTCTTTATTTTACGAAGGTAGTGGAACCAATGTGTAATATTGCAAAAGTTGAGGGGGGGCACCTGGCCTCCCTAGGCCCACAGTAAACTCGTCCCTGCTCTTAATGGCCGATTCGTAGGAAAAAGAAAAGAAAAGAAAAAAAGGATGGCAATATTCTGCCGACAAAATATTTGATTTCACTATTTTTTATCTGTCCTAGAGAATCGAAGGTGCCTGTTATTTGATTTTTGAAAGTTGAGTATAAGCTTGACAATGCTTTAATTACTTGGCTCTTAAACACCGAGTATATAGGTTTATATTCGACCCTTAAAAATTGAATAACATGTACCTTACTTGGTTCTCAAAGATCGAATGAAAGTGTAAGTGGAACCAAGTGTTTTGCGAGATGAAAATATCACCCCAAAAAGAAAAATATATTTAAATGTGTGTTATCGCTATGTGTTATAGTGCCACATCAGTTACAAAAGAAAAATTAATTTATTGTATAAAAATAGTGTAATATGCCTAGTATTTTTTGTAGATAAAAATATAAAATAAAGTGTCGATCACAAAATACTTATTCTATTTTTGTACTAACTTTTTGTCTAAGTTAACATGGCACCATTCAAATGAGCTGGTGTAGGCAAGGCGGAGCCACGTGGGGGCTAGCCCACTTGGACTTTTTAAAAATTTTCAGAGAGTACAGGGGTTTATGTGTGAGAAGGAAAAGTTAAGGAGCCATTGTGTAAATTTGGGTGTAAGTTTAGGGGTAGGAGTTGTAATATAAGCTAAGGAATCAATGGCTCCAATAATTGTGCGGAATTGATTGCTGAGGTGCGTCTCCAATAATTTGTGTAACTAGTGTTACAAATTGAAGGCGATTGTTTGTAATATATAATATATTTTCACTTTTTTTTTTCTTCTTTGGGCTACCGTTCATTTTTTTATTTTTTTTAAATATAGCCTCTATTTTTTTTTTGGATTATATATCGAAAGATATTTCAAAATATATAATTAATTTTAGTATATTATTTTTAACTTTTCTGAAATATTGAAATAGAATGGAGAAGTATTTTAGTAAAAAATTGGTCTGTAAACATAATTATTGAGTTTGATTTGGCTTAAAAATTTTTTGGACCCCCTTGAAATTTATTCCTGGCTCCGCCACTGGGTGTAGGCACATAATTAGTGTCTTGCCTTTATTTTCTTTTATCTGATTGGCTTTGTTTCAATTTCTATGAAAGCCTTTTACAAAAATAGATTATGTTCAGTACTAGTATAATTATATACTCCATAAGATTTGCATAAATTGCAACTAAATAAAGGCCGTGCATGGTTTGATAGTTCATATTTCTATATGTGGATGAAGTACGTTGTCGATTTGGTTGTGTCTATGGCCCCGGCCGGAGTTTCAATTAGCTAGCTAATTCTCCTCGCTCTCATTAAGGTCTTTTAGAGCTAGCTAGCTAGCTAGATGTACGTTATTCTTTTAGGTTTTGGCAGCTTAATTCACTCGATCGATCAATTATTAATTGGCTTTCGGTTTTGTCACTTCCATTCATTGCTACTCGTGTGGGACTCTTATCCAAGCTTCTTCGGCATTCATTCTGGTCCGCGTAACTAAGGTCTTGAAGGTAAATTAATTTTAGCTATTGTCAATATATTACTAGCTAGCTTTCTCTGCCTTCTGTACCGGTGCGTACGTTGTGGTACAAGCGCGAGTCTGATTGAAGTTGTCACGTACTCATCCTTCTTTAATTTGGTTCCTTTTTTGGCTGGGTTGATATGTGATTGTGTTTTTGTCACCCTTCAGTTAGTAGAGATTTTTTGTCCGAACAGGATTGGTTGAGTTGCATGTAGCGCAAAATCCTCACAAAATACAAATAAATGCAGCATACATGGACCAACTTAATTATCATGAAAAATATTCTACATATACCATTGACGAAGATACATAATCCACACATAACTTTGTCCTACTGTGCTCTAAAGAGGGATTCTTTCTCTTTTTTTTTAATGAAAATTTGTATAAATGATTTATATAGTGAGTAGATCACCTCAACCAAATTTCATAAAAAACTTCAACCAATAAGTGGGTAAACCGAAAAAGTGATAAATATGTGCATTTTCAGCCGTTGAAATTTTTAATGATTATCTCACTAAGTTCTATGTTAACTTTTTTTTTTTTATGAAATTTGGTGGAGGTGATCTACTCATCTTATAGATCATCTCTACAATTTTTTATAAAAAATATCATTTATGTACCCCTCTAAATAAGTATCATTGTTTTTATTAAAAAGAGTGGAATTCCTTTTTAGAGCTCACCTCTAACTTTGTCTCTTCAAAAATGTCATGATAATTGTGTGACCTTTTTTCAAGTCACTTCTATCCATAAAAGTTAAAACAAAATTTTTTATTTTAAAAAAAGAAAAAGAAAAAAGAGAAGGTTTAAATCTCTTTTCTTTGGTATAATAATAATAATAAAAATTTCACCCAATTTGAATGAGATTCGAACTCGTGATTTTTCTTAAATTCGATCAGGCAAATACCTTACCAACTAAACTAGTCTACTTACTCGAAAAATAAAAACGACTTTAATCCACCATTACTCAAAAAAAAAAGAAAAGAAGAAAAAAGAGTAGTATTGTGAAATTTATCGATTTGTATTAAAAGAGAGGGAAGGAATTAAATTCGTTACGAAAATCTTGCAATTAGTCTGCTCATTTCCTGATCGGCAACTCAGGTCGGTAACCGGGACCCGGGACATTACAACCACGGCTACCATCGACCCGAACCCAAATAGTTACGGACTAAGCCAACTTCTCGATTTCTTATTGAATTTTTCGTAGTGTAATTAGTTGCATAGCTTTTGGGTTTCAGTTTTTTAATTGCATTGATTTTTCCTTTTTCTGCTTTGATCGATCATTAAATGTTAAGATGTAAACGAGCAAACATCAATTTCACCTCTTAAGCTCCGTTTAATTGTAAAGATGGAAAAAGAAAATAAAGTTAGTTAGTTTGTATGAAAAGTGAGAGATGTTGCTTCTTAATTTTATGAATAGATATCTTCTATTTTTTTATATTTTTTGTGGAAAATTTATCCTCAGCACCAAGCAAAGAAAATTTGTTCATGGAAAAACTTAATAATCAAGAGGATATCACCCATATCACTCAACTTATTTTTCATATTTTCACCAAAATTAACTCAATTTATTTTCCTTTTCTATCTTGCAATCAAACGGAGCCTTAATTAAGAGTCTTTTATTATGTAAAAACAGACACTCACTTCAAGCTACTAGCTAGCTAGGAACTTTAATCTGTCTAATGCTATAAACTATGAATCTAAGAATAAAACTTCTTAATATCCTAAACTGATTTAACTTGCGATAGATTATAGCTAGGGTTTTTAATAACTGTGAAGAACGAGTATATTGAACTTGAAAAACAACAAAAGGTCGAACTGAAGGATACAAAAGCTATTTAAATGTGGCTAAAAAGGAAGAAAGGGAGAAAATTACTAGAATACCCTTAAAGAGTACAAAATAACCAAAGAGCACTAAGAGCATCTCCAACTGAGTTGTGTAAAAATAGCTAACTTAGCATTGTGTAAAATTTACACATTGTGTAAATTTTTTGCTACTCCAATGGTTGTGTTAAATAAATGCCAACTAAATTCTTGTATATAATGGCTGTGTATTTTACGCATCTAATTTACACATCCAAGTAGAATTCTTTCTCCACCCACTCATTCTCTCTCCTCATTTGTTTAGTTTTGTATTCTTTAGATGGCTGCTTTTTATTGGACCACTTCTTTTTACACAAGAGAATTAATATTGGCTGATAGAAAGTAAATATATATGTGTAAATTTTTTGTGTAAAACTCACTTGCCATGTAAGATTTAAATAATTTTACATAACCCTATTAGAAATGCTCTAAGTATTTTATGTGGCTAGAAATTATTTGTGTAAAAGCATCTCTAACAGGCTCTTTAAATGACTAAACTGAAAATTTATTGAAGAGTCATATCAGCAAAATTCACTCCAACAAAAATAGCAAAATGGAATCTCTAATTTGAAGAGTCTTTCTCACTCTTCAAATATGAAGAGTGATGAAAGAGCTCTTCAAATATACTTTTTAATATTTTATTAATGAAACTTTGTGCTAATTTAAAATGACATTGTTGGAAAGTAAAACATTTAATATATAATAATATACTAAAAATTAAAATAATAATATATCGGTTCTTGAAGCTCATTGAAAACATTTTTTAAGATAACTCTTCAAAGTGCAACATAGGTTAACAAAATTATTTTTGTGGAGTCATTTTTGAATATACTATTGGAGATGCTCTAAGTTCCAAGGAGATTAATTAGTTAACTCCTTAAAATTTTTGTAAGTTCTAATTGAATTAGTTAATTGGTTAGAGTTTCAAGTATATTAATTATTCTAAGTGACTTCTAGAATTGGTGTGCTCTCCAAGAAAATTTCATACATATTCATCCACACCATTCTTGCCGACAATACATGCTATATATATATACAATTCTCCAACTTTTACAATATTAATATATTACCAAAGTCCATAAAATAATTATAGTGTTCTTTTTATTAATCTATTTGCTGGAGAAACATATAAAACTGTCCATCAGATTCTATTATATATTTGGTAGTGCACCCTTATAGACCCATAATCGTTATAACTTAGAAGGAAGACGCCATTAAAACCTGATTACACCGGGATATATATATATTATTCCAAAGGGGCGAAATCTTTTCTTAAGGATAGTGCATGCCAAGCACACTTCGACTACTTTAATTATTTATTTACAGAAGCATTTATTTTAGTCAAATTTCACCAACAATCCATATATATAAACGGAGCAGTTTTTATTCGGACCATCTTTATTTTAAGAAAAATAATTGTTGTTTATTTCAAAGAGTAAATATATGAGTTTTTTCATGAACCTTGTCGAAGTTAATTATTATAATGAATAGATCATCCTTACAAAATTTCATCAAAAATTCAAATCAAAAGTGGGTGTAATGAAAATGTGATATACATGTTTATTTTTGTTTACTGAAATTATATATTATCATATTACCAACTTCTAAATTGAGTTTTTTTTTGATGAAATTTAGGGGAGATAATCTACTCATTTTGGAGATCATTTATGTTAATTTTCATGAAAAGCTCATCCGTTTAACCCTCGAAATGGACAATCTTTCTTTTTGTTAAAATAAGGATGGTCTAGGAATTGCTTCGTATATATCTATATATATATTGTCAGGATACAAATAGAGAGGAATTTTCTCTCTTTAATAAAAAGAAGGAATGTCTTTTTGTTAAAGAAATAAAATCTCTCTTTATAGCCTAACTCGATATATATATATATGTGTGTGTGAGGATTAAATAATTAACTACTTGATTAATTAACATTAGTTAATTTAGAAGAAGAAGATGAAGAAGAAGAAGAAGAAGAAGAAGAAGAGTGAGAGTGAGAACGTGAGGTGGAAGCATGCAAAGTCCAGCCATGAGGAATAAGGAGAGGGGTCTGGTCATAATAAACCACACATGGGCTCTCATGATTGTGCACTCCTGCATATGTTGTTATCACATAACTTGCGTCTTCACTATCTCTCTCCACTCTCTTCTTCACATTGCATCCTCCACTTGAACACTTGAAATAATTCCTGCATTTGTATATATAGATATATTTTATATATATACACACACCACCAGACACATATATATCATATATATGTCACGTCCTTTCAATACTCTCTCTCTCTCTCTCTCATAGTTAATTATTTAACTATTCATCAATATATATAAACAAAAATAAATTTCTTCGGAAGTCAAAAAGCGGGCCCTTTGAAAGAAAGCGATTTATGGTATAAGTTGAGAGTTTGCTTGTTTGCTAGTTGTTGTATGGTGTAGTTTTTGATTCGTTTGTTCATAGACCAACAAAAAAAAAATAATAAAGCGATTGTGAGGAAATCGCTACACGTCCAGAAACTAAAAATAAAGATTATATATATATATGTGTGTGTGTGTGTGTGTGTAAGTATATTGGATAAATGAACGGGCCTGAGAATTCTGGCAGGAGGCAGATGGTCACTGAATTAGAATCTAACTCTTTATCCAATATAAAACAAAAGAGACATGTGGTATAAAATCTCTAGTGACTTTATATATATACCAGTTTCCTCGATCTTGAGGGTAAATATAAATTGATATGGCATAAGTTTTAAATTAACTTATCTACGAACCTAATATTTTATTCTATATTTATCTATTTTGGGTTATTCGCCGATCGGGGAGGGGGCCGGGGATTTTGAAACCCAATCATAGACATGAGGGACTATACCTACCACGATAGAACTTTCGCCAAAATTTATATTTATTAGGCTGACTTTTATGCACAATCGATTCTAATATATATAACTTGAAGTAAGAAAATAAATGATAAGCGACCTAATTGATGGGTTATAAACAAAAGTTTATCTTGCTTAAGACAAATGTTCAAACCTTTTTGTAAGTATATTGCTTAATTATTTGAAGAAACAAATGCAATACAACTAGTGTAGATGCATCTATACTAGCTATATTGCATACATATTTAATTAAATCGTAAAAAATTATAATATGAAAAATATTAATTAGTTAAATTGTCACTAGTAGCTAGAAAAACAAAAAAAATAAATGATATCTAGACGCCAAGTGATCGAATTAAATGGATTCATTACTACTACTTTAAATACCATGCACATGAATGCACTCCAGCCAAATGGAGAAGGCTACATGTAGGATTCACCATATGTTTTGGCACGACATCGCCTTTTTTTTCACCATATGTCTTGGTGCTTTACCACGAGGTGGAACAATTGTAAGCAATTTCTTTCTATCTATAAGGAGAATAATGTTGTGGCAGATCACATGGTTTTTATGGAGCTGGATCATGAGACCCCAATTTGGTAGGATTCGGCTCTCACACAGATGGTCGCTTTAGTAGGATGGGACATGTTTTTGTTCTTTAATTATAGATTTTGATTCCATTAGCTATGCCTGTTATGTATTTTATTTTCTTTTGATAGTGGTCTCATTTTGAACTAATTTGTAGAGTTTTAACGGGTTGGTTTATATAGCCCGTTGTATTCTTTTAGTTTATGTTCTTGTCAATTTATTAGGGAAGTCTGGTCCATATATATCCCCTCCCTTTTCCATTGTGTGCCCCCATGTCTGGATTTTTCAAACTTATTTTATTTCTTTATTTTAATAAAGTTATGCTCTAGTGCCCTGGATTTTTGGGGGCTTGAACTTCTTTTAAAAAAATATGTAATTGAATATACTCTTTTAATTTTCTTCTCAAATTACAATCATTATTTGATTTTCATACATTTTTTTTCAAAAATACTAGCTAGCTAGTATAGAAAGTGGGAAAGGACTTCAACTATTTTGAAAACCATTTCGTATTTTATTTTTTCACTTTATACTCGTAGGTTTTAACATGAAAAGATTAAGGATTTACATGAGAAATGAGATTTGGAGAACTACTCAACGACTTATTTATTATTATTCATTAATTTTATTTTATGTTCGAGTCACACACACTAATTATATATATACAAAAAGAAAAAAAAAACTAATATATATACACACACTTTATACGTGGCATATAAAGATAGAGATGTCTAAAAAGTTATAAACAAAAATTTAAAATGATAGATAAATAATGAGTAATGATAAATGTATACACACTTAAATAACCAAATTTCTAACCAAGTTAATGTGTTAGAAAAATAATTAATAAATTTTTGGACACATCATTTAATTTAATAATTTTACCATTTAAATCGATACATGTACCGTTACGCTTTTTTAAATTAAATCATCGACTCTACTTTTATAAAGCTACCGAAATATCTACCCAGGCAACTTGCTTATATGTGGACGAAAATGAATTGTCAATTAATAAGACTGGTGTGACCTGATCGAGATAACACACACACACACACATATATATATATATATATATATATTTATATAAGGCTATATGTATATATATAAAGTTGTCTGCAAGTAGCATGCATGTTTAGGCTAGCTATATAACAGCTCTAAATATGTGTGTATATATATATATATATATATGTATTGGGAATTTTAGAAAAACACCCTACTTCATAGTCCTAAACCCTATGAAGTTCAAAAAATAGGGAGGTTTCCCTAATTTTCTGTATTTGTATACATATAATTAAGATTGAGCGCAAGGGAAATATTAATTTTCTAATTAATTACTACATAACTAGCTTTGGGGCAGACATATGGGTTACATTTGTTCTATTGTAAATTGAAAGTTTAAAAATTTTAGATGAGTTTATTCAGCAAGCGATTATGAAAAATTCTTGATAAAATCCAAACTCTGAATTAAATCGACTTGCAAGTTTCAGTTAGATGTGAGTGCTCTAGTCCTTTTGAGTACGTAGTGGCATCACCACGCTAGCTTGAGCTGTATTATGATGTACTGTCACAACCCATATATATATAATGCGAACGTTTTTCATATATATGTGGCGCAACAAACTCAAATAATAATTAGGGTTAATCATTTTGAGAGAGAACTTTTTTAGTATATATATGTTCAAAATTTTAATCTTAAATATTTTAATATCACTACTCTTGCACCCATTCCATCGAATTTGTACTTGTACTCACTTGACAAACTGATTACTTAAATTTTAATCTTAATTAAATAATTTCAATTTAACCACTCGTGCACTCACTGACAAACTGATTAATCACTTGTAGTCTTAAATAATTTCAGCGACACCTTTCCAGCATGCACTCATTCTACTGAATTTGTACCTGTCCTCCCTTGATAAACTAATCACTTAGGTTACGATTTCATGCATGTATTCACAATTTGTTAGTTACATTTTGGTGACGCTTTATGTTTGATCTTCACATGTTTTAAAAGATAAATCATTTTTGACATATATAATCAACAATATAAAAAATTATTTATTATGAAAAAATAGTATATTGATTACTTCCCAAAAAAGATTTTAAATTAGGATATCCTCATACGATTTGTGTAACCTACCAAATAACGTAACTGGTCTTTCTTCATAAGCTTTACAATATAGATTTCTAATCCACTTATGAATATTAAGAACTCATCCGTACGACATATAATACTCTAAGATTTAACTTTTTGCCCTAAACAGACGAAGCTAGAGGCAAAAAAGCAGTTGCACATTGCAATCAGTTGTGATATTATATAAAATATCAAATTTATGTACGTATAGTTTGTGCAAATACATGCATAATAAAATAGCTAACCCAGACACAAAAAACCAAGAATCGATTAGTCAATTTCTGTTGTTTATATTATAACTAAAGGATGGATGCATGTGATAAAATATATATATATATATATATATGGTAGTTTAACCGTGTCCTAAGAGCACATGTTAACTATGTTATATAGATAAAAATAATTAGGTCTTGCACATGAGAATCTGTGCATCATTTGATGCATGTTGTACTTTTGTTCTTTCTGTATTTAGATTATTATCATGTGCCTTGCACACACTAATACTACTCATATATATATATATAAGTAGCTCTTATTTTTAGACTGCGTTTGACCATAAGATAAGATGGTACATATGATAAGATAACTCTATCATATCTTATGTTTGGTATTCAATTGGGATTGGATATCGGTATTCAATTGGGATTGGATATCGGGACAGACTATTTATTCCACCAAGAGAGGAATTAATGAATCACACCTAAGAGGTGGGATTGTTTAATCTTGTCCAAATGAGAGTAAATAATCTTATCCAACTCTATAATTCAGCGTGTCAAACCAGTGTTTTCAATAGCGCGTGATGTGACGCGCTATTGCTTTTTTCAGAGGTGAAACGCCATGTAGCGTGGCTGTAGTTGCGTTTTGATCAAATTAATATATTGTAAATTAAGTCTTTTTTGCAAAAATATATTGTATAATTTTTTTGGTTGAAAGTAACGCGACGACAGAGAAAATATTCGAAACAGTACTTACTTATAGTACTATGCTCCCAAGTTGATTTAATTAATATATTTGTACAAAGTAGCTGGTGTAATATGAGTATTTTTCCTATCCAAAATCAAAAGTAGTACTAATAAGTTATGCCCAAAATCAAATTTGCCATCATGAAAAAAACTTAGAAAAAACAAAATATAATCCCCAGAGATAAAAATTCCTATATGGATATTGCTTTATTAATAGAAACTAGTACCTTGGATTTGGGTTGTTCTTGACCTTCTTCTTCCCATATTTTCTCCATTTAAAGCCATCATCAAGAAACTCCATCTCCGATTGCATTCTAATTGCAATCCTAGAACCAGCATCCATGGCCACCTTATTTTGCTTTGCGCCATTTTTGCATTCACTACACGCACGAAGAAAAACGATTATTTTATTTTTTCTATATAAACTTAATTTTTATAATATTTGGAGCAAAACCCGTAATTTTTTCCCCAAGAAAACAAAGTACAAGTTGTTATGTTTATAGACTTGCATGTTACTATTTATTGGATTTGAACCACCACTCTCGAATGATCCTCTGGTGACATTTACTGGTGAAACCACCACGTCTGGCAGAGAAAATTCTTCTTCCAACCCATCTTCGAAAATGAGATAATCAGAGAGTTCGAAATCCGGCAGATTGATATCCGTGCCACTAGAATAATTAGGGTTAGGGTTTTGAGGAATGTCCATTTTTATGAGAGAATTATAGCTATGATGAGGTGAACACCGAGAAAGGTGGCTTAAATAATTTATATTCCAATGCGACTTTAATTTTGTTGCCTCTTGAGCTAACCTCACACCTTCGTGGATACTTTCCTCGAGGTCTACAACGAAGGTGCTTTTTCGTTGCCATGTGTCAAGCTATGATTTGGTATGGTGACATCATCGTGGTGACGTAGTATAACCATTAATTGTCTATTTTTTGGACCACATGATTTATGTGTGTGTATATATATTTTATTTATGATATGAAAGATATCCTGCTTTGCAAATGATCCAAAATACATAGTTCATAATATACTGCAACACTGACAACACTGATAGAAAAGGATGATTAGCAAAAATGAACTAAAGTTTGACCGGAATTTTTTACTTGTTTTTAAAGTTTAATTTTTAGTTAAATATCTTTAAAACATCTAATTTTTTTTCTCTCACTTAAAACTGGATGTCTGATAAAAAGATTGATGAAAAACATTCATGATTGCCATGAGCCACTCTTTTTAAGGGTATTTTTGAACGCTTCAACTGAAATTATAAATTCTAAGGATACTTCAATTAAAATTAAAAACTTTAAGGATGCTTCAACAGAAAATTAAACTTTAGGGACGAGCGAGCTGAGAGATTTGGATTAAACTTTAAGGGTCGTATATTTTTGCTAATTATCCAAAAAGTTAAAAACACAATTGATCGATTGATGAATATCCATGTATCATATCATATTATATAATAAGTAAAATGCTCTACATCACTCATATTGTGTTACGTGGCACGCTATATTTTTATTAAATAGTCTCTCTTAATCTCTCTCCACGTTTCCTTCTCTCTCTCTCACACCCACAGTGCGTTTTATTAAATAGTCACTCTTAATCTTTATCCGCCTCTCCTTCTGTCACTCAAACCCACAAACATTATTGTATCTATTAATTCACCTCACCAATTATCTTCTTTACACATTACAATTTTCTCATTAATTCTATTAAATTGGGTTACAAATCAATACCTCTGACATTTCTTTATTTGATCATTTCTAAAGTTGAATCAATTAAAAAATTGTACTGATCGCTTTAGTTCAAATTAACCTTCTCATCTCTTTAGATGATTCTTCAATCTTATTGTCATGGTTTGCTCAAATGATTCTTTAATGTTATTCTTAGGGCTTTTAAAGGTTTAGGTTGATATATGATGAACATATTTGAACTTCGTCTTTTAATCTTATTTTATTTTTCATTGTTTTATTTGATTAAACATGTTTTTTCCTTCATGTTTTAGTTGATGTCATTTTTACTTTTTCCTCTTTCTAATTTAGAAATTCATATTGATTTTCTTTCCCCAGTAATTGATTGATGCTTGCAATTTAAATTATTGTACGTTATTTGTAAAATGTTCCACTTATTTTTAGGTTCATTACAATTATGTATGTATAATTAAAACTTATAAAGAGGCTGCACATCGCGTAGGCTGCAAACTTGTAAGATAGATAGATGCATACTATGTCGTAATCCGTGCTAATTTTTTTATAAATATATATAATTTTTTATTCTTTATACTTTTTTAAAATTCAGAACTATTTTCTCTTATTTTATAACTTTATGTTGTTGTTGATAGGCTTATAAAATGAGTGTTACTCTGTTTTTTATAAATAAAGTGAGTGTTACTTGCAAGAGGGATAGGCCTTCACCTGTCACCTCCAACTTGGGCAATTGTAAGTTTCATTAAAATATAGGATACGTTTAATATTTAAAAAAAAAATCTCCTTTTCAAACTAAAGTTGCTTAAAAACTTTAACTCGACTAACATGAACCTTCACCTCCTATTTAATTAAAAAATTGTGAATTCCATTTCTCTCCCATAAAATTTATAATATTTTCAGAATAACACACTTTAGACTTTCCTCAAACAAAGTTTGCAAGAGAGAATTAATTGAGATGTTGAAGTTATACTATAAGGGTGCGTTTGGCGCGCCGAATGAGGAGGTATGATATGATAGAATAAAGGTTGGATAGGATAAGAGTCGAAATTAGTCGGATAAGAATTATGTGGGATAGGATAGCAAAGGAATCAGTTGGATAAGGATTAAGCGGGATCGGACAGTATAAGGATTATTCGGATAAAGATTTAATAAACTCTGCATTTGATGGAGTTCCGGATTACAAATCCAGATATTATATAATACAACTTGCTTTTCTTTTAAAAATATATGCAATTTAATTGTTGTGCAGATTTTTTTTTTAACTAATGCAATTCTTCTATTTATAAATAAGTTTCGTAAAAAACTCTTTCGGGAGAAAAGTTCTATATTACATACAATATTTACGAACTAGGCATTAAGTACAATAAAAATGCCATATTATAAAAGAAATGAATTTTATTAGTTGAGTTACTTTGATTTTGGGTGGTTGAAAATTTTCATTAATAAATTTGATTATCTAAAAGGTGTAAAGAAAAAGATTAAAAAAGATTAATTTTTATATTCATTTTGTTATCCGGCAATCATGAGATAAAGTAATACCACCTATAGGGATGGTATATATTTATCCGGTTCTAAAGGGATAAAATGATAATTAATCCCGAATGTAATCTAGTTCCGCATTGCGCTAAACGTGGGATAGGATTAAAATATCCTATCCACCATTGCACACTAAACATATGACATGATTTATTTTTCCTATCATTTTCAACAACAAACATCGGATATAATTAATTAATTATATCATACTTCTAATCCCGCGCTACAAACACACCCTAACATTATAAAGGGTATGCCACCAATTAATGCACAGGTACAAAGAGAATTGTTTCATGTATTTATAATGTTAGCTTTTATGTAAACAAAAAGTAAAAATAAATAAATAAATAATGTTAGCTTTTATGTGTTGGACGTAAAAGTACAATACAGATATATTGTATAATATTATATTGATCCAGCAAATGTACATGAGGTATGTGATCTACTCACATAAATAAAATTAATACAAAAGTGAAAAAATTTAGTCGTCGACTATGAGTACTTTTTTTATGAGGTGCTAATTGTTTACACTGAAAATTCAATGCCTGTTGCTAGTAATAAATTTTTGTGCAAAAAAAAATATTGCATGGATGAAATAGATCTTTCCTTTGTAATACATTATACATATCGGTATATATATATATAATAAAAATGGAAAATGTTATATCTATTTACCTAAATTTGTGTGTAAAATAAGTGTTAAAGTGTTACATAATTATACTCTCACCAATGATATAAATATTTTACACATTTGGATATTCAATCTATACGGAAATATTAACACATATATTATACAAATAATAAGAACAATCCTACATGTAATTATTATTTTATGAGTCATGTATTGTGGGATTTAGATTACTCATGGGTTGACTTCTCTGACTCTCTCTCTTTTTCTTTTAGGACGTACTAGAGTGGAATTTTGTTAGGAAAGAGTAATAATGGGTCGTGTAAATGATATGGGGCTAAGAAGCTAGCGTCTCCTATCGTCTCTTAATTGGTGGGATTTAAAATTGTCACGGATGGAGTTTGAATCTACTCTCGATGAAATTCGAGCTTGTATCTTTATAATTTTCAAACTCTTTTAAAAATGAATTTCGCTCTCAATCTATCATAACTCTTATAAAATACTTCACGTATAATTACATAAAGAATATTGTTTCATCGATTTCGAACCAACAACTTTTCACTCATGAGAAAGACTTTCTCAATATATTGAGCGGTTAGGAGTATTTCTAGGGGTGTTCATTTAATAAATCGATGATAATCTATTTTAGGTAATGAAATAAAGTGTGAGAAAATGGATCAACAGCCTAGGAATGGCAACGGGGCGGGTTCGGGGCGGGTTTGGCAAAACCCGAACCCGACCCGCACATAAATAACCCCGCCCCGAACCCGCCCCGAACCCGAGACGGGTTTTTTTTATTTTTCCCAAACCCGCTCCGCATTAATTCTCCAAAACCCGAACCCGCCCCGCCCCGCCCCGAATAAACCCGAACCCACACATATATATAAATATATATATCTTATAAATTAAAATTATATCTACACAACATATATCTACACACACATATGTATATATATAAGTATATAATTAACAAATCCACACATATATGGAACACAATTTAAAAACATATATATCTTATAAATTAAAATTATATTTAAATATATATATATATACGGGGCGGGTCGGGGCGGGTTTTTTATTGGCAAAACCCGAACCCGCCCCGAACCCGGTCCGGGTTTTTTTCCAAAATACCAAACCCGCTCCGCCTTCAAAAAAACCCGCCCCGAACCCGCTCCACTCGGGTCGGATCGGGTCGGGAACCCGGCGGGTTGGGTTTTTTTGCCATCCCTACAACAGCCCCACTTGACCCCCCTAGCTAGTAATTGTTTTGTTAGGCGTCGATTGTACATTTTACCAAATATATACACCCCTACTGCCAGATAGAAATTCCACTGCTATTTTTTTTTTAATTATCGATCCATATCAGATTTTTTAACTGCGGCCTATATCTGTTGGAAAAATAATACAAGTATCTCATACCTGCATATACAGCGATTTTGTTAGATCTTGTGCAATTGGCTTTACAATACTCGCAACGACTTCCACTGTGCCCACAGCTTCAAATAGTCTACACTGAAAACCCTAGAACATGCTTTGAAAAAGATACGACAGTCGGTCTATTATGTAACCACACTGTAAATCTAAAGACCTAAATATATATATATAATTAAAGGAGCTTAAAACCCTGAAGTCCATTATAGATGTCCTTGTTGGGCTATCCAAACATGCCCAAAATCCAACAATATCAAATTTCACAATAATTAATAAGTTTTACATCTAGTGATTAATTATAAAGAAATTAATCATTGTATCCTTAAAAGTTTGCATAAGTAAAATATCCGACTTTTTTATTTGAAATTGAAGGAGTTGTTTTAAAAAAAAAGAAAAGAGAAGGAAAAAAAAATATAATGATGCCAACATACAAAATATATTTTGACAGGAGTAGCAACCAGGAAATTAAGCCTCATTAGAAGTAGAAAACCATCGCTATCCGTTTGTGAATATTATTTTATTTCGAAGGGAGAGTGTGCTTGTAGTGTGAGAAAGTGCATAGAAAATTCTCGACAAGAAAATCTCACGAGAGAAGAAACTAGAAAGAAATTGTGATGGCCACTAGCAACTAATAATTAAAGGCTCACAAGAAACAGACAATCACCATCATTATCCTACATATGTCCTGTTTTAGTGAATCTATAATTGAAAATCACTATTCTTCAAGATATTTACTTTAAATGCAATTAATGGGCATCAATATCTCAATATTATTATTATTTAAAAAAAAAAAAAGAGTCTTTCGTAAAGCAACATGGTTAATTTTATTAGAGACCTATCATAATTGGCATACAAATGAGTTAATATTTAAAATTATACTTTGTGCACCTGCGTGACATCTTAAAAGTAAAATTTGAATTGAGCCAAAGAAGTTCTTCAAATTTGCATTTTTAATTTGTTGGCTGAGCTGGTGGCAATCTTTTCGGGCTTATTTTTGGCGGTGGATTAATGGGGCTTTTCTCGTTTTTTTATTGAAAGGGATTCTAGGGGGGCAATTGATATTTATTAATGAGCGTGGTAATTGTTTGAATGGATGGGTTTATTTTAGATGACATTAGTGATCGAGCTTTTTAGTCGGATAGAAGTCGTTTTTATTTTTGTTCGTCAAGCGTGCAATGCTGTAGCGTATAGTTTAACTTGTTTTGCTTTCAATTCTCACTCTTTGTTCCTAGGATGAATTGTGGATCTAGTATCCTCTGATTTTGATAGTAATAATTCTCACTCTTTGTTCCCTTTTTCCTTTCTTTTTTTTCTTTGTTCTTGAGTCTTTTTTTTTTTTCATGTACAAGTGGTGGGGTTTTGTGACCCGGTTATAATGAGAAGATACTATTGGAAAAAAAAGAGAAGAAGCCAGTAACTAGGGCAAGAAGGCTCGGGAAGCCGCTGAAGCCGGCGGCTGGGGAAAGAAAAAGGAAAAAGGGGAAGGAGGATGAGATGATGAATATTAAAAAAAATAAAAAAAAAATAAAAAGAAGAAATGAGAAGATGAGAAGGGGACGGGGAGAAAGCAGTCAGGAGGCATCCCTGAGCTTGTTTCTCTCCTCCACTACGGCGGCGTATTGCTCATTCAGGCAATTATAACGCCCTTTCAGGCAACTGTAGTGCCCTTTCAGAAGGCGGAACCTCCTCGTTAGATGACGGAATCTTTGTGTCACGATGGGAATAACTTTTTCCATCTTAACAATTCTCTCAGTTAAACGAACTCTCCTAATCTATGGCGGAGAAGTGGCGTTGGACTCAGTATCTTTACTATTTGGCATGCTGATGAATGTTAAGTTATATTTAAAGTTCAAGTTTTGAAGATGAAGAAATAATGAAGTGAAGTCTGGCTTATATAAGGGACTTAAGGCCTTTGGTCATTAATGACAAGGCATTATTAATTAGAGAAGTTATCTCATCATATGAAGAGTCCATATACCTACTTGATTGATGAAATCTCTGATGATGATGATGATGAAGGATTAGGTGCTAGAATTTCACAAAAGGACAACGGAGTTCTAAGAAGAATATAAGATTCCGACGGACTATGTGAGCTTTCTGGCTACGAGAAAAGAATTTACAAGGGTTTGGTTATAGAAAAGTGTAAAAATGAGAATGAAAGATTTCTAGTAAACATATATAGCTGTCTACATGTTCTCTATCTAAACTGCATGTCTCATTGGAAACTGGCTATAAATGATAGAAATACATGTAATGCGCGGGACTCACTAGGACATCCTGTATATTTTTCAAACGCACAACCAACCAATTAGATCACTGATAGTTGGCTCAATAAACAGTTACAGCTGTGAACCACTAGACTTCCCATAGAAGATATGCATCCCTTCAATTTATTTTGGAGATTATTGGATAAGAATAGATGAGATGATAGAGTCAAACAAGTTAGTCGAGTATTAAACCTTTTCGAGACCAAGCACCTGATTCCAACTTTCAGGCCAAATTCAAATGCTTGCAAGGCAATTGTGGGAGGTGAATTTTATATATGGGCTTTTAGCCTAGGCCTAAGCTTAATATCTAGTCGATGAGCCGGTTTGCGGATAAGGCCCATGAGATTGTCAAAGTTGTCTTCTGGCCGATTAAGATCCGTTGCTATATTCCTCATATCACAGTATCGTGAGCTATTCATCGGTCATTAGACTACAAACACGAAGTAGTAACTAAGTTGGAGGATAAACAATGAGAAATAAAAACTTCAGTTAACGTGAATAGGGTTAGGAAAACATGGAATCTTGTAATAGTGATCAAGTTTATCCTTTATAGTAATTTCTTAATACCCAAAACCCTAATGTAACCCTATCATATATATAAATAAATAGGAGTGGAAAACCCACAGCTAAGGGGATTCCAACTTTTATTACCCTACATTTTATCTCTCTAGTAGATCGAAGATCTACCATTACTGTAATTACTCTTAATTAAGTCATCAGAGCCAAGTGAAGAATACACACACCAAGGAAAACGTACTGCCATATTAGGAATAACATCCACCAGAGGAACCTACCCCACATACAAATCTTATATCCATTTACTACGATTTTAAAATTCATTACCACCACATTTGTTAATCTGGTTATCAACTATGTTTCTTTGGGTCGATTATCTTTATGTTGGGCTTTGTCAGATTTCTACCACCCACAAAAAGAATGTTAAGAAACACAAGATTAAACTTACAAATTTGATAATACCACCTCTCGCTAACTCTCGAGACATTCTCCTCCAAAATAAGGTTATTTTGGTCACTTTCTTATTTTATTAGCCGGAGTTAACAAAAATTAGTAAATGTGTAGTGCAATCTCAAAAGATTTAATTATAAGGCACAAACATAAAATTTGTCTTTTTTTAATTAATTAAATTTTGATTATCTCGTAAACACTAGTCCTGAAGTAACCAAATCAAGAATTTTGATTTACATTATCTAGATCTATATAAAACATAATCAAAATCTAAACCTAATTTACATGTTAGGGTTTGAAAGGAAAAAGGGCTGAGAGATGAGATAAAGTGGGCAGGGTGATGAGTTTTTTTAGATTAATTAAAGGATTATTTTTTTTGGATTTTCAATTTAGGTTTAGATTTTGATTAATTTTTCAATGAAATAGATATTTTTAGAGAGAGAAACTAAATAAGAGAGACAAAAGGTTTTTTTATTAGAACTTTAACGAATTCAAGATTTAGATACTAACAAACAAAATTTATGAGACTTTCTCAAATACGACATATATGGTGGGGATTTAAGTTGATAAATAAATACACTTGGTATTGTATTGATTGAAGTAACATAATTTGGGGTAAAACTCTAATAAATATATTAATGTGAAGTATATTTGTGTATCAATTTTTTTGTAAAATATTTTGTGTAATTAGGATTTGTTCTGAATATTGTTGGCCTTTTGCAATCATTGACATCATATCCTGATGGCCAAGAAGCTACAAAACATGTTCAATTACTCCTTAATAGATTCCTTGATAAGTGCCATATATTTGGCGTAATATATATATATATATATTTCCCTGAGTTAATTATCTCTTAAGATATATAAGATGTAGGACTCATATATAAAGGTGGTAATTTGTGACGACATGATAATATGATTTGAACTTAACATGGAATTAGAGGGTTAGGGTTGAGCTTTGTTGGTGCAAAAAACTGAACAAGGTTAGTTTCGACCACACAGTCAAATTATTAGTTCAAATATTAGAGCAATAACTAGAATGAGCAAAAAGAGTCAAAGATGTATACATGATGTAACGACCCGACCCGGCTGGGTCCGAAAAACGATAAAAAATAAAATCCAAGTTTATTTTATAATCAAAGTAATTTTTAAAAAAATACAATCTACAATCTCTCTACTATACAAATTAAAATACAACACTCTCCACCATTTACAAAATAATATTCTAAACCGTACCCGACTTGCTAGTCCCCAACCGAGCCCGTCTCGAGTTACCTGCGGCATAACAAAAAAGAAAGGGGGTAGTACATAATATACAGGAGTGAAAACATCTCGACAGAATATTTTATTAACAATAAAATATTCACAATAACAACAACGTTAATTCAACAATACCAAAAAATTCAACAAATTATCAACACCTCATACACGAATCCCTTTCGGTAACATGTTAAAAACTACCCACCTTATTCACCTCACTACGTCGAAACTTATCTCTAAGCCTTACACGACTGGCTTATTAAGACTAATTAGCGAGTAAACTTAACCATGCACCAATTGGTTCCACCGTAATTTAGCCAACATCAATAAATAATACCAATTAATAAAGCAAAATAAATACACCGAATTCAATCAACGTAATGAATTCAAGAAGAATACAGCGTACGAGACAACAAATGAATACTCTAAAGATTTAGATGCATATTAAACACAGCCCCTTATCTTAAAAATAACACCATAAAATTACACCATAATTTATTTTCCCAAACCACTGCCTTTCATCTCAAATTCTCACAGCAAACTCTCTGCGTACCCTTTCTCTTTCTTATTTTCCTTGCACATATTCTACTTATCTTATATAAGAAAATAACACCAAAGCTTATACACCAAGTGGGACCAAGACTGCTACGTGGTTTTAAATGGCAAAACACAAACAATTTCCTCATCTCCACGTGTACACATACACAAACACCAATTTACACACACACATATATATATACACATACATATAAAAACTAAATTATAAGTATATAATTTTATCATTATAAAAATAAAGAATGTTATAGAAGATGTTCGCCTCATATGAAGATATGGGTTAGTCATCATTTGTAGAATAAAGGTAGGAGCTCGGATCGCTTTGTATTATAATGACTGAGTTGGTTTTACAAGTTTACAAAATATCTCTAGCTATTCTATCCTCACAATGTTACAACAAGAGTATTCTAAGCCACACGAGTTCCAGACTCTCTATGTTAGGAGTTCTAATGTGTGTTCTCTAGCTCTATCTTTCTTGATTGCTCATTGTTTGTTGCTTGAATGCTGGATTAGTTAGTTGTTCTTCGTTGTTGTTAAGGGAAGTAAATGATTCCCATATATATATGACTGAGAGGAAACGTGTGGAAGAATCCCCAGAGCAAGTCTGAGACCATCCCTGTGCATTATCAACTTCTAACTTTGCTTCTCCATGGATTCCGACGCATTAAATGCAGTTGATATGTATTTAATGCCGTTAAAGGAGGTTCTGCAGTGCTAGCAGAGTTGGTAGCAGTTGTCCATGCCGTTTATACCTTTTCGAACACAGTGGTTGGCCAGGGAGCTCGGAGCTCGCTAGAGGAGCTCTGCCCTCCGAACTTCATAATTTATTGTTCGAATATAGACCTCCAAATTAAACGCTCGAATCCGATGGAGCTCTGGCTTCTGATCGGCTCATGAGCAGAGCTCTCGAGCTCCATTTGCCGAAGGGTAATCATGCCGTTGACATAGAAGGCCACGTGTCAGAATGAGACTAGCGGAGCAGATTGACCAATTAATCTTCTCTATCAAGCTTAAACAAGTTAGTGTCAAAATCAGTCGGTCCGCCCTACACGATTAATAAATAGGTTGGGTTAAGGTCAATCCACGTAACACGAAAATAACCCGTATAACACGCAAAAAAATGATTATTATAATTAAAAAAATTGCTAAACCTCAACCTAAACTCTTAATTTTTCTTATAATATATATGTTTACCTCACATTATGATACATTATACTCATATTTCTTGCGCTAGGATAAAGTAAGTGCAATACCCAAACCTTTATTTGTAACTTGATGATATATAATTTAACTATGTTTATTTTAGTGTGAAAAAACTTATA
This sequence comes from Lonicera japonica, assembly GCA_021464415.1. Taxonomy (NCBI): domain Eukaryota; kingdom Viridiplantae; phylum Streptophyta; class Magnoliopsida; order Dipsacales; family Caprifoliaceae; genus Lonicera; species Lonicera japonica. Next base: position 73,905,648 of record CM038466.1, on the reverse strand, counting down.
TTGAATAACTTTTAATATTTTAGTAAACAGGTTACGCAGGTCAACCTGTGTATGTAACACAATTAATAAATAGGTCCGGCTATGGTTGAAAATTTTGATACGATTAGTTAATCGTGTCAGGTTAATATTGACCTTTCTAATAATATCAATTTGTGTAATTAATACAAATACAAAACACAAACATGATTGACATAGCATGATTGGACAAAGATTGACAGAATTTACACCAAAGTCCAATTTGGAAACAAAAGAGTACCTAAATCTAATTTGGCCCATTATTGGAATACTTAAGTCTAAATTGACCTAAAAAATATGTTTGTATGTATAATATTATATGTATATATTGTAAGCTCACTTTGAAATACAAATAAACGTACAATACTTATACAAATTATATATATTTATACTAAAAATATGCATATATACATGTACATATACATATGCAACTATATATATTATTAACGGGATGAACGTATTATTATCATGTTAACAAATATTAACTGACCCAACTCATTAACGTATCATGTTTTATCAGGTCAGTATCAATACAACCCGAAATTATTAATACTTCACTCATTAACTTATATTTCATATCAGATGTTATTTTACCAAGTCTTATTCATGGTAGTATTTTTTTGAATTGCCTTTACAGGATTCGTAGTTGAAGGGAAAAATTGTTTACTGTTGTACCTGAAGTTTCGTAGCTTGCTATTGGTCTTCACCAATAACTTTTTGATCGGTCTTGAAATATTGGGATTTGTTATATATTGTGTTCTTTTCATATATATAACATTTTCATTTAGGCAATGCCTTTTTTTACTTACATTTTTTGTATACAGTAGTTTGATTTACTTGTAATTGGGAATAACTAATTTTTTGAGAGAAAAATAGTTATTTCTAATACGAGTGTATAGAAATATCTAGTAGAAAAAAAAAGTCACCCACACTTGTCGCTTGTGAACTTATATTTTTCGATGTAAAACTTAAGTGGCTATTTGTTTGTAGATAAGAGAATGTGATTGCAGCTTGTTTATTCGAGTGAACGGATATTTATTAGAGGGTTTTAAGTTTGAAATAGTAAAGGGAGAGACCAAACAAAATTTATTATTTATTTATTTTTCAAAAAAATAAATAAATTGTGATCTCTGACACTTTTAACCATACAAGGCTAGCAAGCGATAAAGAAATGAATGATAAATGAAACTGTGAGGGAAACTTAGGGCCATGGGCCCAAAGGGGTCTAGCCTTCCCATCCAACTCTCAGCCCAGCCTTGTCAATCAAAAAGAACTCAGACACTTGTAATTCTATTAATTAATATACTAGAAAATAAAATGAAAAGAAATAATAGTACAAGTTGACATAATGTTTATTTCTTATTTTCAAACATGTGTTAACATATAAAATTATAACAAAAAAAAATCAACATGTAAAATTAAAATCCAGATATTTTCGTCGTAATGTTTTAACATATTTCAAGGAATCCACTAACTTCAAAATTTAAAATTACAATTTCTTTTTTTACTTTTAAAGTGAATCATAATGAATAGCATGTAATAAAAAAATTACTAAAAAAGTATGCTTAATTAATTATTAAACAAGAGATATTATATTAATTTAAAACATTCCGACAAAAACAACTCTTAATATATATAAAAAAATTATTATTCATACTATAATATGCCTAACTAAAATGAAATATTCCTTTTTTTAAAGCAAGATATTTTGTTATCTTTGAACTCTCTCTCTATCTCTTACGCACATTCTTTTAATACAATTTTTTCAATCAGCCTAGACATTAATAACAAACGAACGCATCTGATTTCCATCAGCTTTCACCGTAGCAAGTGTAAGGTGAAATAAAAAAAAGCATAAGTGTGCATTTTAATGGAGCAACACTACAATAACATCTTTATTAATAGGATAAGTTAGAATCAATAATTTTAGTGATGAGCAAGAACTCTAATTCCGTTTATCCTAACTTTAGGCTTTCAGCCTTACTTCTGTGATCTGAGACAACTCCAACCTTTGATCTCTAAAGCTAAAACGAAACGCCTTAAAATATGAAGTTTTACAGTTAAGTGAATATCATAAAAATGAGATGAAAATTACTATTACGTTACCATAAAGTAGAATTTATTTCACTAGATTGTTTTTAATTTAACAACACAAAACTACTTACATCGTTAAATCATATCAAATGAGCCTTTATATTAAAATTTTCTCGTATGAAATTTTGTATTAGTTCAACCCACCACTTTGATAAATCATGGGTTCGCCCCTGCTTAGGGATAGGATTCGGTCGATTTGGTTGAGTAAGGAACCCATACTAAAATAAAAACTATGGTCCGTACTTAGTATTTTTGGTATTTAATTTTGATTCTCGCTTTTTGAAAATACAAAAACTAAACTGAACCATGTGGTTTTTTGAAAATTTTGATTTTTTTGCTATTATTTAGAATATTTTTAGTAGTTGAACTATTTTGTTTTTTAGTATATACTTAAATTTTTTTAGCATTTTTTCTTCAAGGTAAAGAATATGATTATATTATTCAATCTTACATATGAATTACGATGACTTCATTAACATAAAAGTGTTAAAATACACAAAACCTTAAGCTAATGAGATAGAATTTTAAGAATTAAGCTAAAAGTATGTTAATAATCTTATAAAACCTTATGTGATTCTTTAAATAAGTTTATATATATATATATATATATATATATATCATAATAATACTATCATTTTATGAATAAACTTTACAATTATAGCACATAATATTGTAAAGCCAAAAATATTGCATCATATAATATGTAAAATATAAAGTTAATTTATATTTTAACCTTATTTTCGGTATTTTTGGTTTTTTATATTTTCGGTATTTCAATTTTTGAAAAATCGAAACCAAAACCAACCAAAAAAAATTGGTATTTTTAGTTTTTGGTAATTTTGATTTTTGGTATTAAAATATGTGGATTTGAAACCCAATTTTTTTCATATTAGTTTTAGTTGGTTTCGATTTTGCCCATATCAATTCCCACCCCTAGATATACCAAAATAAAAAAGTGGAATTCCATGGGAGATTTTTTGGTCTAAATAAAAAAAAAGAGTGTTTTAAAAGGAAGTTCTAAATATCTACCTTTAACTCGGGTTAGGCACAATGTCACCTAAGCTAAAAGTCTTGTGCAAATAAAAATATTCTTGTTATTGTTAAGGTCATCGTGATGTTTTGTTGCATTCTAGATTTCTATATGAAAAAATAGTGTGATATATATGTGTATGCTTGTTTGAATGAAATGTACATACGTCACGTGAACAAATGTGCACCTAATGTCAATGGTAATTTGGAAATAAAATGTGGCACTCTCGCCTTAATTAACAGGATAACACTGGTAATTAAGACCTGGAGCGTTACTAACCTACCTTAAACTAGCTAAAGTAAGTTAAATGTAATTAATGAAATAATAAATCAAAGTACTTCACATAACATGGAACAAGCAAACATGATACTTATACTGTGAGTGGTAATATAAAACATGAGTGTAACACATATATACACACGTACATATATACACATATAACACATAATAACGTGTATTCCAACACTTTCAGTAACTTTGGCGAGCCGTGGCTTGCCATATACACATGTATAAAAAAAATGAGTCAGTATCAGAGCCATCTACTTCGTTCCCTACCTAGTTGTTTCTTTAATCTCATCTATCTCCTGGATACCTGAATTGTTTTATAAAAACAGAATGAGCTCATAACTCAGTAAGGTGAATACATAGGAAATACCATTTTCAAAACATAATAGCAGTTTAATAACAGTTCAAACTGCAATCAATACATCGATTCAGAAATCGTCAGTTTATAAACCAATGTATGCATATGCATATGCAGCCATGCAGGTTACTTCCGGTGCGTTAACCAATAACCATATCACCAAGAGAATACCGATGTCGTATCGAATCATAATCATAAGAATAAAAATGGGCTTGACCGTCCCATATAATCATCTGAACATGATAACAATAGAACATCTTCTGACCAAGGGAAGATCATTATTATTTTATAATAGAATTGGACCACATGTCCATCAATACCATATCAATATAACATGAGTGCATTGTTGTTATCTAGATTTTTGGGTTACCCACCGCTAGCTCTAAATAGCCGACGCTTTGCTGCGCTCCGGAGGTTTAGGAATTTTCAATCCAAGGGCATCAGGCCCCACTTATTTTTACACCGGCAAGTACCAATCAATACCCATTCACTTCATCATCGAAGGGTCACAACAAAATCATAATCGGATCCACTATGAAATCATATCACATTCCAAAATGATACAATAAACACAAGAAACTCTCGGCATTTAGATACAAGATATACGCCACATGATAAGCCATAGGAACATTCCGAACTTGCCAAAAGATCTCCAAGAATTCGGTTAATACAATAATGATGCAAAATATGCATAACATGCTAACACATGAACATTTGAAACAACTTATGACATATAATCACAAGTCTCTATACATGTCCCTTGATATATATAATCAATCAATTAACCAATTTTCTCAATATACAATATCTATACATTCAAGAGATATATCATGTATATCAAATAACATATGTATATCAAGTACAAATGGAAAATCTTGCTTCAAATCATATGTTCACGGCTTTATAAATCATAAAACATCATCATCTTCATGATGTAATAATTCTTGAACCAAATAAATTAAAACATGATGATTTACATAGAATAAAATCATATTATCAGGTTTTAAAAACAATTTAACCCCTACCTTAAATCAATAAGCCAAAAGGAAGAGAAGAAAATGAAGACCAAAACATTGTTTGGTGAAATCCCAAAATTCCCACGTCATTGCGATCCTCACGTCGCGAATAACAATTTCTCCTAAAGCTAAATCGACTTTCGGATAGTGAATATATAAGTGAAATTTAGAGAGAGAGAAAAAAGAAAGAGCTTAGCTCTGAATTTTACTACAAAAATGAAGAAAGAAGACACTGAGATTCCTTAAAAGTTGTGCCATCAACTGACCAACAGTCGCCTGTTAGGCTTACAACAAGCGCCTATTTTCCCTCAATAGATGCATCTCTAACAGCAAGACAAATCTAATCCAAGACTATCTCAAACATTTGCCTGTTTCACACAACAGGCGCCTGTTACACTCATAATTTGCTAAAATTGATCTAAAATGAATTAAAACCCTGTTTAACAACCATTTTCACACTAAACACATCGAAACAAACATAATTTACATTAATATCAACATAGGGTGTTACATAAAATCTCGTAAATGGTGGGCTAATTATGATATTTCAAAAAAATGTATTTTTTTGGCTTGGAAACACATGGGTTCGAATTTCATCACTTATTAATTAAAATAAAGTTTGATAAGAATTAATAAGAATAAATGTGATATGAATTTCACATTATCTATATTATATTAAATGGAAGCAGTCTATTCTTTTATGACACAAAAAATGGCAATTTTTTTATTATAATAAGGAGAAAAAATGTAATTAATTAAATTTTGAACAAGCAACCTTAAGGTTAATAGTAAAATGTTTCAACCATTGAACGAATAACTTCTTTAAATTATATTTATTTTTTAATTTTAAATTAAATCTAAATATTCATAAAAATATATCTAAAAAACGCATAAAAATAATTCTTGCACACTGCACATGTCTAGTAACTAATAAAACAGAATTACTATGAGAAAAATAAAATCATAGAAAATGATTTACAACAAGTTTCTTCCCACTGTGAAACATAGACCACAAAAATTCTCCTAAAAATAAAAGGGAAAATAAGAAAAAATGAAATAAAAAAATCGCCTGCACCCACGTGACCCACGTGTACAACAAAACACTCTCAACAAACTATCCGAGCCGTCCGATCAAAACACAATGATTCAACGGCTGTGATCTTCCATCCCAGTTCCGTTGTATAAACCAAACACATATACCCAATCAGTCATCTTTCTCTCTAATGGCGTTCTCAGCAACCCTAAGATTTCCTTCTCTATGCCGTTTACCGAAGAAGTCAACCTCTTCTTTACCTTTAACTTCATTTTCACTTTCAACTTCAACTTCAGCTTCAATTTCCTTCAGTTCGTTACCTTGTAAACTTAGTTATGCTAAAAGGTCATTATCGATTCGATCGGTTTCAACCGAAGGTAACATATATATATATATATATAAAACGTTTTGTGTATTCATTATTTATACATATGTTTATACGTGTGTTCTCATGATTTTTTCTTGTGTATTTATTGATTTAGAGCCTGTTTAACTGTCCCTCAAATATTGTAGTAGTCGAACTTACAAGTTGGGAATTTTACGATTTTTAGGTTTATTTGTGTTTGGCTGTGAAAATCGAAGTGGAAAATATGATAATTCAAGTTGATTCATGAAGATTCAAATTCATTTATTTGAAATTTTTATTAAGAATTTTTAATGTGCTACACAATTGGGGTAACACTCCCCAATCAAACTATTCCTTCAAGGGAGGGTCTGAGCTTGAATCATCGCTGCCTTGAGCGCCTGTCCCGTTAAACTGTTGCTAACGGGGTGCCAACTCCGCCCACTCACGTGAAAAGCATATCATCAAATTTAGAGCTTGTTGGTAAAATAAAATGCTTACCATTTAACTCCTTCAATTAAAATAAAAATAAAAAGTAAAACTTGAAATTATCTAATTCTAGAGAGTTCACTCTAAATCTGTACTTCAAGAAAATCTAGGTTCTGTTTGGTTTGAGTTTTTAAATATTTAATATAAAATTTATTTTTAAGTATAGTTTTTTAAAATTATTTTTCAATTCGATTTGTAGGGTGAAAATTATGCGTATACTCATGTTGATGCCAAACACGATTTAAAGAAAAAAAAAAAACTCAAAAATATTTTTAAAAAACCCAACCAAACAAAACCCTATTGTCTACAAATTATGTTGATGCCGAAGATAATCTATGTGATTTGTTAATTCATATATGTATGCTTATATGCGTATACTCATGATTTACATATATGTTTATTAATTTAGGGCATGTTTAGTTGTTCCCTCAAATTTTGAATTAGACTATTTACAATTGGGCAGTTTGCTATTTTTACGTTTATTTGTGTTTGGTTGTGAAAATTGAGCAGTCGTAAATTTGATAATTAAAGTCGATTCATGGAAACTTGAAATTGCCTAATTGTAGAGTTAGGGAATTCACTCCAAGTCCATACTTTGTGGAAATCTAAGTGTCTTGACATGATATTGATGCCTCTAGACCAAAAAAATAAAATAACACAGAGGAACTTTGAACAAGTTTTAAAACTAAGGATCCGTTTGATAACAAAATGGAAAATGGTAATAAAAACAATATATTTTTGTGAGAAGTTGGTAAATAAGTTGAGGGATGTGGTGAGATGTTTTCTTTCTTTTTTTCTTTTTCCATGGAAATAATTTCTTTGGATGGTGGTTAAGAACAATTTTTCACAACAAATAAAGGTGGATGGAGGATATCTACTCATAAAAAAGAGCATGAGATGGAGAGAATCTCAGCACATCCTTCACACACAAATCATTTGATTTTGCTATCATTTTCTATCTTGTTATCAAACGGACCCTAACATTCAAAATTTTGTGTTCAAGTTGTCCAAACACACTGTGAATTAGAATTGAATTATTTATAAACGCACATTGTTTCAATTAATAAATTTAAAGTGAACTAATTTTAAAATCAGGTAATTTATGCCACCAAACGGACCCTTAGTAGATGATCAAAACACTGGTGTTAATTGTTAAGCAACCGTTGTTTATTTTGTTCTGGTTATATTACGAAACTTGGAAGAGTAATGGATATTTCTGAGATTTTGTTTGTGAGTTATATGAGCAATTAATAGATGATTGATACTCATAGCGGAAATTCGATCCTTGATTTTTTTTGGGAAAGTGATTGGAATTTGCAAATTGGAAAGCGATAAGCTGAGGGCTCATTTGGATTGGAAATGGAAGATAGAACTTTCTTGTAAAATCAGATTTGGGCAATTGTTTGTTTTGGGGACGAGTTAGAATGTAGCACCTTTGATATAGGTGTACTGAAAAGCATACTGTTGCAATTATAACTGGAAGAAAGTCACGTATTAATAGATGTGTTTTGTCATGAACCAGAAGTTGCACTGGGTAAAAATGGGATAACTTAGAGAGGTGTATATGCCAATGGGCACCTTTCCCTTGCTAGCTGGTTTCAAGGGGAAATTCTACCCGCGGGTATGACATATTTTTAGTTTTTTGTTTCACCATCTTCAGCTTTTATGTGTTTGGCAGTAACCCTATTCAAAGAGCTGACCAGCCATTCCCTTTATGAAGAAATCCCTTGGTTGCTCATGACTTTGCCAGTAGGTTGCTCTGTGGATCTTATCGTTTGGGCCAATCTGTCTAATGTCTTTTAAGAAAGAACAAATGTGTTGGGAGATTGGTTATACTGGAGATGGCTTAGTCTGAAATTTTAGGATTGAGTGAGAAATACAGCTCTCTTCTAGGATTGAGTGAGAAATACAGCTATCTCCTATTTCAGTTTTGATCCTGTCCTTTTTTTGGTGGACAGAGATCAAAACTCATGTAAATCTTGACTTCTCATGTTCACACTTTTTTTTTTTTTTTTTTTTTTATCTTTTCTTGCAAAACTCTATGGGTATTGGATTAGCATATTGTATGAAAGTATGAAACCATTGGTGATTTTCTTACATTGCTCTGCTTTGCGAAGTTGTATACAAATAGAACAAAATGTTAAATTGCATGAGATAGTACAACCCAAAACCTTCCTTTCTTGTTGTTTAGTTCCCTGGTGGAGGTTAACCTTCATAGGTATCTTTTCATTGGTTATTGTTGGAAAAAAGAAGTTCCATCTTACTTTTGGATTGGATATCTAAAATGAATTAATCTAGATTCTAGATCAATCATTTGGATGGAGACAGCTTTCATTTTGACTAAATAACAGATCTTTAAATTTTAATAGCGTACGAGTAGGAAAAAACTTGGCTGATCTATATAGATGTGAAATAACAAGGTTGTAAACTGATCCAGATTGAATAACATCTCTCCATCGGGAGTATCATTCCATCTTAGTTCTCCCAGGCCAACTCCTATAGCCAGTCCTTAAATGAGTACACCAAGCCACTCATTTCAAATTTATTTATCCAAATTCTTTCCCTAAAAGAGTTAAATTTATATATGTATTTATAAATAAAGAGATAAATTTTCTATATGAAAACATACGTTATTGGATAAAATGGAAAATACATAAATTTCTTTTTAAATATGAAGAGATACTTTTCATTTAATTCAAAGGACGAGATATTGTATTTTGCTTCGAGCTCGATGTGTAATGGAAGCAAAAAGAAATACATTTTTCCGTGGATGGGATGGACGTTTCTTTGTTATACGCTTGCCAGAATCTGGGGGGTTTTGAGTTCAAGCAGTCATGAGCTTATCAGTTGTCCAATATGTATTTTATGGGAATGTCAGTGCTTAACACAATTATCATTGCAACAGATTTTATTCTCTTCAGTGTAAAATCTGGAGCCAGATTTGTGAACATATGTATTTCCCATGGGTTTGTTCAGTGTCAAAGCGGTCTCCCAAACGTTGAAACAAGCTTGTACTGCTGTTCAGCTGTACCTGAAGGAATTTATTGATAGGGTTTAATTTTATCCAGTTGAGTGCACCCTGTAAGCTGTAACTTTTACCAGCTATCATCTGACCTGCTTGTGTAGGTCCTAGTATACCCCTATTTCTTACTTTCTTTATTTCCAGTGGAAGAGCGAACATTTTTTGGTGTATCATCTTGAATCCCTTTTCATCATGCTCCGGAGACACGACATTGCTGTACACTTCTCCTCAACTAGTATAGAGTTACTGTTTATTCGACACAACTATTTTAGCAAGATTATTCTAAATGCAAAACATATCGAATAAATGAAATACTGTTATACTCGTATTGATAATTTTCATGGGCATCAATTTGACACGTGCAAAAGGCTTTTCAGACTAGATAAATGACTGCACCAATCAATAATGTCCTTTATGGTATTGTTTCATTTTTTTAGTGGAATAACACAGTTGTTTTAATTTATTAAGAAAAGTAAGATACTTAGCTGGTTATCCATTAATTTATGTCTTGAATTTGCGCCAGAACAAAACATGTGGCAGAGGCTTGAAAAATCGAAGTTGCTTTCATCACTAATTTGTATTTTTCATTGAGAAACGATAAATATGGAGGATAAAGTTAACAGTGATGCATAAGTAGTCTTGTACAATTTTAAATTACACACTAACCACTTGACAAAATAAAAAGTCACTACACCATTCTTCTTGGTTTTATTCCCCCCCCTTTTTTTTACTCATCATGCAGTTTAAAGTTACATGGCTCCTTTTTTTTTTTTTTCAGCACCACCAGCATCCGGGGGGATTGCACCTGCAATTTCCTTGACTGATAATGCATTAAAGCACTTAAATAAGATGAGGTCCGAGAAGAATGAAGATCTATGCTTGAGAATCGGTGTTAAACAGGGTGGATGCTCTGGTATGTCTTACACAATGGAGTTTGAGAGCAGAGAAAATGCCCGACCAGATGACTCAGTCATGGAATACAATGGTTTTGTGATTGGTAGGCCTCTCTATCTTCTTTTATCGTTTTCCGTAGAATACTTTCAAGTCACGGTTTTTTATTTTTTTATTTTTTTATTTTTTATTGGAGAATCAACAATTCTACTTGCGCTTTGCAATCTATGCACAATACTTATCAAAGGGCCACGAATGTGTATCGGACACGGATACACTTATGATACGTATTGCATATAAATTTTCTTTTGTGTGGGGGTGGAGGGTAGTGCAAAGAAGAGAAAGCATGTTTTATAGTATCTTTTTCCCTTTTTTTTTTTAATATAAATCTTTTGAAATTTGGATATGTGGGGATATGTTTAGAGTTTAATTTGTGATTGTAAACCTAAAATTAAAGGTCAATTTACACTCTCAAATTACAGGGCAGGGCATCTTCTATTAAATTTAGTAGTGTTTACAAACGTTTTCCAACCATTTTGTAGAAATGGACCCCAAGTATTTCAATATGACCGCTTGACGCTTGTGAACCATTTTGCCTTTACCCATTCGACGAACCGGTCATTTAGATTTGCTTCTACTTGGCTACTTTATTATTTTTCTAGATGCTTTATTGATGATATATATTGGTGTACTCTGCTTTTTTGAATGCAGTTTGTGACCCGAAGAGCCTTCTATTTGTGTTTGGGATGGAATTGGATTACAGTGATGCACTCATAGGTGGAGGCTTCTCTTTCAGAAACCCTAATGCTACCCAGACGTGCGGATGTGGCAAATCTTTTGCAGCCGAGATGTGAAATAAGAACATCATCATGTATCTACACAAATAACATACAAGCAGCATATAATTGAATTGAATATTATAGTTTGTGTATTATAAGAATACCTATTGTTGATTGGATCCATGGGTATTATTCAGCCATACCTTGTATCTACTTCAGTTTAGAATTCACCGCACCTCTTTACCTGATATAATATTTTTCAGACAAGGAATGGTATTTGTGTAAAATAAGTCTCTCTTTTCTGAGTGCATATTGTTTGTTTCTGATAATGTAAAATAAAGTTGTCCTACAGCACAATGCTGCTCAAGAGGTGAAAACACAATGCTTGTACATGAGATGAAGGATAAAGTTAAAGCTTTGACAAATTTTTTTTATTTTTTTTTATAATACGGACAACTTATTCTTTAGAGTTCCAAAAGTACAACAATAGTACGCTTGAACGTAAACGTACAACTCTTATGTTTTTGGGACTAAACAATTCTTTTTTTTAAGAAAAAAAACAAAAAAAACAAAAGGGAAGGTTCAACTCAAACTTTTACTATCAATAAACTCGCCTTAACTTGGGTAAGATCTGGAGATGCTTTGATCCGGGCAAGCACTTTTACTACAAAGCTAAAAAGATACTACTTATGATCTAATTAAATATAACAATTAATTGCAATCCAACAATGAAGTTAGGGCGATTTTATTTCCACCTCCAAAAGTGTGTGATTTTACTCACTCCCACCACCACTCTTGCTTATTACTTTTTCACTCATTCCCACTCCCACACATACTTTGGACCACTCTCATATTTCCTTCTCTAGCTCCACCATCGTCCACCCAGTGGCGGATGTAGTGTGGGACAAAGGGGGGCATAAACCCCCTAAGGATTTTTGGATTTTTTTTATAGGTATAATAATATATGGATTGTGTAAATATTTAAAAGTTGAGATTGGGTTTGTAAGGTTTCAAAACTTTAGGGATAAGAATGTAATTATGTTTACTAAAAAAGGCAACATATTATATAATATAAAGCACTGCCGGCAAAAAGAAAACCTAAAAAAGGAAAAAGCATAGCTCGCCTATTCTCAGTCTCTGCACTCACGTGTATGATCTTACTCGAATAATCGATTCACATTTAATATGTCCAGCATCTTTCTCTTCACATACACTTTCTTTTGGGTTTAACTCATGCGCAAGTTTTTATTGTATTTTTTTGTCCAATATTTAATTTTGTGAATCATATTGAGGCATTGATTGAGCATGGAGGCATTGAATAGATGTTAAAATAAAATATTGATCTTGAAATTGTGATTGAGCAGTCAGGTTACCATTTGATTTTGTGAATGTGCCCTAATTGATTTTGCCCCAAGTAACGCCTTAATTGATTTGTTATAAATTGGCTGAGTGATTTGAGAATATTGAGTATCTATAATTATATAAATATTATAATTGATTTTGCCCCAATTAATGCCATGTTGCAACTGCTACCTTAAAAAGGGTATTCTTCGCGATGAATATCATCAAGTCTCAATTACGCGATCATTTAGGAGATGAGTTGATGAATGATTCTTTAGTGGCATACATTGAAGAATGATATGTTTGAAAATATTGAAAATGAATAAGTAATTCAACGTTTTTAGAATATGAAGGCTTGAAGAGGAATTCTGTAAAATATTCTTGACATATCTTTTTATTATATATGTTTTTTGTTAGAAATCGCCTTTTGTTATAAATATTTTTTGTTAGACTTCTCTATTTGTTATAGATGTTTTTTTCTTTTTGTTATAGATGTTTTTTGTTAGATATCCTTTTTTGCAATAGATGTTTAATATTTTAATATAAGTGTATATATATGTGTGTGTATTGTTGTGTTATTATTTCTTGTGTTTTTTTTTACTTAGTGGTAGTCAAACCCTTACTAGATTGAAATCCTTGCTCCGTCACTGCATCCACTACCTTTCTTGCTCATCTTCGACAAGTTCTTCTTATATTCTTCAATTCTTGACGTCATCATGCACCACCACTTAAATCCATTCATGCCCCTCTTTTCTGCGTATTTAAAACCAACCAAAAACATATGGAAATCTGAAACCCTAGTTTCTCTCTCTAAAATCCCCAATTTTTTTTATGGCATTTAGTGCTTCAAACACAACAATCACCAAGGATTCGATATATATATATATATATATATTTCTCCCACATGATGTGCAAACCCATAGATCTTTGTTAGAATGATTACATATATTACACAACAACACGTAAAAACGAACCTGGACACACGAAGAAGATTCTCTCGGTCACGGGGAACCAAATTTGTAGCTTATATTTGGTTTCTAGAAACCAAGTGGGAATATTTGTGCCCATCTAGAGGAGAAGGATCATTTAGAACCAAAACTAGTAAGGTGCATGTTATTTGATTCAAGAACTATACTAGCTCCCTTCAATCGAAATCCTTATAATTGTGGGTTGGACTACTCATTAACAATTTTTTTTGTTGATTCTCTGAACTTTAATATTGTGGTGTATATATTTGGAGTGAAGGATTCTTTATTTACGAAGTTAACATGAATTTATTTGGAATTTTTGTTTCAGGATATGGGCCAATGAAGCGAGGCAAAGTCGGGTGACTAATTCCTAGAAATTAGAAGGCATTGAGGACAAAGAAATTGTTGAAGTTATCATTTCTATCTAGTACCAACACGTTTGATGTTAAGAAAATATCTCTTACATGGAAGTTGGTTAGAGATTTCTTGTAAAACCATTGGCCTTACTCTGTTCGTAATGAAAATACTTTTTTGATTCTATATATTATTTTCATTATGCATATAAAAGAGCCGCATGAGATGAAAATCTTTTATACGGTTCTAAAACGGAGATTCTTTGAATTAACTAATGACTGTAACGAATGTTATGAACAAATATAATGTTTTAGTCTATGTGATTGGAGAGACAATGTTTTTGTTTAGTTTTAACCTATGTTTAATTCAATTTGATAGATATGACATGTTAAGTTTTTTTAGGTGGTTTGATGATAAGAGGGGAACGATGACTAATTTCAAATTTGGACGCCATATGGGAATACTAACCTAATACTTTGGGGTAAAAGATGTAAATATGTTTTTTGTTTCATGAGTTTACACTCCAATGCAAAACTAAAATGTACGTATTTTTGAGGTAAAGACCAATAATTGATATGAACTTCAAAATAAGACAAATAACATAAAAGAAAAGCTTTCGATTTGTATACGAACTAGGGTATGCCCATGTAGAGTGAAGCAAGTATAAATTATTGATAATTATTAAAAAGCATTAAGCATTATTTTGCAAGAACGGCACTTAAAAATAAGAAAAACTCGAAGATATATATTTATAAAAATCTTCTATTAAAAATAATGAAAAATGGAAGATATAAATTTATAAAAATAAGTATAAATGAAAAACATTTTATCATATGAATCACTTATTTTTTAACTTTTTAAATAAATCAAATATTTTTTTTTTATCATTTTTCATGTGAAACACAATTTAGAATTATAAGTTCACAAATTTCAAATTTTATATTTAAAATTATTATTTTGGGTTATACAAAATGATGAAAGCTCGAATACTCTTTTTTTTTAGTAATAAATTACGAATAAATCGTCAAGCGCCAGCCAGGGTCTTCTCCTCCCCTCTTAAACCCTGGGTTCTCTCAAATGGAACAACCCTTGCAGTAAACCCTAATTTTGTTCCTTCCATTGATCATTCATTTCAATCACTAATCTAATGGGTTCTTTTTCTCTCAACACTTTCTCACTCTGCTTTCACTCCAAGATTCAAAGTCCCCAAATCAAAACCCACAGTACCCTAAAAAAATCACCATTAATAACAGCAATCCACCTTCACAAATCACTCTCTTTCAATCCCATACTCCAATGCCCTACAAATTTCCATTCTCATCTCATCACAAACTCCACTAAATCTCCCAGTGTTCAAGAGCCCAATTCAAGAAACACCAATCCCTTCATTCCCACAAAAGAAATTTCAAACAGTCTTGAAGAACCCTATTCAAGAAACACCAATTCCTTCACACCCACAAAAGCAATTTCAAACTTGTTTAAAAAGATTGTGATTGTTCTTGTTGGGTCATTCATTTTCTTCGGGTTTGTTAATACCAGGCCTGTTTTGGCTCAAAAAGTGAGTTACAGTGAAAATCTTGAGGAAAAGAAAGTGACGCATGAGAGTGAAATTGAAGATGAGGAGATGTATGTGAGGTTGTTGAAGGGGAACCGTAGAAATGTTGAGGCACTGAAGATGGTTTTGAATTTGAAGATGAGGAGAGGGGATACTAGAGGCGCAGTGAAATATGCGGAGAGGTTGATTCAGATTGAGCCTGATGAAGTTGAGTGGAGGCTTTTGGAAGCTCTTTGTTATGAGATGATGGGGCAATTTAGTAAGGCTAGGAGGTTGTTTAAGGAGATTTTGAAGGAGAGGCCTCTCTTGCTTAGAGCATTGCATGTATTGCTCATCACCCATTTCTCTGTCTGTTTAATTATGTTTCTTTTCTTTGCTTTTTATGCTCGAGAGTGCTTGTTTGGTTTGACTTTTTGTTCTTTAGAAGAATCCCATATATATAATTTCATAAGGTATTTAAATTCCAAGATTCGAAATCTCGAACTTTATATGTGAAATTACTAGTTTCATATTAGAAGAGGGAGGAAAACTCAAAGCATGACTTAAAAATATGGTTTGCATTTTTTGAGGTTGCATTAAGATAATGTACTGATTCTGATTTACAGTATATTGGCATATTGCATAGGAATATCACACGTATACTTTATCTTACAAACATCACATAATATTTTGCAAGAACTTTTGTTTCATTTCAGTTCATTTAAGCACAAGTATAATTATCTATTATATATCAATACAAGTTTGCAGTATTGATTTGCAGTTGGAACATATCCATAGGTAAATCCACAAAATTGCAGTTGTGATATTATACTATATTACTGATATTCTACCCCTTGGTCTTTGCAGAGTTTGATGTTTGTGTTGCTATATATTTGTCAAACTTTATTTGATGGCACATGGATACTTGTTTCGTAGTTTTGAAATTGTGTTAAAGGAATTGATTTGTTCGTTTTGATTCTTTGAAGGTTCATTTCAATCTAAGTAAATGAACATTATTCTTCCACTATTGGTTCATGTATGGCAATTTTTACACTATAGTTTGATAATATCAGGGAGGTTTTACAGCACTATATATGTTTGTATCTTTATAATAAGTGAGAATGGTTTATGAATCCTAAAAATGTGTAACAGAAATAGGACCGGAGGTTTGAGATGAAAGACGCCATTTTAAGGGTTAAGAATTAAGATGGAGTTTAGATGAAAGATCCTTTTTAGAGTTTAGATGAAAGATGTATAAGTGTGTATATATATGTATCTAATTATCTATATATATATATTAAAAACCAGTACAGGAGCTTTTTGAGTGTTATGCGTTATCAGGGTTACAAACAGCAACATATTACTGGTTGAGAATCTGTTTCTTTCATACTTATTGTGAGGATTCAATCACTTAACCTATCCTTTATGCAAACAGTTCTCAGGTAAAACAATTCCAGGGAATTCAATTACTCTCCATGTAAACCAATCAAAAGCACCCTTAGGTTCCTTTCTTCGTTTTAAATTAACTCTCTCTGATTTATACAAATATCCATTTTGCCCAAAGCATTAGTTGTTTAAAAGGGAAAACTTAAGTAATGTGCATATTATGTGGTCTCTATGTATTTTTCTTAATCTTATGTGAGGGATTGAGCTCCATTTTACGAATGACTTTGCATTGAATGGTATATCCGATTCGTCTCCATTACACCTTTCCAATTTCCTTCAATACTTAATAGTCTCCTAGATTGGTGACATGTGGCAAGTTGGTAATTTTTTTTTTATATGACTTTGGGCATCAAATTCTCTTTGAAAATTACTAATCCCCCAAGGTATATGTGTGCATATGTGAGGATTCAATCACTTAACCTATCCTTTACGCAGACACCAAGATTTTGTTTTTTATGGAAACATTTCTCAGGTAAAACAGGTAATTTGTTTCCAAGTAAACCATCAAAAACACCCATAAGTTTTTCTTTTTATTATGTATTTTTTATTATGGCATCCCAACACTAGTAGGCTTGAATATCAGCCTAGGTGCAGCTTTTAATGACAACAGATATGTGCGAACTTGTAACCATCAGAAAAAATAATTGATATGGTTTTATACTGCCAGTCATTGCAGTTCCTTTTCCCAGGTTGTAGCTTATGGACTATGAAACTCATATCCTCTTTATGCAGGGTCTTGCAATGGTGATGCACAAAAACTTGGAGGGACCTGCTGTTTTTGAGATGCTAAATAAAGCTCTAGACATTGCTCGCCGAGAAAAAAGAGTTATCGAGGAGAGAAATATTAGAATATTAATTGCACAGATGCATGTTGTTAAGGTGATATGAATATGCATGTTATTTTGCGAAAGAGAAATTCTCTAGTGAGGACTCATTAAGAGACAAACCACCGTCACAAACGTGATCCATCTAATTTGAAACTAACGATCCAGATTTGTTCAACCCTCCGCTAGAGTGATTTTTCATCACTCTAGAGCCCAATACACAAATGTTAAACGATTTCTCATTTTAGCTTGTAATTTCTTTGTGCTCTGCAGGGGGAGTTGGAGGAGGGCTTGGAACTGTTTCAAGAACTCGTCAATGAGAACCCTAAAGACTTTCGGCCTTATCTTTGCCAAGTAAGTTTGATTGCAATTTGTTTTGTTGCTTCTAAATGATATAGTAGTTTCTGTCATGCTCCCTTGATCAAATTAAGAGTCATGTTTTCCTTTCCGGAACGTCCCAAATTAAGAGTCACATTTCCGTTTTGGAACATAAATCAATGGACCAAATCTCATGATAATAAATTAGTTTTATTATTGACCATTGACTAGGTTGAGGTTAGTGTACTTTTTTTTTTTTTTTGAAGAAACATACACAAACACAACACATTGACCCAACACGCTCCTTACTAAAACCGGTAATTCTAGTTAGTGTGTGAGGTTAGTGTACTTAAAATATCTAAAAAGTGAAATTTGACTTTTAATATGGACAGATAGTATAACAAGGAAGAAAGGAAATAGAGGAGTGCAAAGTGTTAGGATTTCTCTCTCATGACAAATATACTTTAGTGCTTAGAATACGTATTTTACGTCACTGTGCAATTTTTGTTTTTCAGTTTTGTCCTTTGGCCAAAATTCCCAAAATCTTAAGTTGTTAGGTAGTGGGCCAACACTATAAATCAAGTGTCAACAAACTATTAATAACATGGTATCAAAGCTAAATTAGTGTCCCTGTTATTTCCTTTCAGGGAATAATATACAGCCTCCTTGACAAGAAGGAGGAAGCTGAGAACCAGTTTGAGACGTACCGAAGTCTTGTACCCGAAGAGTTTCCGCAGAGAGGGTTCCTTGATGATGTTGTTTTGGCAGCTAAAACAGAGTCAAGGCAACAACTTTAGAAGGATTTCAAAGTTGAATTCTCATACAAGAAGTGATGAAGTAAATTTTTTTTTTTTTTTTGCTCTTTGTATAGTTTGTATAGGGCACAAATGAATTCTTGAATGTTAAGAGGAAATTGTAATGGAAAGGACAAGGCTCCACAAGGCATGGAAATATATGTGAAATCTTATCTTTGCTATTTTGGGTACTTTTAGAATTCACCGAATGGAGGAATTTTTGTTCATGGGGACATAGTTAACATTAAAATAGAAACTACAGCATGAATTACATTCACAAAATCAATTGTAGTCTAGGTTAGGGGTGGAGTTAAGAATTTTATTTAATAGGAAAATTTGACCATTACAATTTTTGTGGAAGAAAATCTTAAGAAGCAAAGATGACAGTGACACTATCTAATATTATAAAGCTAAGGTAAATTCCAACCGTCGAAAAGTGGTGACACACTTGTCTTTCATTTTATCCATGCAAGTTTTGTATTTCCTTGGAATAATCTAAAATCCTTGCCCTTGGGGAAAGATAGTAACGTACTATTGTTATTTCTTTCTTTCTTTTTTTTTCCCCCTAAATCTCCGAATAAAAGAGTGGAACTTGATATAATGAAGAATTTTCACATAAATAGACTAATGATTAATGAAGAATTTCAAATAAAGAGAATAAAATGATGAAATGCAATACAAATAAAAGAATAAGCAAATTGAATACTTTCAAATAAATCAATCTAGTATTCAATTTTGCCTTAACACCCCCATTGAACTGAATTGGACAAAAGAGTAATGAAACTGAAGCCAAATTCCTTATAAACCATTTTACCCTTATAGGCATACATGAATATGGATATATGATCATATTTGTTTGTGATGGTACATGCCATAATATTTTAATAAACAATTATAGCGCGTATTATTCATTGTCAATATTGTTTTTTGTTTATTATTGATCTATTTATTTCATTTTAAAAATAGTTAAAATATTAGAGGAAATTAAACTGATACTAGACTTAAAAAAAAAACAAAAAGAAAGAAAAAGAAAACATTGGATGAGATATTTGTGAGCCACAAAGATATACATATATATTGTACATGAGAGTACAACCATGCACTCATTCGGTACTTATTTTACACACAAATTTTAGTACATGTATAATTTTTCTTGGTGGACGCATATTCACAAGATTTTTTTTTAATTTACTAAAAAATATACTGCACTTATTCTAAATATATACTCCAATACTAAAAAAAATATACTCCACCTATTCTATAATTCTTTTTCGTTATAAATTAAGAGATTAAAAAAAGAGTACATTATAAAGAGATAATAGAAAAAACTTATAAATTTATGATATATTCAATGGAGGCTTTTAAAATGTGTGAAAATCAAACATTTAAATGTGTTTATTTTTATTAAGACTTTTGAAAAAACAAAAAATAATAACTAGTAAAATAGTCTTTTGTCCTTGCTCTTCGGACTCTATGTTATCATAAGTTAAGGTAATGTTAAATGTATCTTACTTTGGTATTTCAGCACTTCAAAATATGTATAATAATTATATTTTTCACGTAGTTTTCTTTTTGACTCTTGCAAAAGATTTATTGTTATTTTTTTTAAAAAAATAAATAAAAACTAGAGTATCAAAGAAGAGCACAATATTCACCACAAGTCATAGTTACTTTTCCCCTTAAAGCCACTGCTACTTAGAATGTATTAATTGGGTGCCAATTCGACCGTCCTATTTAACTTATTCTTTCAAAATTGTGTTACAAATTAAGTGGAATCACTTGATATAATTTACATGAATATAAATTTCGCATGCATGTGGATCGGTATAAATGAAATCACTTGATATAATTTATATGAAAATAAATTCACATGTCTGTTTTTTTTTTTTTTTAAATAAATAATAAAAATCACGTCTTAACCTCGACACCTTTGCTTAATGTAAGCGACAGTCAAACAACAAGGATTTAATTCTTAAGTTGAGTAATAAATTAATTACATTTACTGCAATTCCTTGGGCACAGTACTTCTTCCTTTCCTTAGAATTATTTTTCTTCTCCTTCGTGTGTGCAATTCCTTGCCTGATGCCTCTTTCCTGTGTTAATTTCAAGTTTCTATATATTTTTTTTCACTTTGATTGGATATATTCTTCAAAAAGAAAAAGAATGGGCAATCAAGATCGCATATGGCGTGATATGCATGGCTCGAAATTAGAAGGTAGGAATGATATAAAATTGTGTTTGTTTTTACCTCTAAATATTAAATGAATTAAAAGTCTATCCAGCAATAAAGTGTAGAATGTTGTTTGTCTTCTTACCTCTTAATACTTAATTAGATTGAAATTCTGCATTCAGCATGCATGCCAGTCTTGTGCATAATGCATAATTTTATTTTAATGTCGTTTTATTACAATGGTGCCCCTTTTTATTTGTGTATTCATTAGTTATTCATAGATATCATAATAGCAAGGTAACATTGTATCAATTTAAAATGCCATCTAATTAGTATTAAGAGTCAAAATAAAATAAAACACATTTTTCCATCTCGCATAAAAAGTTTAGTATCGCGTGTTCAACAATCAGGTGTTAATTAGAAAAAGTAAATTGATGCTAAACAAATTAAATAGACACAATCCTATTAAGAATTTATTGAAAATCAAATAAAAATTTTACAGTACTACACACGCAGAAACATTGGTGAAGCTAAAAAATTAATATGATGAAGGAAGAATTTGTAACGTCATCTTCTTTACATTTGTTAGAATATATAAACTAGAGAGAGATGGGAGAAATTGTATATAATTGTATTGATTGAATTGAATTAAATTACATAAAAGGAGGGCTCTATTTATCGAGCGAAATAACTAAATCCAACAAGAAAAAGGAAACGGAAACTAATCCTAATTTAACAAGGAAAAAGAAACTAATCCAATTCAACAAGAAAAAGGAAATAACTAAATAAATATAATTTAACACCGCCCCTCAAACTCAAGAAGGCTTGGAGAGCGTTCTGAGTTTGGAAAAGGACAAGCTAGGTAGGCAAACTAGCACGTAGGCGAACGAGGCGGGCGACCCGACGAAGATAACTGAGTCTTCGAGAATTCTGATAGGTTGAGCTGCCGAGGATGACTAAGACTGGTGTAGAATATCCGAAGTAGAAATGCTGGGTAGAAAATCTAAAATAGAAAATCTGGGTAGAAAAACTGGAATTTGAGGATCGGAAATATGAGTAAAAATTGGAATTTGAGTATCTGAAATCTGAGCAAATATGAAATCTTAGTAAAAATAGGATCTGAACATGAAAAAAAATTAAAAAAATAAGTAGAACTGGAATAGAAAAACTGAGTAGAACTGGAATAGAAAAATATAAGTAAAAACTAAAATATGAAAATCGAAAATCTGAGTGAAAATAGGATATGAATAACAAAAAACTAAGTAAAATTGGAAAAACCTGATCCGAATACGAATATAAAACAAATATTTGGGTTTACTGAGAGAGGAGGCTAACAGTATCTTTTGGTTTAAAATCAGAATATTAAAATTTAGACAGTGTGCGGTGCGGTTAATGAATTTTGGATAAGAGGACAATGTTTAGGTTTGATTGGATTTCTGATAAGATTGATTAACAGTAATGATGTTTAGGCTACGAAAATGACGGGTGGCAAGAAGACGGCTAGATGATGTGATGGGTGACATCGAGGTTTGAAGGTCTGGCGGACAATGATATACATTGCCTGCCGATGAACGAAAAGGCGTGAGGATCTTATCCCCTCTGATACCATGTTAAAGAACAACTGTGGAGAACTTTTCAAACCTAGCTCGAGGTGCTTGCTTAAGACCATAGAGAGTTCGGCAAAGTTTGCAAACTTACCCAGGACAGTGAGGTATCCCAAGAGGGGGCTGCATGTATACTTCTTCAGAAAGGTCGCCGTGAAGGAAAGCATTTTTGACATCCATTTGGTGAATTGTTCATTTATGTATAGAAGCAACTAAAATAAGTGTGCGAACTATGGTCATACGGGTTACGGGAGCGAAAGTTTCCTCGTAATCAATACCATATTCCTGGGAAAATCCTTTTGCAACAAGATGGGCTTTATATCGATTAACAGAACCATCGACTTTGGTTTTAATCTTGTATACCAATTTTCTCCCAACAATAGATTTTCCAACAGGTAGAGGTACGAGGTCCCATGTATTGGTTTGTTTTAAGACAGCAAGTTCATTAGCTATAACTTGTTGCCATAGGGGATCGGAGGATACTTCTCGGTAAGAAGAGGGCTCATGTAGAGACAACAGGCCAGGTGGAAAGAAAACAGTGATAATCTGAGAACTTAGCTGGTGATCAAGGATCTCGAGTTGGTCGGAGTGAAAAACCGCAGTCAGGGCAATGCAAAGAGTTGTTAACATTGGAGTTATCAGACACCGTAATAATGGGGTTAGCTGGCACTAGATCAGGGACAGTCATTGGGATAAGTGGAATACGAGAGGCCTCTGTTGGAGAGGACTCGGGAAATGGATCAATAGACAGAGCAAAGTTAGTGGATAAGGTGGGGTTCTGAGCTAGGGTGTAATATGGAGTATGTTCCCAGAAGGTAACATGTCGCGATTTGCGAAGTCTTTTGGCAATTAGGATCGTAGCAGCGATAACCTTTTTGCTGAATTCTATAACCTAATAAAACACACATAGCTATTTTTGGTGTGAGTTTGATATACTCTCTTTTGGGAAGTAATACAAAACAGGTAGATCCAAAGACAAGAAGTTCAGAATAATTAGGATGAGTTCCATAAAGACGCTCAAAAGGAGAAATGCCGTTTGTAACAAGGGGGAATGCGATTTATAATAAAAACAGAAGTATGTACGGCTTCTCCCCAAAAGGTTGAAGGGACAGAGGATGACACAAGAAGAGTACGGGCAGTTTTAATAAGGTGACGGTATTTACGTTCCGTAATGCTATTTTGTTGTGGGGTGTCAAGGCATGATAATTGAGGAAGAGTGCTTTGGGATTTGAGGAAATCAAGGAAGGGTTTGGACAAATATTCGTCTCCAGAATCAGAGCGAAATTTTTTGATGGTTTTAGAAAACTGGATTTTAATCATGGTGGTAAACTCAATGTAGATTTTAAGAAAATATGAGCGCGGGTGAAGCAAACAAGTCAAACTATAAAGAGAGTAATCATTAACAAAAATCACATAATATAAGGCGCCACCCATAGAGGTAATATGAGTTTTACCTCACACATCAGAATGCACAAAATCAAAAGGAGAATATGAAACTGTAGTACCATTATTAAAAGGAAGAGCCAGTTGTTTGGCTAGTTTACACGCAACACAAAAAGGATCTTTATCAAATGTAACTGGTCCTAACAACCCTTGATTAATCATATATTTAAGATGAGAAAAAGAAACATGTCATAATCTAGAGTGTCAACATATAAAAAATGATAAGTGTGAAGTAGATGCTGTTAAAGATGCATTGGTTGATAGTGGAATGTGAAGGGTGTCTGTAACATATAAGCGTCTAACTCTATGGCCTATCCCAACTTATTTTCCCGTCAAGCAGTCCTGCACCATAAAACCTAAAAAATGAAATATAATGATTAGCCCAAGATCACCTAATTGATTAACAGATAGTAATTGCATTAAAAGTTGAGGGACAAAGAAAACTTCGGGAACAGACATGTTATTAGTGTTTTTAATAGAACCAATGTAACTAGCAGTAACAACAGAACTGTCAGCTGTGTGAATTTTTGGAGATAAGTGCATGGGACTGAATGAGTCAAAATGCGTAGAATCAAAAGTCATATAATTAGATGCTCCGAAATCAAGGAACCAGGGAGAGGAAAATGTACCCGAGGAGACTGAAAAAGCAGATGCGATAGTATGATCATTACCAGATTGAGTATCATTTGAGGTGGGTGGAGCAAGTGCTGCAACAGATGATCTAGTTGAGTTTTGCAGTCCCCGCATGTATAGAGATGTAGGAGAAGGACAATACTTGACTACATGCCCAAAACATTTACAGTTGTTACATTGAGCTTGGGTATTAGGAGGACATGGAGGTGTATATGATGGCCGAGGTGGTGTTTGATGAGGACATGGTGAAAATGTGTTGTTGGATGATCAATAATGTCGATTCTACGGAATGAGGAGATGCAGCATATGAGGTATTTGAGGCCGGAGGTGTAACAAATATTGAGGAAATATTTGGAGTGATATCCCTTTTAAGTTTCTTCGGTAATTAATTATGTCAGTGTTGATTCAACAGATGGGAGAGGCTTGCGATGAAGAATAGATGCTCTGATCGGTTCAAATTCATCCCGTAGTGCCATGAGGAATTGAACAAGTCGCGTTTCTTCACGGTAGGTTTCCCATAAACCTAGGTCTGTTGTCCATTGAGGTTCCATAAGCTCAAGCTGGTCTCAGATAACACACATGCTGGAATGAATATTGGATACTGATTGGCCTGGCTTGTTGTTGCAGAGCACGTATATCTTATTCTAGTTTGTATTTCTTGGCAAAGTTGGTTTGAACATATCTGTGTGCTAAAAAATCACAAGCTTTCTTTGCAGTATCACACTTTTCAAGTTAAATAATGATGGATGGGATTACAATGTTGGCAAGCCAAGTCAAAATTTTATTATTATTGATATTCCAGTTAGCAAATTTAGTATCAGTTTCATTAGGGCAGGTTTCTTTGCCATTAACATAATTCTAAAGCCCTTTTCCTTTCAAGAAATTTCAGAAACAGAATATACCAGTGACTATAATTGTCTCTATCTAATTTGATGGTGATAAGGATTTCAGAGATTTTCATAATGAAAAACAAAATGATAATTGGACAAAAGGAATAAACAAACGATGTAAATAATAATGAACTTGACTTTGGTTTTATTACTTTAGAGATTGAACCTGAAGAAACGGAGACTTGCAGTTGCGTTCGGAATACTTGAAAATCTCAGGAACCGGTCTTGGTTGTCAAAGAACTGGTCAACAATTAAGTAAATGACGCAAGAAATAGTGTACTTGACTTAGTTTTATAACTTCGAGACTAAATTTGGAGAAACGGGGACTGCGGTTGCAGTCTGGAATAGTCAAAAACCTAAAGAACTGGTCTTAGTTGTCAGAAAATCCGATTAAAAATGAGAAAAACTGGCTTCACATAAGATTTTCGATTAATTTTGACGAATCTGGACTGACGCCGTTAAAGTTAACAGGAATATGCTGATGGCGTTAACGGTGACTGTGACGGTGAACGATAACAGCGACGGTAATGGTAACAGTAACGCTAGTTAACTTTAACGAAAAAAGGCTGAACGCAATTTAAAGTTAACGGTAACGAGTGCTGACGATAACAGTGGCGTGCAAGTGGACTGGCGAGGTGGAGATGCAATCACACTCGTGGCGCGTGAGGGCGCTTGCGGTTGTTTCTGGGGCTAGTTTTTATATCGACATAATCGTCTTTCCAAGAACGAAGGGGATGGTGTGGTCGTGGTCAGATTTGGAGATAATATCGACAAGGCAGCGCGGATTGACTGTGATGATGGTTGTGGTTTGGTTGAAGGGAATTGGTGGATGTGGTAGTGATTTAACCTACCTCTGATACCATGTTAGAATATATAAACTAGAGAGAGAGATGGGAGAAATTGTATATACTTGTATTGATTGAATTGAATTACATAAAAGGAGGGCTCTATTTATAGAGCGAAATAACTAAACCAACAAGGAAAAGGAAACTAACATAATTCAACAAAGAAAATGAAACTAATCTAATTCAACAAGAAAAATGAAATAACTAATTAAATATAATTTAACAACATTAATTAATTGTTACAAACTTTGATTGATGGAGTAATACCGAGTAATTTGATTTGATTTTTGAATCAAATGGAGTCAACTATTTTTAAATCATTAAAATTTATAGGAAATTTAGTTTTAGAAACATTGGTAGATGTATTAATTACCCAAATACATGCAGGGATTGCCAATGATGCAAGTAAAACTTTGGTAAATTTTAATAAGTAAACAGATGTAAATCGCGGTTATGACAAGCTAGTACTGATTTACGAGTTGCAATAGACTTCTCTCATGTATATATATATCGGTTAAGTTTGAGGTTTTGAAAATTAATCTTTTATTATGTACACTTAAACAGAGTGTTCCATGTTAGAGTACTGGATATATTATTTAATTAAAATAATTATAATTTGCTCAATTTATTTATTTGAACATTTTATCCTATTTATTTTATATTTTAGTTTAATCAAGATTCTATTCCTTGAACTAAATTACCCTTATATACAGATTATGCATGAACAAGGTCATAAGTTTATGATTGAACATATCACAACATTTTACTGAACATCTGCCATTTATCACAACAAGATCCGGTGCTTATTATTTTCCTCGCAATTTACGTATGCTTTATTACAATGGTTCACAATATTATTGTGTAAATATTGTTCATCTATTAATTTCATTCTAAATAAAATATTGAGATATTAGAAGAAACTAAATTAATAAAATAAATGAATTGTAATTAACGCGTGACAAATTTATTCTAAAATTCGAGTAATAAATATGAAATACTAAATTTAATAGTTATGAAATCATCCTATGCCGCTAGGCGCTGAATTGGGTTATACTTCAGAGTAAAAGAATGATAGATAAACCCACCTTATTTGACATTTCAATAATTAGAATATACTCTTAGTACTGACCTCTAATAAATATATTACGTTATAATATTTAAAGTGCATGATTTTTAAAACTTACCAATAACAATACTTTAGAGGTTTGCTAATAATTGTGAGCGGTTATGAATTCAAGCTTTTTCCTCCCATTTATTTTGAAATAAGTGTTTTATTAATTAAAATTTGCACGAATTAGCAAAAGAGTACAATAATATTATATTAAATACACGTCTTATCTTAATAAATTTTCAACTTAAAGGTAGCTTTCCTATTTTTTTTAATGACTATTCTTATTTTAATTTTTAATTCCATAATAGCCTAAAGTAACATCTATTTCTAACTCCGTCATTGCTCAGCCCCACCTACTTATCTTCATGCAGTTATTGAACCCGTCTGGAGTCTCTAGATGTTCGAAGAAGGAAATAGGCAACGGCTTTGATCTGCCCGTTTTTCTAAGTTTGCAAAAGAGTTCAAGAAATTCGCTAGTACATTAAATATCCTTTGTTTGCTATAGCACTCGATCAATTCATATTTATGAAGCTTTTGCCAATAAACAATCAATCCATTATTTGCCATATAAGCCGCTAAATTAGTGAAAAATGTTGTCACAACATAACAACAATTAGGGGTGTGCAGAAACTGGACCGGACTGAATGGAACGATCGGACTGGACTAAATAATAGGGTTTTTTTTGGGGTTTTATATATATAACGGTCCGGTCCGGTCCAATTTTTAGAGGACCGAATTAGACCGGTCCGGTCTTCGGTCTTGTAAAAAAAAAGCCTATAAACTAGACCGGACCGATATATATATATATATATAATATAGGAAAAAAATTAATGTAATTACAATTTGTCCCAGCAGTTGACAGCATGGTTTATTTTGTTCAGATCTCAAGTTTGAAGCCACGTGAGTGCATATTATCTTTTGTTAACATTAAATTAATGTTAGTACTTTGTTGCAAAAAAGAAAAAAAAAGAGGAAAAGAGGAAAAGAAAAAAAAAATGAGGAGGATAACCCTAGCAAATACAGCTGGCAGCCAACTTCCCTCCTTTCTCTCCATCCGTCCTCTCTTTTTCTCTCTCAAACTCCTTTCTCCATCTACGCCCTCTTTCTCTCAATCCATCCCCTCTTTAAAACTGAACCCTAAATTACAGCAGCTACCACGCCCTTTCAAACCCGTTTAAATTAAACCCAAAGAAACTAAATCACGTTCGTCGTTCTTCTTCATCCCTGCCGCCGTCGTCACCGTCTCCGGTGACACCAAGCCATCACCATCGCCAAACTTCGGCTACCGCTGTTTCTATCGGACCGATTGGGATCGACCGAAACCAACCTGTTTAAAGTGGTCCGATTTGGTCCGGTTTTGGAGGGTTACTTGGTCTAGTCCGGTCCAAAAAATTTTAGGACCGAAGAGCTTGGTCTGGTCCGAAAGCACAGTGAACGGTCCGGTTGACCGGACCGTGAACACCCCTAACAACAATCTTGTTTTCGATTTCAAACTTAGCGTGAAAAAAAAATTAATACATATATATATAAATCCAAAGAGAGTGGTGTATCTAGCTTACTACCATGTTAAATTTTGAGCTACATTAAAAAAAAACAAAAAAAAACCAACAAATAACTGCACAAAAAAAAATAAAAAATCATTACAATCTCATGATGCAAATTGGGGGGTTAGGGTATGCCTGTGCCCGAGGGCACAAAATAGCAAAAAAATAAATCTATGATGGACAATGAAAATTATTTATTTTCATCAATTGTACCAGTAATAATTCATTGTAATAGAAGCTTTACTTTTTTTTTTCTACCGAAAATTATAATAAATTCAAAACTTATTTGTGTTTTAAAACACAAACTAATTAAATTAAATAAATTTTGGTGCCCTCGGGCACAAAAAAAATTGGTGTGATTTATATATTTTATTCACTTATCGCAAATAACAAAATGTATTACATTGATCATTTTTCAACCGAATCGATCATGAGTTTAAAATTAACACAAATTAATAAATCGTATTCTATAATGTCACATCTGTAAATTTGCAATGGTTGCTTTCTTTACAATTTGGTTATATCATATTATTTGTTAAAATAACAAATATAGTTTGAATATTATTTCTTCACCAAGGAAAACAAAGAAATTTAAATCCGAAACGATAACATCTAAATTCGATAAAGTCCATTAACACGATAAATCAACTATTGACATGTTTAGTGAAAATCCAATTAAGAAATACAAAAGGCTAGTAACCATTTGGGTTGGATATTTTCACACAATATAAAACATGTTATTTATTTTACCACCAAGGCACCAATTTACATTTGTATTATTTTTTTTTTGGTCACAAATTAAGTCTCACTTTTTTTTCTTATATCTCAAATTAAGGGTTTCAAATAAAATATATCATATTATTATATTAATTAAAATTTTATAATTTTAAAAGTTAAGCAAGGGTGTGAGAATCCCAAATGCGACCCCCGGGTCCGTCCCCGTTCGTTGGGCGGAAGCGTCGGAAGGGATCTCGCTCCATTTGTGGTTGTTTGGTGATTCTTCGGGTGTCCTTATCTATTCTAGTGCAAAGGGGTTCGTTCAGAGTCGCCAGTCTTTTACGAGAAAACGGACAAAAGGGTGTTAAGAAAGGCTAAAGATAAGCTTTCTTTACACGTTTTGTCTGCAAAACCAGGATTCTATAGGGTTCGGAAACTTTTACGGTTTGAGAAGGTGTTAAGCGCCCTTTCGGTCTCTAGTGGTCTTAGTTTATTCTATGTTGAAAAACTACTTTCTAAATAAATAAATAAAAAAAACCCTAATTTCTGGGGGAAAACGGGAAAGGGATGAAAACCTTTGTGTTCCGAGATCCGATGTTTTTATATATTAAAAGATGTAAATGACAAATGACAAAAACCTTTTATTTTTGAAAGAGTATTCCCGTATTATTTCCTCAGATAATGACGGTTTTCTCGAGTTGCGATTTACTTTTGAAAAAGGTTCGGATCTATGTCGGGACTAATTCAATATGGAATTTGAACTCTTTGAGGGAGAGTTTATCAGATCACGTCGCAGTCTATGGAAAAGACAAGGGTATGTTTGATTTTAATTCCTAGATAAGTCTTTATCGGTCTGGGGTTTGAAAACAGAATTTATCCGGACGATAACATACTTACTCTTCTGGTTTTGCAAACGTAATTTTATCAGGGTCTTTTGTTTTGAAAATGGTAGACTATTGGTAACTTGACAATAAGTTTATTCAAATAAAACGTGGACAGAAACAACAGAAGTAAAACAAGTACACAGATAGACCTCTAATCTTAAATACTAGAAGGGACTTTCTTTACCTTCCCGACGAGAATAATAATAATACGAAAGAAAATATAATACGGCAGAGGGATCTCTGGCGATAACAATCTTCTCTTTCTTCAGATATTTCCGAGAAATTCGATTCCAGAAACGGAACACGTCGAGTGTTTGGGAATAGATTCGAGAATTCTTCAGAGATGAGATGATAATAGTAAAAAATGCTTGATAAAAATCAGATCTAAAGCACCAAATTCTCCAGATTCTAAGTTGTCGCCGCCCTTGAACCCTTGGGGGTGTTGGCCTATTTATACTGCTCGGGAGAGATTGTCGCGCGACATTTCCTTAAAAAAGGAGGCAAGTGTCGCGCGACATATCTGTGATATGTCGCGCGACATTCCTGAATGTCGCGCGACAAACGGCTGAAGTGATGGGTTCCTGACAGATTGATGTGTCAGAAAGTGGTTGGTCTGGGTGCAGAGGGGGAATTGTCGTGCGACATAGTGGAATTGTCGCGCGACATTCCATCAGGGATTGTCGCGCGACAATGTGATATGTCGTGCGACAATCTCTCTAAAAAACAAGTTTGTCGGGCGAACAAATCCTCCCCGTGTAGTTTCGGGTCCTCGGGTGGGTCTCTGGACCCAAAATAGTAGTTCTCGTAGGTCGTTAGGGGTTCTTGCGGGGGTCACGGATCGGGGTGTCTACAGACCCTCTCGACTCAAGCTCCTTGCTTGCAAGGAATTGAGGCGACTGGAAGAGACCATGATCCATGGCTCCCGCAGGAACTCTAAGAAAGTGTTTATGCGTATAGAAAGTACTTGTGAGTGCCTCCGGAGAGGGCTTGGCGATTTGGTTTGCCTCCGCAGAGGGCTTGTGTTACATCATTGCCTCTTTCGAGGACTTTCATTTGTTCCACTTTGCGCCTCAGATGGGAGGACTACCGTATGCCTCTCTGGGAGGGCTTCGCCTCAGGTGGGAGGACTACCGTTCGTGCCTCTCTGGGAGGGCTTCGCCTCAGGTGGGAGGACTACCGTTGCTACACCGTGCCTCTCTGGGAGGGCTTTTTAGATCTTCTCGCCTCATGTGGGAGGACTACCATTGTGCCTCTCTGGGAGGGCTTCGCCTCAGGTGGGAGGACTACCGTTCGTGCCTCTCTGGGAGGGCTTCGCCTCAGGTGGGAGGACTACCGTTCGTGCCTCTCTGGGAGGGCTTCACCTTCAGGTGGGAGGACTACCATTGTGCCTCTCTGGGAGGGCTTCGCCTCAGGTGGGAGGACTACCGTGGTGCCTCTTTGGGAGGGCTTCGCCTCAGGTGGGAGGACTACCGTTGTGCCTCTCTGGGAGGGCTTCGCCTCAGGTGGGAGGACTACCGTTGTGCCTCTCTGGGAGGGCTTCTAGATCTGAAAGAAGAAGGAAAAAATGCCTCTGGGAGGACTTTCATGAGTAACTTTTGCCTCTGGAGAGGGCTTGTGATTTTGTGTATTGCCTCTAAAGGAGAGGGCTTGTGTTTGTGAATGCCTCCGGAGAGGGCTTGTAGAATTTTAATTTGTGAATTGCCTCTCTTAGACTGCTAGAGTGTGAGAGAGAGTAGAAGCTTTTGCGAAGGTAAAAAGAGCTTCCTCAGGGTCTATTCTCCGGAATGTTCGCTTTCCCTGTATCTTTCTTGAACTTTACTCTCATGTTTTCCTCGAGTGAAGGGTATGTTTCACTCAGAAGGCAGTTTTCGGATTTCTTTGCTCTTCCGCAGAGTGATGGTCCGAGGATTTTCCAAATCCATCTTTTCTGTATCGTGCTGAAAAGAAAATTTGTTTGAAAGTTCCAATCTCTGATCTTTATTCTTTTCTTAGTTTTCTCTTTTGGTGGGCCCAACATCGTTTTCTGTTTTTTCGATGCCCTTATTTCTCCCTCTTTTGGGAAAGACTTTTCCTGGCCCTCTCTGTTTTTGACCAGGAGTCTTTTCATCCCTTTGTCGTGATCAGGAGCCTTACTCACCCTAAAACGAAGCCCTGAGCCGTTTTTTGGCCTAGCTATCACTTTCGGTGTGGCTCTCCCTGTCACTCTACATGTCTGTTTCTCTCGCTCGCTTTGGGCGCTCATGTGGGTTTCTCCTCTTTTCTACTCTTTCAATTTTTTCTATTCCCGTCTTATCTCGCTATTCTGCTTTTTATTATTTGATGGTCTCGGTCCTCCTGTGAGATCAGAGACTACTTTTAATCGCGGCATTCTGTTTTCGCATTTTTTCGGAGAGATGATTTGGAAGTTTTCTCTTTGAACTTTTTATCATGGGTGTGCGGTTTTTAGCAATTTTCCGAAAACTGCTTCTCCGAAGTGCCTCTGCAGAAGATAAAATGAGACAAAGGTCAAAAAAATCAGGGAGGAGGGGGGATTGTCGCGCGACACTTCGGTGTCTGGCTCTTTGTCGCGCGACAATGTGGCCATTTGTCGCGCGACAAACTGACCCATTATATAAACCCCTTGCTGAGCTCATTCCACCTCATTCTCTCCTTTCTCTTTCTCTCTCTAGCTCTCTTTTTTTCTCTTTTCTTCTCTCCCAAGCGCGGAAGCTCTGCCGTGTTTTTGATTTTTCCGACCTTTTCACATATATTCTACCTATATCGATGGACCCTGCTCATCTCGACCGATTGGAGGGTGACCAGGAGGAGGTCACCTTCACTGACGCTCAGGGCGTTCTTCGCTGCAGCCCTCATCACGACGACTGGGCGGACTTGGACTGGTATGATGAGGATGGGATAGACCGCGGTCGGGCGGTGGTCTATCGGGATGCTATCCGAGCTGCTCCGGTCCCGGACGTCCCGTGGCTTTTGATGGAGCCCGTTTCTCACGAGATTCGTCGTCGATCTCTGGTATGTCTTCTTTCGTGTATTTATCTGTTCTGCTTCTTGTCGTTTCCTGTATTCGTTTTAGATAATGTTAGTATGCATGTCTGACTAGGAATAACGCCCGATTTTTAGCGAACACATACTTTTACCTGTGATACCTCTTAGTTTAGAAAATTACATAATATAATCTCATAATTACACCAAAGTACCCTCATTTTGGAAAATTACATAATTTACTCTATAACTCTCATAATTACACCAAAGTACCCTCATGTTTTGGAAATTACATAATTTACCCTTATAACCCCTATAACTAATTTACTCATAATTACACCAAAGTACCCTCAGGTTTTGGAAATTACATATTTTACCCTTATAACCCTATAACTAATTTACTCATAATTACACCAAAGTACCCTCAGGTTTTTACATAATTTACTTATAACCCCATATCTCTCATAATTACACCAAAGAAAATTACATAATTTACCCTTATAACCCTATAACTCTCATAATTACACCAAACTCTCATAATTACACCAAAGTACCCTCAGGTTTGGAAAATTGAAGGTTTGGAATTACATAATTTACCCCTATAACCCTATAACTCTCATAATTACACCAAAGTACCCTCAGGTTTTGGAAATTACATAATTTACCCTTATAACCCCATAACACCAAAGTCTCATAATTACACCAAACCCCATATCTCTCATAATTACACCAAAGTACCCTCAGGTTTTGGAAATTACATAATTTACCCTTATAACCCCATAACTCTCATAATTACACCAAAGTACCCTCAGGTTTTGAAAATTACATAATTTTACCCCTATAACCCCATATCTCTCATAATTACACCAAAGCCTTATAACTCTCATAATCACACCAAAGTACCCTCATTTGGAAAATTACATAATTTACCCCTATACCCCATCGTTCCTTTGTCTGCAGTGGGTTGGCCGCGGTTGGGGTTCCCCCAACACTATATCTTCGGAGTGGCGACGGGCACCGGCCCCTGTCCAGGAGTTGATTCTCGCGACTCCTTTTGGCTCCCTC
This sequence comes from Lonicera japonica, assembly GCA_021464415.1. NCBI lineage: Eukaryota > Viridiplantae > Streptophyta > Magnoliopsida > Dipsacales > Caprifoliaceae > Lonicera > Lonicera japonica. Next base: position 73,870,829 of record CM038466.1, on the reverse strand, counting down.
TTCGACGCCCTCCCGGAGCGGGTTTCTAGGGCGACAGTTTTGGTGTCGGCATTGGCTTGCCACTGGTGGGATACTACTCATACTTTTCACTGGAGCTGGGGTGAGATGACGATGACACCCCTTGATCTTTTTGCTCTGACCGGGATTCCTTCAGGGGGGGTCCCTATTCAGATCGACGTTCCCCTGCGTCTGACAGCCGAGGGTATTGTTAGTTCATTAGGATGGTTCCCGGAGCGGCGGAGTTCTGGTGACACGATTCCTCGGGGCGTCTTGGTTACGCGTTTAGCCACAGAGAGGGCTCGGCTAGTCGCTTCAGGGGTTCCTATGACCCGTCAGGAGGCGCGTCAGTATGCCCGCGTCCTCCTTCTACTGACACTTCATGATCTATTCGAGGCTCGTGGTGGGGACACGGCTCATCTTTGGTGGTTGCCCTATCTTCGGGACTTCAGCCTCCTGTTTGACTACGACTGGGGAGGCTTTATTCTTGCAGTCCTTTACGATGCCATGGACCAGGTCTCTCGTCATTTAGCCCTGAACCTCAAGGGCTTTTCTTTGCTGTGGGAGGTACATTTTTTAGTCTTTCTGTCTTTGCTTCAGTTCTTTGCTCATTACTTGTTGATCATTGCTGATTTCTTCTATCTTTCCTTTTCAGAGCTGGTTTGTAGCTTATACCCGTCTGGGTCGCGCCCAGGTGGATCTCCTCGTTGAGAACGAGGACCAGTTCCCTTTTCTCCGCCGATTCATCGCGGGGAACTATAGGGCTCCCTATGTATACCGGACTCGGGAGACCGGAGCTGCTGCTGTTCATGATCTGCGGGAGGAACAGGTAAAATATTTTTAGTCTTCTTGCTTTTCAATAGTCAGATAGAGTAGAATATATAAAATACTGAAATAAAATCTTATTCTCTTTTCAGATTGAGTGGGCCCCTTGGGGTGATCTGGGTCATCATTATGGGTATGGCCGTGCTCTGACCGCCTCGAGGACCAGGCGGCTTATCCGGGATGAGTACGGCCTTCTCTTCTACTTGGGCGAGAGGGTCATCCGTCAGCATACGCCGTCCCAGTGGCCTCGTGTTCCTTTGTTCCCTCCTGTTCTGATGAGGCGGACGGGTGAGATTGATCAGGTGATGGTGCAGGCTTTAGTCGACGGACTCGGTTTCCAGACGTTCGTCGAGGAGGGAGACTACGCTGTTTTTGCTGCCCGTTACCTGATGAGGGAGCCGAAGGGGACTCGGGGACGGGTCTTCTACGAGAGATACCAGACTTTGGGAGGTGATCCCATTACATACGGGGACAGACTCATTTAGCTAGGGCGGTCCCGGGTCATTTGCCACCTGTCCCTGATCAGAGGGACAACATTCCGGATTCTGAGGATGAGGATCCTGAGGGAGAGAGGGATGTTCCTGCTGCGGCTGAGGGCGGTGATCGGCCAGAGGGCGAGGGAGGCGATGCGACAGCGGTTCCGGAGCCGCCACCTCAGGCGACACCTGCGGGGGAGCAGCGCGCTGAGGGCTTCGAGTTTTCTACCGGCCCTTCCGTGTCTCCGGGGGGCCTTTTTGCTGCTGCTGAGGCTGCTGAGGGGAGAGCGGGATTTTCTGAGAGGTCCTGGGAGCCCGCGGACCTTGGGGCAGATTTTGATCAGTTCGGGCGGACTCCTCCCGCGGCGGCGACTACTCCTTCTAGTGGAGTACCTCCTTTGGGGGCGACGGCCATGGTGGATCCTCCGGGGGTCCGAACATATGCTACGTTGACCCCTCTACCGACGACTGTCATGGGGCCTCCTGCCCGATCTCCAGGTTTTGGCGGCTCATCCTCTCGTCCACCCTTGTTCCCCATTCGTGAGGAGGGAGGGTCTTCTTCTGCAGCTACTCCTGCAGGGTCATCTATTTCGTGGGTAGATCTACCTCCACTCCCCAGAGATATTTCTTATGTTGGCGCGGGCCCATTACGTCGATATTCTGTCCCGGAGTATCCTCTTCCCGAGGATACTTTTGATTTCTTGGGTGGTCGCTCTGATGATGAGGTATCTTCTTCAACTTCTCCTGATACTTTTATATCTATTTATTTTGACTGTGCTGATTCTCCTCTTATTGTATGTCTTTTTTACAGAGAGTGGGTGTACGGGTGGCGGATCTACGGGCCTGGTATGCCCAGTATTTCTACAGCTGGAACCTGCTCCAGTACGTCGGTCGAGACCCTCCAGCCTACATGCGCGACTATCAGAGGGCTATCGACGTCTCCTTACAGCCGGACGACCCCCTGACCTCTTCCCTCATGCTCCGGTCGGAGTTCTAGGCGGAGTAGTAGTCGGACTTCTAGGCGATCCCGATCTTCGGTGATCCGTCCGACGGCGCCGGTTCAGTCTACGGGTCCTTTCTCCAGGCGGCAGCTTCCTCTTGCTCCCAGGCGTCCCAGTTGTTGATCTTACTCCCGAGGAGGGCTCGGGCGATAGTGGGAGCGTGTCAAAACGCGCCCGAGTAGATTAGTTTTCTTTTTCTGCATTTAGTGTTAGTTTTGGACAGATATGTATTTATTTTAGACATGGATGTTTAAAAACTGTTCTTTTATTGGTTTTATAAAATATCTTTATCTGTGTTTGATTATACTTTTATTCTCTGTCTGTGCAAAGATATATACATATATATATAAGAGTCGGTAATTTAAAAGTCCATACCTTGTAGTGTAGTGATACTTATGTTTCCTGCAAAAAAGAACAAAGTGAGAACAGAAAAAGCATCCAGAAAATGATTCTTTTGGCAAAGAATGACCATGCTATGTATAAGGAAAAAACCAAAGTTAGGGTGCCCCCCAGATGGGTTTGTCGCGCGACAATCCCTCCTGGTCATGGGTTTGTCGCGCGACATTTCCCCCTGGAAATGGGTTTGTCGCGCGACAAACAGGTACAGGACCCTCTTTTTTTGCTATAAATACACCCATCTTCCTTCCTTCATCCCCACACCTTCTCCAAAAATGTCTTCCTTACCGTACCAAAATCTGATTTTTCTTATGTTAAAGCTCGAGATGCTCTTGATATCTTCTGAAAATGGTTTGAACTTTGGTGCATTCAGTCCTTTGGCGGGCTGGTGCCATCGTCCTGTAGATTTTTCCTTTCTGTTAGGTGCCTTGTATTTCTGGAGTCCTGCGGACCATCTCTTCCGTTTTGGACTAGATGAGCTCTGCCCGACCTATGAGGAGTTCTCCTGGCTGTTACGTTCTGACGTTCGTCTCCCGAATGGCAGTTCCTCCATAGAAGGAAATCGGTCCCCGCGACATGCTAATTGCTCTGTTAGCCATTCCCCAAGGCGGCCTGCGATGGTTTCATTGTCCGACGGGCTCCTTGACCTCCACAAAATGGTGAGGTTCTTTCATCGTTATGAAGATAGGGCCTCTTACGGCGTGGGGCGTACTGCAGCGGCCCTGATTTGCCTGGTTTCTGATATGCTGCTGGTGACGGGTTCTTCCCGTGTTGATCCGACTATCTTGAGTCTGATTTACCAGGCTAGAAATGGGGAGTCTATAGTGCCGATCATTCTTGCAGAGACCCTGAATGGTCTTGATGATGTTCAACGGGGGGCCTTCGCCCTTCTTTCGGGGGAGCCCGCGTCTGCTATACATGTGGCTGCTAGAGCGCTTTCGATCGGTGGGTTTCAGCGGAGTTCGGCTCGACAATCCGACTCATTTCTTCCATCGGCCTCTCTTTGGTGCTTTGACCATGTCTTCCTCTGATTGGACGGTGTGGTTTTCGAAGAACTTTCGGGCTATCCGGTGGAACATTCCTTGGTGGAAGCTGAGGGCGATGGTACTTAGCACTGGGGGTCAGAAACTACGTTCGGCTCCGCGGGCTCTGGTTTACTTCCTTTTATCTCCCTGGGCGTCTTCTTCGGCAGTTTAACATTCCTCAGGAGGTTCCCCTTGGTCTGAACAACTTCTCTTCTGAGTCTAAATTTGTGACCCCACATGTTTCTTTATCGGTAGAGAGGATGTGGCGTGCTCGACTGACTCGTCAGTTTAACTATGCTCCGTTTCGGTATTTCCAGGCCCCTTCCGGGCTGACATTATCCGCTCTTGCTGGCAATCTCTAGGAAGGAGAGCTGATTGATGACCCCTTTCAAATGGAGTGGTTCCGATTCATGGATTCTGGAGCCTACAGAGGATGGCATTGTCTTTGCGTACCAGATTTTGGATGAGGCTCGAATTGATTTGGCCGCTATTGAGGACCCAGTGTGGCCAACCCCTAGGGATTAGTTTCTTTCGTATTTGTTATGCTGTACTTCCTTTGTAACTCTTCGGTGTTCTGAACCACCTCTTTAATAATATATGAAGGGACTTTTTTATGAGGAAATAAATTTCTTTACAAAGCTTTAAACCGGGCCTGAAGTCACTTCTCAGGTTGCCTACGTTCCCCCCTTTTTGATTTTTCCAGAAAATACAATATTCGAGTTGGGGCTCAGGTTTACGTAGTTCTTATTACACGTCGTGCCACTCCTATTGATAATACTTCTTCAGTCGGTCCATGTTGACTGGTGAATGTAGTAACTGCCCGTCTAAATCAGTGAGTATAGCGGCACCTCCTGTATTGATTTCTTTGACGATATACGGCCCTGTCCACTTCTGCCCGAACTTTCCCCTCGGATCTCTGGCTGGCTTCTCGAATTTCTTTCAACACGAATGTCATTTTCATTGATACCCCGAGTCCTCACTCTTCTGGTTAAATGCTCGAGCGATTCTCTTCTGATACCCTTGATGGTGGTATGCGGCTTTCAATCTTTTCTCATCTAGTAAGGGCTAGCTCGTTATAACGTGCCTGGACCCACTCCAGTTCATTGACCTGATTCTTCTAGCATTACTCTGAGGGAAGGGGACCTTCTAACTCGAACAGGGAGGACTGCCTTCCATCCCGTATGTAAGCGAGAACGGGGTTGCCCCGGTAGGAGACCCTTTCGGTGGTGCGGTATCCCCACAATGCATATGGTAATTTCTCCGGCCAGTCCCGGCAGGTGTCGGTCATCTTTGCTTAGGATATTCTTCAAATTCTTTGTTGGCGGCTTCAACTGCCCCATTGGTTTGTGGTCCTATATGGCGAAGACCTGTGTCGGGTGAATACCGTATTCTTCCATGACTGGTATTAGCTTCTCCTTCGAAGTGGGTGCCGTTATCTGAGATGATCTCGTGTGGGACCCCATATCGGCAGAACAATATTCCTTTTGATGAATCGGGCAACTTTCCTTGGCATCCAGGGTTTGGTAAGATTCGGCTTCCACCCATTTGGTGAAGTAGTCGATGGCTACTAGTATGAATTCATGGCCGTTGCTGGCTTTGGGCGAGATCTTTCCCAATGACGTCAATTCCCCAAGCTGCGAAAAAGGCCAGGGAGCAGTCATGTTGTACAACTCTTTTGGAGGAAGCTTCTGGGACTTAGCATAAATTTGGCATTTGTGACAACGGCGTACATGATCAGCGCAGTCAGTTTGTAGGGTAGACCAGAAATACCCTTGCCTGATGATCTTGCGGGCAAGCGTATGCCCGCTCATATGAGGTCCGCAATCGCCCCCATGTATCTGATCCATCATTCTAACCGATTCTTCTTCGGTGAGACATTGAAGATGAGTCCCGTCGTAGTTCCTTTTATACAATCTTCCGGCACAGAGTATGAATCCTGATGCTAGTCTCCTGAGTGTGACCCGCGTTCTCTTGTCTGCTTTCTCGGGATACTGATGGTTCTTCAGCAGGTTCCAGATATCATAAAACCAAACGGTTGAGTCACCGTCTTCCCCTTCAATTTCCACCTCAAGGCCGTCATGCAGTGTGCGGGTCTCTGATTTCTTTTGTACCGTGAGGGTTATTTCTTCCATCCCCTCCGGAATATTGATCATAGATGCCAGGGTTGCCAATGCGTCAGCAAAACTGTTCTGGGACCTGGGGATATAGTAAAACTCCACACGCTCGAACCTTCCTGCGACTTCTTCTAGTCGGGCGAGGTAAGGGACTAATTTCTCATCTCTGATCTTCCATTCCTTCAGAACTTGATGGACCACTAGTGCTGAATCTCCGTATACCTGTATTCTCTTTATACCCCTTTGAAGAGCGATCTCTAACCCGAGTATGCAGGCTTCATATTCGGCCATATTGTTGGTGCAGAAAAAGTCCAGACGATATGACACCGGGGAGTGAGTTTGGTCCGGAGAAACTAACAGGATGCCTATCCCGTTTCCGTTCCGATTGGCGGCCCCGTCAAAGTACAACCTCCAGTCTTCATTGATCTCGACGTTCATGATGGTTTCGTCCGGAAACTCGGCTTCTTCTAGCACATGTCTCCCAATATCGGATTGTGGGCCAGGTAATCAGCTATGATCTTGCCTTTGACTGCCTTCTGGGTCATGTAGGTGATGTCGAATTCGGAGAGTAGAAATAACCATTTTGCCATTCGATTCGAGAGAGCCGGTTTCTCGAAGAGGTATTTCAACGGATCAATCCGTGATGCCAGGATGACTGGGAAAACTAGCATGTAGTGCCGTAGTTTCTGTGTTACCCAGACGAGAGCGGTACACGATTTCTCCAATGGTGTGTAGTTTATCTCGAAATGGGGACAGCTTTTTGCTGAGGAAGTAGATGGCCTGCTCCTTTCCGGGTATCCGTCAGGTGTTGGGCTAGCATTGCTCCCGTGGATGAGTCAGTGACGGTTAGGTATAGAAATTAAAGGTAGTCCGGTCTGAGGTGGGGCTAACACTGGGGGCTTGGAGAGGTACTCCTTTGATTTTGTCAAAAGCCTCTTGGCATTGACCGTCGTTCCATTCTCCTGGTGAAGACTTCCTCAGGAGTTTGAAGATGGGTTCGCAAGTTTGGGTGAGCTGAGAGATAAACCTGCTGATGTACTGCAGATTGCCCAAAAATCCTCGGACTTCTTTCTCGGTACGAGGCTTTAGGCATGTCTTGGATAGCTTGAACTTTAGGCGGGGTCCACCTCGATTCCTTTCTTACTGACGAACATATCCCAGGAGTTTTCCTTTGGTTACCCCGAACACACATTTCTGCGGATTGAGTCTCATCTGATACTGGCGGAGCCGATCAAAGAAGGCTTCGCAAGGGCTGGTACGTGGCCTTCCCTCTCTTTTGACTTTGATTATCATGTCGTCTACATACACCTCTACTTCTTTGTGAATCATGTCGTGGAAAGATAGCCGGTAGGCTGCCCTCTGATATGGTTGCCCCTGGCGTTCTTCAGCCCAAACGGCATAACGGTGTAGCAGTATGTTCCCCACGGTGTGATAAATGCTGTTTTCTCCTGGTGATCCGGGTGCATCTTGATCTGGTTATACCGGCAAAACCATCCACAAATGACTTCAGGGCGTGGTTGGCAGTATTATCTACTATCAAATCGATGTTGGGCAATGGAAAATCGTCCTTTGGACAAGCTTTATTTAAGATCCCGGTAATCCACACACATGCGGACTTTCCCATTAGCTTTTGGAACAGGGCACGAATGTTGGCTAACCACGAGGGGTACTCGATCACCCGTAAGAATCCCTACACTCAGTTGTTTCATTACTTCTTCCTTTCACCTTTCAAGGGACCATTCTGGCGTAAGTTTCCTCAGCTTCTTGTTTGACGGGCCTAAGTTCTGGATTGGTGTGTATTTCGTGCATGACTATCTGACTGTTCAAACCCGGCATATCCGCATAAGACCAGGCGAAGACATCCACATACTCTTTCAGAGTTTGTGTGAATTATTCTCTCTTTTTCTGTTTCACTTAGGCTTGCCCCAATGCGGACCTCTTTTCTTTCCTCCTTCTGTTCCGAGGTTAATTTCAAGAGTGTCTCCTTCCTCGCTTTGTATACGCTTGCTCCTCCCGTTCAGGGTGTTCGTTCATTCTTTCCAATTCCATATAAGCAATTACAGAATTAAAAATAACAGGATAACGCAAAATAGACTCTTCTTTATTGATACTAGTATTTACAGGTACAAGTTTAAAAAGTAAATCATTTAGGAGTGACTCCTTCCTATCCTTACCCTCACTCTTATCTCTCACCCTTACAATTTCGCTATTTTCCCTTTCCCCTTGGTAGTCTGGATCAGCGTATATCAAGTGTACGGGTCGTCTCCTGGCTCATCATCTCCCAGAGCCATGATGTCGAAGAGATCTCCGATCATTTCTTCCTCTTCGCCTTTCATGTCTTCACTTTCTTCCTTCGGCCCGATTGTCAACTTGGTAGCGAAGCTGTGTTCACGGTGTTTTCTTTGATATATAGGTCCTCTTCATAGAAGATTTCCCACCCAGGAAGGTTCTCTCCGTCGCTGTTTCTCCAAGGCTCCTGGAAAATCGCAAAAGGGGAAGTCCTCTCCTTCTTTGACAAAGAACCCGTTCAGAGAGCTGAAACTCGGATACTGATGCCCTCGACCCCTTTTTTGTTGATCGTCCTCTTCAGTGTGTTGGTACCCCAAACCTTCCCTCTCGTACCTTGCTACTGGTTCCAATGCTTGAAGTAGTCCTGGTTGTCCCATTCCCAGACCGGCTCCAGGCAAGTATTTCATCATTCTCAACATATTTGTAATCTTGGTGCTGAGACCGGGGATATTGTCAGGGGGAAGATACCTTCGATTGTCTGGGTGCTAAGAGTTTGCACTTGAGGCTCGTAAGAAAAGCCTCCTAACTGTATGCTCTGGCTCCCGATTCCCAAAACTGGTAACTCCATATCCGCCAAGGTCCTTTCAGGATCTCCTTGGATGGTAATTATGTTCCCTTCAAACGGTATCTTGATCTTTTGGTGCAAGGAGGAGGGGAGTGCTCCTATGTCGTGTAGCCACGCTCTTCCCAACAGTAGGTTAAAACTGGAAGGAATGTCTATGATTTGAAAGTCGGCCGGGAAGCTTCCGGGACCAACCATGAGATCAAGTTTCAGAGACCCCAGAACGGCCCTCCTGGTATTATCATAGGCCCTGACGGTTACAGCGGATGGTGAGAGCTCTGAATCTGAGATACCCAAGCATCTGGCAGTCTTTAAAGGGGGCAGACATTTATGGTCGACCCATTGTCGATGAGAACTTGTGGCAAGATCTTTCCTCGGGTTCGGACGGTGATATAGGAGAGCCAGGCTGTGTTTTCTCCCCAACGGAGACAAGTCTTCATCTGAAAATGACAGACTTCTTTGGACTGTGAGTGACCCGATCATGTTTGGCAGTTGTTCGGGCGTGGAGTCCGGCGATATGACAGCCTCATCCAGGAGTTTAATGAAAGCGGTCCTGTGAGGTTTGGAGGCAACCAAGAGGCCCCAAATGGTGATGTGTGCCTGGGTTTTCTTCAACTGTTCCAGTACTCGGTCTTCTCCTACTTCTTTTGGAGGCGGTGATTTTTCGGCATCCATCGGTGGTGGCTGGTATACCTTTCCTGAGCGGGTAATCTGTTGTATCCAAAGGGATGTTGGGTCTGATCCCTCTGAAGTTTCTGACGACTCTGGCTCTGCCGACCAACTAAAAGTCCCGGGGGAGGTTTCTGTCATACAGATTGTCTCCTTATGAGGGGGTTTTGGGGTTTCCATGGTTGTTTTTTCTTGTCCTGGGTCCATCCTATCCCAGCTTTCCCAGGATTGGTTTTGATGGTGAGTGGTTGCGAGATCCCCTGATTTGTCTTTCCTAAGCCCTGCCCAGGTAGGAAGTTCATCTTGGCCATCCATTGGTCAATTATTGGGTTGAGGCCTGGGGCAACTTGTGCTTTTGCTGATAGCATAACATCGGGTGCCTTATAGGCTGAATCGTCCCGAATGAGTCCTACGGGATCAAAGCCTTCGTCACCAGTGGTTAAGGCGTTAATTCCTGCAGGTGGAGCATGATTGGGGAGGGGGTTGTTGGTAACATTGGGCCCGCCGGGTGCGGGGATGGTTCCGGCTTCAATGAGGTCCTTGATACGATGGCGGAGAGCTAAACAACGTTCCGTGTCATGGCCTGCAGCGCCTGATGGTACGCACAGTTCTCATTCATTCTCCAAGTGTATTTGGAATAGGATTTGGTGGAGGGCGTGGGTTGAGTGGGGTGACTAGTCCGGCCTTTTGGAGTAGTTCCAGGCTTTTGACCAGAGTAGTGGGGAGGGTGCAGAAATTTCTCCTTTTCTTGACCTCGGTGTTTGAAGAGTCTCCTTGTGCGTAGGCCAACTCATTGGGGGGACTTGCGGTGACTGCTGAAATGGGTTTTGTTGATATGGGTACGAGCTTAGTTGGTTTACGGCTGGAGTGGCCGTCTTTCTTCCAGTGTAAGAGGCCTTCTTGGTATCCGTGTCCGCCTTTCTTGGCCAATTCTTCCTCTACCTGTGACCCCATACTCAACAGGGCTCTGAAATGTGGGAATACATGCTTTCCCATGCAGTTCAATACAGCTGGAGTGAAATTCTTCTGTATGATTTCTAACTGCTCTTCTTCGTCGGGCCGTTTGGACATTTGGGATGCCATTTCCCTCCAGCGGGTGACAAAGTCGCTGAAGCTTTCTTTCTCGCCTTGCTTGGCCATTTCCAGGTGTTTACGGGTAATTTCCAAATTCTCGTTGGACCCGTACTTGGTCATGAATTCTTTGACGATATCCCCCCAAGTTTTCGTGTGGTGTTTCTCTAGGTCGAAAGAACCATCTCAGGGCTGCCCCGTGAGAGTCATGTGAAAAGCCTGAGCCAGCTCCGGCTCTCCACAGCCGGACACTTGCATGGATCTGATGTAGGATTGGAGATGGGTTTTAGGGGGGTGTAGTACCAGTGAATTTGGTGATAGAGGGGAGCTTAAATCCTTGAGGTAGTCTGGCTTCTGGGTAGAGGGAAAAGGCGTTCATGTCTGTGATCTCGTCTGCCCCTTTCATCAGAGAAACACCTCTTTGCAGAACCTTCATCTGCTCTTTCAATTTCTTCATTTCTTCGCTCTCTCTTGACACCTCATCGGGCTGTTCCCGGGCTATCATCGATTCTGCGTATGCTGCCCGGAGTCGGTTGATGTCTGGGTACTCATTGGGAGGGGCTATTGGGGCTGGTGGAATAGGTCTTGCGGGACTTGTGGCCATGGTTGATATTGGGGATCGAAAACTGGCCTTGTACTTGAGGTTGTGGCCAGACGATGGGTGGCTCTTGTTGTTGGTATGTGGGGCCTGAATCCGGGGCCCATTGGTTCTGATTGTTGGGGTCGGTTTGAACGGGACCGGCCAGCTACGTTGGGGCCCGTTTGGGGTGGATTGGTTCCTTGGATTGGGGGAAGTACTTGTGAAGATTGCCCTTGATTCGGATCTCGATTCGGTGGTAGTTGCTCAAACCCGGGTGGTGCAGGTCCGTTCGGCTGACAACTTCTTCCATTCGAATCCGGGTGTTCCCTGTTGCTCACTTGTGAGGCTTGCCAAATTCCCTGCTGACGGTCATCAGTAAACGGTGCATCTCGGCTAAAGTCGGTTGGCTGAACTGCATGACGCCTCGGCTAGGCTCTGATCTGTCTCCTGATTCTCTCGTCCATCGGCCATTTCAGGTGTGCTTGGTCTTACTAGTCTTCCGGTGTGATCACGGCCGGCCCAACCTTCCAGACTTTGTTTGTTGCTTCACGACTGTAGACGAAACCACGTGGCGAAGATGAAGGGAAGACTGTGATGCGACTCGATTTTTGCCAAAAGAATCACTAAAAATGGTCGAGAAGTGCCTCGGATTTTAAATAGGGTGTCGTAAAAGTAAGCCGTAAAGTGGTACATCCCCTACAGGCTGTATTGACAAGTGTTTTAACTTGACTCGATCTTATATGCAGCGCAGGTGTACGAACGGTTAAGGCTTCAGGCTCCCTCTTTTTTGGCAAGACCTTGCGATATACCCCAAGGGCGGGTACGTGCAAGAATCTTTTGATATACTTCCCGGGTACGTGAGTGTTTTCGTCATTAGATCTACCTCGGGGGCGTACTTGGCCAAAGAGAGTGGAAGTAAATGCTTTCGGTTTATGTTGGCCTAAGCAAGCCAACTCCCTACTCACTTATAATGCTTCCGATGGTTTGGGGTAAATTCACACTCGTAGAACCAATGCATGATTTGTGATAGTGCGTGTAAAGTTCGAAAGGTTGGTTTCACAAATATCATTATCTTTATTACGTATTTTCGAAAAAATCCCATTTTTTTAGAAAAAAGTTTCTTCTCAATCAATTAACATGAGTAGGGAAAGCAGTAAAAAGCAAGTATTCAACAGATAAACAAAGGTCCACATATAAGAGTCTAGTTTTCTAGTGTCCCCAGCAGAGTCGCCACTGTGAGAATCCGCAAATGCGACCCCCGGGTCTCGTCCCCGTTCGTGGTGGGCGTCATGGGAAGCGTCGGAACTGGATTTCGTCGTTCCATTTGCTTGGAGCGTTGTTTGGTGATTCATATCAAGGTGTCCCTTACGTTCTATTTCTAGATGCAAGGGGGGTTCGTTCAGAGTCGCCAGTACGTTTTTACGAGAAAACGGACAAAAAGGGTTGTGTAAGAGGAAAGGCTATAAGATAAGCCTTTCTTTACACGTTTTGTCTGCGAAACCAGGATTCTTATAGGGTTCGGAAACTATATTACGGTTTGGGAAGGTGTTAAGCACCCATTCCGCCCTTTCGGTCTCTAGTGGTCTTATATGTTTATTCTATGTTGAAAAACTTGGATGCTTTTACTGACAGTCTACTACTTTCTAAATAAATAAATAAAAAAAACCCTAATTTCTGGGGGAAGACGGGGAAAGGGATGAAAACCTTTGTGTTCCGAGATCCGATTTTTTATATTTAAAAGATGTAAATGACAAATGACAAAAACCTTTTATTTTTGAAAGAGTATTCCCGTATTATTTCCTCAGATAATGACGGTTTTCTCGAGTTGCGATTTACTTTTGTAAAAGGTTCGGATCTTTATGTCGGGACTGATTTAATATGGAACTAGAACTCTTTGAGGAGAGTTTATCAGATCACGTCGCAGTCTATAGTGAAAAGACAGGGTATGTTTGATTTTAATTCCTAGATAAGTCTGTATCAGTCGGTCCGGGGTTTGAAAACAGAATTTTATCCGGACGATAACATACTTACTCTTCTGGTTTTGCAAACGTAGTTTTATCAGGGTCTTTTGTTTTGAAGACGGTAGACTATTTATAACTTGGCAATAAGTTTATTCAAATAAAACGTGGATAGAAACAACAGAAGTAAAACAAGTACACAGATATCTAATCCTGTTTAAATTACCAGAAGGGAACTTTATTTACCTTCCCGACGAGAATAATAATAATAAGAAAGAGAATATAATACGGCAGAGGGAAATCTCTGGCGATAGTAATCTTCTCCTTCTTCAGATATTTCCGAGAAATTCGATTCCAGAGACGGGACACGTTGAGTGTTTGGGAATAGATTCGATAATTCTTCAGAGATGAAGATAATAGTAAAAAATGCTTGATAAAAATCAGATCTAAAGCTCCAAATTTTCTCGGATTCTAAGTTGTCGCCGCCCTCCAACCCTTGGGGGTGTTGGCCTATTTATACTGCTCGGGAGAAGATTGTCGCGCGACATTTTCCTTAAAAAGGAGCAAGTGTCGCGCGACATATCTGTGATATGTCGCGCGACATTCCTGTATGTCGTGCGACAAACGGCTGAAGTGATGGGTTCCTGACACTGATTGATGTGTCAGAAAGTGGTTGGTCTGGGTGCAGAGGGGGAATGTCGTGCGACATAGTGGAATTGTCGCGCGACATATCAGGGATTGTCGCGCGACAATCTCTCTAAAAAACAAGTTTGTCGGGCGACAAACCCTCCTAGTGTAGTACCGGGTCCTCGGGTGGGTCTCGGACCCAAAATACTAGTTCTCGGAGGTCGTTAGGGTTCTTGCGGGGGTCACGGATCGGGGTGTCTACAGAGTGCATATTATTTTTTGTTAACATTAAATTAATGTTAGTACTTTGTTGCAAAAAAGAAAAAAAAAAAGAGGAAAAGAGGAAAAGAAAAAAAAAAGAGGAGGATAACCCTAGCAAATACAGCTGGCAGCCAACTTCCCTCATTTCTCTCCATCCGTCCTCTCTTTCTCTCTCTCAAACTCCTTTCTCCATCTACGCTCTCTCTCTCTCAATCCGTCCCCTCTTTAAAACTGAACCCTAAATTACAGCAGCTACCACGCCCTTTCAAACTCACCCATTCTCTTTCTCAATCCATCCCCTCCATTAATTCCCTCCCATTCTAAATCCATGTTTAAATTAAACCCAAAGAAATTAAATCACGTTCGTCGTTCTTCTTCATCCCTGCCGCCGTCGTCGTCGTCACCGTCACCTTCTCCGGTGACACCAAGCCATCACCATCGCCAAACTCCGGCTACCGCTGTTTCTATCAGACCGATTGGGACCGACCGAAACCAACCTGTTTAAAGTGGTCCGGTTTGGTCCGGTTTTGGAGGGTTACTTGGTCTAGTCCGGTCCAAAAAATTTTAGGACCGAAGAGCTTGGTCCGGTCCGAAAGCACAGTGAACGATCCGGTCAATCGGACCGTGAACACCCCTAACAACAATCTTGTTTTCGATTTCCAACTTAGCGTGAAAAAAAAAATTAATATATATATAAATCCAAAGAGAGTGGTGTATCTAGCTTACTACCATGTTAAATTTTGAGCTACATTACAAAAAAAAAAGCAAAAAAAAACCAACAAATAACTGCACAAAAAAGAAATAAAAAATCATTACAATCTCATGTAGCGGACTATGCTGAGTCAATTGTGAACATTTTTTCCTTAAAATTATAAATGTTGCCTGTACAAATGTAAGATACTAGGGTATGCCTGTGCCCGAGGGCACAAAATAGCGAAAAAAATAAATCTATGTTTATGGACAATGAAAATTATTTATTTTCATCAATTGTACCTATGGCAAAATAATTCATTGGTAATAGAAGCTCAACTTTTACTTTTTTTTTTCTACCGTAAAATTATAATAAATTCAAAACTTATTTGTGTTTTAGTAAATTGTGTTTTAAAAAAAATAGTTAAAAAAAGAAAAGAAATAGTTTATAAAAAAACACAAACTAATTAAAATTAAATAAATTTTGAGTGCTCTCGGACACGGGCATAACATAAAATTGTGTGTGATTTATATATTTTATTCACTTATCGCAAATAACAAAATGATATTATATTGTCGATCACTTTCCAACCGAATCGATCATGATAAGTTTAAAATTAACACAAATTAATAAATCGTATTCGTATTCCAATGTTTACATCTGTAAGTTTGGCAATGGTTGCATATTCAGTTGTATTCAATTTGGTTATATCAGATTATTTGTTAAAATAACAAATATAGTTTGAATATTATTTCTTCACCAAGGAAAACAAAGTCATTAATTTAAATCCGAAACGATAACATCTAAAATTCGATAAAGTACCATATGAACACGATCCAAATCAACTATTGACATGTTTAGTGAAAATACCATTTAAGAAATACAAAAGGCTAGTAACCATTTGGGTTGGATATATTTCACACAATATAAAACATGTTATTTATTTTACCACCAAGGCACCAATCAATCTACATTTGTATTATTTTTTTTTGTCACAAATTAAGTCTCACTTTTTTTTCTTATATCTCAAATTAAGGGTTTCAAATAAAATATATCATATTATTATATTAATTAAAATTTTATAATTTAAAAGTTATATGCAAGGGGAAAGAGGGGGAAGGGGAGAGTGTGGGATTGGGGGGTAAGTAATAGGTGTAAGTAAAGAGAGGTAATGAAATGAGAAAAAAAACGCGAAGTCTCTAAAATATATATATTTAAATAAAAATAAGTGAGGTATGATTTTAACTATTTGATTAGATGAGAAAAATGCATTTTAACCTTTAGATTGTCCATGTATGACAATAGTCACATAAAATATCCTTCATTAACTTTTTTTACTTAATGGTGATTAAACTTAATGGTTGAAACAGATTAATTTAACAAAATCCCAAAAAGGTAATTAATCGGAAGAAATCGAAAATAAGAATAAAATCACACGTAAAAAAAATAGTGGTTTAAGGTTGAAAACAAATTATCTGAATTGTACGTATTTGAATTGAGAGGTTCAATGAACATAAATACAGCTTTAGTATAATTAAGTACATTATATCTTGTTGGTTCAACATTTCAAAAATGTCATTGAAAGAATTGAAATGTTAACCAGAAAAGTATCGTTTCAGAGTTAGAATAATCATTCATAACAATAAAATCACATGTAAAAAAATAGTTATTTAAGGTTGAAAACAAATTTTCATTGAATTGAGAGGTTCAATGAACTAAAACACAGTTTTAGTGTAATTATCTTCTATGTAAAATTAACTATTTTATTAGTTTTATTTTCTTTTTCTTTTTTATTTTTTTTATAACTTTTATTTTTTGTGTTTTGGTTATTGGCAATTTTTTTGTTAATTGAGTAGATAAAACTTAAAGCAAAACTAAAGAAACCGCAATTTAGATATACTAATAATTTTATTTTATTTTTAGACTTTTAAAATTTTATTAATCTAATTAATTCCATAAGTAATTTTTTTTATTTCTTTTTACCATAGATTTAGTACATTAGTTATGTACGTCAAAAATAAATAAATTTAAAACCCTGAAAATAAAAGAAAAACTGTAAATAATATAATTATTCTTAAAAAGTATAAGATATAATATACTTAAAAAGTATCATTTCAGAGTTAGAATAATAAATCGTGTTCTAATCATTTACGGTAAAAGTAAATGCATAGAAGGAGAAAATGGAGGTTTTTAATTTTACTTCTTCAAACAAATTGTACACAGATATACTTGATACTCCACAACGGGGAAGGGAAAAGGGAAACATGGATTCCGTCAAAAATAAATAATATAAATTATTAAGTCACTATATTTTTTTTTGTAAGTATATCTCAACTGGTGGTTACACTTAATTAATGGTTGAGAGGGATCAATTTCACGAACTCTCAAAAAAAGAATTAATGGTAAGAAGTCGATAATAGCAATAAAATCACCTGTACAAAAATAGTTATTTAAGGTTGAAAAAAAATTTCATGAGTTTTTTATGGAATTAATTAGATTATCTTACGGAATTAATTAGATTAAACTTAATATAATTTTTAAAAGTCTAAAATGAAATAAAATAATTAGTATGTCTGTGTTATAGGTTCCTTAGTTTCGCTCTTGTATCAAAATAGTAAATTACCTTATTAATTTTAAATCATGAGTTTTACTTTCTATTCCAAAACATAACTAAATAAATTAATATTTTAAATGTATTCAATTTTTTAAGTTAGAGAGGAGAACATAACTAAATAAATTAATAATTAACAAAAACATTGCCAATAACCAAAACACAAAAAATAAAAGTTATAAAAAAATAGTTAAAATAAGTAAAAAAGAAAAAGAAAAGAAAACTAACAAAACTAACAAAATAGATTTAAAGATGGTGTTAAATAAATATCCTTATACTTAGTTCTTGTATCAAAATAATAAATTACCTTATTAATTTTAAATTGAATCAAAACATAACTAAATAAATTAATATTCTAAATGTATTAATTTTGTAAGTTAGAGAGGAGAACATAACTAAATAAATTAATATTCTAAGGCCTGTTTGATTCAGGTATTAGGATCATGGGATTAATAATACCAGTATTAATAGATGGACTATTAATCATGTATTAATTTAATACCAATACCTGTTTGATTCATTGATTTATATCTCATGAATATTAATACATTTGTTCTGTATTGTAAAAAATTTTGGACTAACAATTTTTTTTTAAAAAAAAAAAAAATTATAAAAAATTTTTTTTTAAAAAAAAATTTTAAAAAAAATTTGAAAAAAAAAAAAATAGTTAAAAAAAAAAATTTGGTAGTAGTAATGGCATTTTTGAATATATGGTTCATTTTATTAATCCTGAAAACAATACCACATCCCCCCTGGTATTAAATTATAGCCAAAGAGTTGATACCGGTTGTATTAAGCACATTTGTGCGAATCAAACAAGGTATTATAAAAAAAGTGGTATTAATAATCATCCCACTTTTTATCCCGAATCAAACGAGGCCTAAATGTATCAAATTATGTTTTGGATTGTTGAATCATCTTTTTGTTGTTGAATTGATTTATGACATTTGTATTAAAAAAGATAGTGGTCAAATCAATGAATAGTATTTCCTTGATTTGTATTATAGATCATCAATCTCTTCGTTTCATCTTTTTGTTGACACAAGGAGGAAGCTCCATCCGTATATATTGGATTTATAGTCGTCCAATGCTTTGTAATTTTAAACAACGACAAGGTTTAAAAAATAATTAATTTGCGTGAGAAGGTGAAAAGTAAGTTGAGCGATGTGATAAGATATTATTCATCTCGTGCACATTTTTGTGAGTATATATGTGTCATCCATTCTTCTTAATGTTTTGTATAATTTTTTTTTTCACCACCACTCAAAAATATTTTCCAAGGAAGAAGTTAGAAAGTAAGAATTAATCTAACTACGTCTCTCAACTTATTTTTCAACTTCTTACAAAAACACATAATTTTTTTTTACTATTTTTCATCTTCTTATCAAACAAAGCCAAAATTGAAGTAAAAGTTTGAGGGTGAACTATCACAGCTTTTAGACTTTCATTGCACTGTTTCTTGTGGGAACTAATTAGTCTTTGCAATGGTGACCATAGCTTCATTCATTTCCGTAACTGATAGTGAATCTTAATTTTCCCCTTCCAACCTTGAAGGTAGTCAATAGATTTTAACACTACAAAATGAAGTTCAATATATGAGATTAAAGATATCTTCAAATCAATTGATCTTCATTTGTGTTTGTTGTTAGGTGTTGCTTTGGAATGTATATGTCTATTACTATTACATTGACCGTGTTAATTATGTCTTTTGCTACGGTTTAAATTAATAGTCTTATTTTCTTTTCTTCAAAATGTCTTAAATTAATAATCACAAGGTTTTTTTTGGGGACATAATCAACAATATAATGAATCTTACAATAAAAATCTTTTCTTCAGAATGCCTCTAATTAAATTTGAAGGGGTGAATTGCTAGATTTGGTGAGTTTATTTAAGAACATATTTTCTTTTAATTAGTAGGGATACATGTCCACATTTAAGTTATAAATGGACATATAAATTTAACATAAAGTACCAATTTAACATAAAGTACCAACATATGAAGGTTTCGTGAGGTTGGTATCACATTTGTCCATATCAAAAACCTTTCAGTATATCACTTAAAGCAGTAGATCTAGTAATTTGAGCAGATATAGGAATTTGAGTTGGCTGCGACTTAATTACAATTAAGAGAGAAACTTAAGGGGTCCTTTGTTTTTTTTAACTTAAATCTGAAAATTTAAAGTTTTTAAATTTAAATGGTTTGAAAGTTTTTTAGGTAAAACTTAAATATGAAAACTTAATTTTTATCACTTAAAACTGAAAATTTTCTTTCAAAAGTTTTAAGTGGCAAATTAGCCGCTTAAAACCAAAAATTGAAAAATTAGCCACTTAAAAGACCTATTTTACCCTCCTCCCCCGCCCCCTCGTGTTCTTGCTCTAACCTTCTTCCTCAAGCTGCTGCTCTGATTCCGATTTTAGTCTAAACTTTTGCTCAAACAAGGAATGACGATTGAAGTCCCATTATTCTAGTCAATGCATATAATTATTGTTTCAGCATTCCAAATTCAAGTCACATTACTATGTAAATCCATATAATTTTGCAACAATCTCTAGATTAAAACATATATAAAGCCTTAGAGAGAGAAACGAGAGAGAAAGAAGAGGAATTAGGGTTCAATGTTTGTATGTGCTGTGGCTACTCAAGGCAAGAGAGAGAAAAAGAAGAGATGTATAAATATAAGGCCGTGTTTGTCTTGCGGGATTGGAAGTAGGATATGATTAATTAATCTTATCCGGTATTTATTGTCGAAAATGATAGGATAAATAAATCCTGTCATGTGTTTGGCGCGAGGGTGGATAGGATATTTTAATCCTATCCCACGTTTGGCGTAACACGGGACTAGATTGCATTTATGGATTAATTATCATTTTATCCTTTTAGAATCAGAATAAATATATACCACCCCTATAGGTGGTATTATTTTATTCCATGATTGCCTGATAATAAAATGAATATAAAAATTAATTTTTTTAATCTTTTTCTTTACACTTTTTAGATAATAAAATTTATTAATAAAAAAATTCAACTACCCAAAATCACAGTAATTCAACCAATAAAATTCATTTCTTTTATAATATTACATTTTTTTTTATTAAATGAAGATATTTATAAGAAATTTTAATTTTAGAAAAAAGGGTAACATTAGAATTTGAAATTGTACTTGATGCCTAGTTCGTAAATATTGTACGTGATATAGAAACTTTTCTTCCGAAAGAGTTTTTTACGAAATTTATTTATAAATAGAAGAATCGCATTAGTTAAAAAAAAATTGTGCACAACAATTGAAATTGCATATATTTTTAAAAGAAAAGCGAGTTGTATTATATAATATCCGGACTTGTAATTCGGAACTCTATCAAATGCAAAGTTTATTAAATCTTTATCCGACTGATTTCTTTGTTATCCTATCTCACATAATTCCTATTCGACTAATTCCGACTCTTATTCTATCCGGCTTTTATACTTTATTCTATATTATCTACATCTTTATCCGGCGCGCCAAACACACCATAAAAGATAAAACAAAGAAAGGGACGTTCCATAGAGAGAAGGAGAGTTTGTGAGTGGGTGGGTGGGGCTGGTGAGAGTAATGCTAGAGGGAGATGGTGTTTTTCACTTTTTTGTAGTAAAGTAGGAAAGAGAAGATGGAAATTTTAGCATATTATTTAATCTTGGTTATTTATTTTTGTTTCGAGTAATTAATACCACAAGATATTTTTTTTGAACAAATTAATACCACGGGATTTATAAGAGAGATATATTTTTTGGATTCAAATATTTTCACATTTTATTATATTTATTTAAAAATGGAACATCAAGAAAATAAACTAAGGGCCAAAATTGTCATATTAAAAAATATTTCACTTTTCAGATGTGTTATATTCAAATAAATAACATTTTTTCAGATACAGTTTTCAGAACCAAACAAACGATTTTATCGGTTTCAATTTCCAGTTCTCAATTTTCAATTTTAGTTTTCAGTTATTTTATCAAACGCCACCTAAGTCACAAATTATAGAAAAATGTTTTTATGAAGTATTTTGTGTTTATTATTTCTCCAAAATATATCTATACAAACAACTTGCAATATATCTAGGATAGTAGTAGAGTTAAGAATTTTATTAAACCGGGAAAGCTTACTACTATTGTTTTAAAAATTAAAATTTAAAGGGCAAGTTGCCAATCACACTATCTAATATTTTAGTTACATTATTCAAATTCTTATTCATATCTCTTGGAATATGTGACTCCTTAATAACTGTTATACTTATTCTTTTGTATTTTTCTGTTTTATTTCTTTAGCATAAATATGTTGCTTTATTTATTTAACAAGGTTATAGGATTTAAAGTTGCACATATCACAACATTTTAGTGAACATTTCCTAATTCCCACGTGTATATATATATTACAAGATTGAGTGGTTATTGTTTTGCTGGCTTATTCACGGGTAAAAAATTCTTGTACAATCTAAATAGTAAATGACAAATTTAAAATTTAATAATTATGAAAACAAGCTGTGAGGCGTGGAACCACTCACACCATGCTAACTACAAAGAATGATAGAAAAGACGAGAAAGAAAATGGATAGAATGATCGAGAGCTGATCGATATATATGACAAGTTGTAAGTTGTATATATATAGTCGCCAATCGATCTCTCTCCTCTTTTTCTCAACGTTTGGTTTGGTTTGGTTTGGTTCCCACACCGGCCATCTAATAAGGTACTATCATACAAGTAGGATAAATTTATTTTCAAGCATAAAAATTATTGATGCAAAATGAATATAAATTAATAGTTTTTAACCAACAAGCTAAGGGTTTGAAACAGCTTTGCTGCGAGGCGTCAAATGACTCAGTCCACTCTAGAAGAATAGGGGCAATTAAAAAAAAGGGCTTATTAGAGAAAGATTTTCACACTAAGGCCAAGGAATAATTTTTTTTTAAATAAAGGGCCTATTTTTTATTTTATTGATAATATGACATGTGTCTTTTTTTTTATTATAAAATGACATCCCAACCCTTAAAATAAACTAAAAAAATATCAATATGCATTAAAATATGGACTGCAATATGAACTTTGCGGTCTATATTTCACTGCAATATGAACTTTGCAGTCCATATTTCACTGCAATGTGAACTTTGCAGTCTATATTTCACTGCAATATGAATTTTGCAGTCCATTTTCACTGCAATGTGAACTTTGCAGTCGATTTTTTAGTACAAAGTTCATATTGCAGTCCATATTTTACTGCAATGTGAACTTTGCAGTCCATATTTTTAGTGCAAAGTTCATATTGCAGTACATATTTCACTGCAATATGAACTTTGCAGTTCATATTTTATTGTAATATGAACTTTGCAGTCCATATTTTTTGTGAAAATTTCATTAAAAGGGGTAATTTAGGTAATACATAACATGTTTTTATTAATTAAATGATATTTAAATTTATTCAAATACATTCATTTAAAATATAAAACAAAATAGGCATCTTACACTAATTACCAATTAAAAATAGGCCCTTCATTCAAATTACCAATTAAAAATAGGCCCTTCATTCAAAAAAATATTATTCATTGGATTTTTGGTAAAAATCAATGTATAATAAGCCCTCCTACCTAATTTCTAGAGAAGAATATATAGGAAAGACTAGCTAGGAAGAATTTTTTTTGGTTGAAACTATTGAGATTCACCTAATAAATATTTGGTGTTTTCAATAATTAATTATGGTAAATATTGTCATACTTACATATAACATATTATTTTATAGTAACAAATTGTTGAGTTAATTGCGCTTTGCTTTTCTTAACAATTGAAGTACTAGCACTTAATTTACTATCTAAATTACCAAAGTTAGCAATTAATGCTACCAAGTCATTTCCAATCATCATTTTCAGCCACCTTCGCTGCCACCATCTCCATCCCTTTCTCTCTAAATTCTCCACTTTTTTCTCTCATCCCCGCACCATCTCCACCCCTTTCTCTCTCATCTCTACCAACATCAAACCCCCTTCTCTCTTCTCTCTTCTCTCCTCTCCTCTCCTCTCATCTATCTTTGGTTTTACAAGAATACACAAGCATATATAAACTGATGCGATTTCTCAATATATTTTCTAGTTTTTTATTCAAAAAGTTACGAGCAATGTTGTTATCAAACATAATTTTAAATATATTCTTTATATAAAAAAGAAGGGTCATCTTAATATACAACCTAAAAACACATGTTACACGTACACATATAAATAAAAATAATTAAATTATAATATGCGTTAAGTTAGGCAAAAAATATAATGTAAAGTGAAATTATTTTCATTCATAGTATGGATAATAAAGTCACATGCTATTATTTTTCAAATATATATATATATATTATTGAAGGTCAAGAAATGATGCCACTAGAATGAATTTTTTTGATAGCAACATGAAAAAAAAAACACACTAATTTGGATGAAAAGATAAAAAATAAATTTAAGAATGCAGTGAGATTAATTCTTGCTTTTGGTTTCTTCCATGTATATTTTTTTTATCTTCTCACTCAAATGAACCATAACAGAGTGGCCCAGTTGCTAGCAGACTTCAAAAAATCAAACTTGATTGAGAGCTCTCTCGATCGAGTCTCGATCGATGCAAAAATCTCTGATGGCAGGTGGTTGGCATCGTCCGCCAAAGAAATAAGTCGAGGTACACAAAAACTAATCCAAATTAAAATTTTTTTTCTCACCCAACTTAATTTTTTTTATTTTTTTCTTATCATTAAGGCCTCATTTGATTCACGGATTCAAGGACTCAGGAAATGAAAGTCTTTCTTTTCCTTTGTTTGGTAAGCACAAATTCCGAAAATACTTTTCGACAGAGAAAAAAGTAGGGGATAAAACTATTTCTCTCAAAACACATGTGATCGATTTTTCATGTAATTTTCAAGCATTAATTACAAAAATTTTATATAACAATATCTTTACCTACATACTTTTCATATTTTACCAAACATAAAAAATAAAAAAAAACTGATAAAAAATTTAGTTTCTCACCCTTATAAAAAAGACAAAAAAAATAAATTTTCTTTTGCGAATGGCCCAAGTGTCTCTTAGAATGAACTATCCAGTAAACTAAATCCACAGCTACGTACGATAGACGTTAGTCTCTTATTTATTTAAGATTCAACCCATTCAATCAAATCTTGAAGAGGCCAAACCCAAACAACATGATCCTCAATGTAAAGCCCCAGGTCCTTCTCGAATCCAAACCCGGTTTTCCTCTGAACCGCCGGTTCATTCAGATCACCGGTTACCCTCACCGAAGAATCTACCGTTTTATAATTCCGGCGTTTTCTCGTAGGAAAATCCTTCCCAGTGCATCGAAAAAGGCCACAATAACGGCTGTTTTGGGGACGGAGGCAGAGCGTAGTGAGGTGGAGCAGGGTCGTGGTGCTCCTCCTCTGGTGAGGATAGTGGCGGTGGTTGGAGACGGTAGTGTTAGCCCTCTGAAATCAGCACCCTGGGTTGAGGTTATGCTTCACACTGTGAGTGGGCCCTACTTTCTCTCTCTCTCTCTCAGTATATATAATATATTAGTTCGTAACTCGTGTCATGTAGTCACACAAACTTGCCACCAATGTATAGGTAGTGGTTTGATAAGAGTGTCTCATGCTCGGAGAAATGAACTTCAGTTGAATTGAGTCCCCTAGAATTACTCACTATCTAATATGAGATTGAAACACAATAACGCAATCCGAAATGATTGAATTGGCGTCAAATTAGTGACATATCGATTTGGCGATTATTCAACAGTTAGAATGGTTGTTATAAAGGATGAGTCTTATCTATATGGACCACACTTTCTAAAAAATACTAGCAGCACTAGATAAGTTAGTTTTTATGTCATGTTTCCCCTGGAATTATTGGTGTAATTATTAATATGCAACATCTTATTCGTGTGGAAGTGTAGTTGTTCTATGACTATGACCATCTAGAAAATTAGGAAGTGTAATTTGGTTTTTCTTGGATTTGATTGCAAATTCGAAGAATGATTGGAAACAACTTAATTTCAAGATAAGTTGGAAAAATAGAGGAGATATTTTCGACTAGTTCTCTTATCAACTTCTTGTCAATCATTTCATTTTGCAACTTCTAACTTTTCATAATTTTTGTTTCCTTTTCTAGCTTTGCAATTACAAGCTTAGTAGCATAAGAACACATAAGTAACAGAATATTATTCCTTGCTCGACGAGATACTGTGTCAAAAGTTTTAAGCAAATTATTGATTGCAGTGTCGTGTTTTTGCGTCATTTATACAAATTGCCACACGTACCACTGCTGTATACTCCATCTCTATGAAGGGCGCAGTTAGGTACTTTCTGATGCTCTTGGGAGGATAAATGCCCCTTTGAATGAAATTTGGTGGCAAGGATCTTCACTACTAAACTTCATAAAGAGAATTTCACTATTTCAGCCATTAAAAGTTGAGCAATGCTGCACTTACCCGGTTTTCTTACCACCTATTCTTAGTGGCATGCATTACATGGATTGTACCTTCACAAAATACAACAAAGGTACAACTCATGTAACGCACCCGATAAGAATAGGTGGAAAGAATCGTACGTAAGGACAGCATTTTCCTTAAAAGTTTTCAACAATGCATCAAGAAAAAAAATGTTTTAAAGTACACACATACACATCAGTCTGGATCTGGAATGTACCGGTCCATATACTACTGGTCTTTAGCGACAAATTTTCGTTAAGCATGGGGAGATGTTTTTCAGTAGCTAAAGGCCAGTCCCTACCTGATCTCTGCACACATATATCATTTATTGCTCGTTTGCTTCAAGTTTGTCGTCTTGAGGAATCCTAAACTTGAAAATTCGTATGTAGTCTCATAGTTCATATAAAGAGTTCAAATTACAAAAATGCTAAAGCCCAAACTTTGTATGAGGAATTACAAAATTTGGATTCCAGGAAAGTGATCTTTGTCTGTCAACTTACCTAATTGATTGGGGTTATCCACCTGTTCCATACTATATATGTATTGTATGTATATTTTGAATCTTTGACAGATCAGTTATTGCATGTATGCAGAATTGAACTTCATTTTCAGCTGCCTTTGATTATACTTGCTAGTTCTTTTGATGGAACAATTCACTATATTACTGCATCGACAATTCTACATCATCTAGATAATTTTTCATTTCGTTTTTAGCGACTTTTTAAGTGAAAATAATACCGTTATATCTTTGTCTTTCCTTGAAGCAGCCTTAACAGATTGTGTTGCTTTCTTTATCTGGAAATTTTTAAATTATAACGGGTTCTAAACTTTACAAACTCTCAGAAATTATTGCTTAATCTTTCCTTTTGTTGGCAGTATAAGACGTGCATCTACATTTATTATCATTATTATTTTATTTTATTTTTCCTTTTTTGTGTTGTATTGTAAGATAGTATATTAAAAACATTATTACCAATGAATACGGGGTAACCGCAGGAACAATTATTTAGAAACTCAACCAAAAATGAGGAAGCCGATCCCGAAACATTTTCTTTGAACCAAAAAAGTAACAATCTGAACAAGTTGAAATGAACCATCAAAAGAGGGTTGCTGGTGAGTTAACCTGGTAACCTTTTCTAAAAGCCCATATCCATTCACAAAGCCACAACAGACCTCAACATCATCTGAAAGATTCCAAAAAGTGCACAAAAATATCATATATTTGCTGCAACTTCGTAGTTTTTTCTTCTCATTATCACATGGATCGAATGCCAAAAGAATGCAAAATCTGCTTTTGGGCATATCTCGATAATTTTCCAGCATGAAAATGCTGAACTGGTACAAGTTATGCGGCTCGAACTCAATCCCCAAGAAGCAGACTGCCAAAAACATAGAAACTATTTGAATCCGAACTCTCTCTCTCTCTCTCTCTCTTTGTAGATTATGCTTGAAAAGCACAATACCTTCTCAGACTTGGAATTGATATTTGTTGGCGTATGTTGGCTTTCCACATGCATTAATTTCTAGTTCATCTTTTTTTGCTTGTTTCAAATATGAAAGGAGGATTTTCCCTTTACCTTGTTCAATAGCAGTAATTTTGTTGCTCTTTTAAATTTTCCTCTATTAGAATTTGTTGTGGAAGCTTAAGCTTGAGACCGGCAAACTTCTTCGTTTTCTAATACAGGGTCTGATTTCTTCACTTTATAGTGTATCAAACTTTGTGCCTTTTTCATTACATTTTAGCACTAACCTATGATATAATGTCCAATTCTCAAACGTATGATACTGGTCTAAATTCATGTGTGGTCATTTGAAGATTCTTTACCCTCTTTCTGATCTAATAAAAACTGTTCCCGTAGTCTTTGAAATGATCTCTTCTCACTCGCTCCTCTGTTTGCAGGCCCAGAGATTGAAATGGGTTGATGACGGATACGAAATGCAAGTATTCACCGACAGCATTCTTCAATCTAATGACAAGGAAACAGTGGAAAATCTACAAAGGGAACTAAGTGGTGCAAACATCTTATTGAATATTGCTGTAACAAATCAAGAATCGGTGAAGCGGATTCAAACCAATAGCCAAAACATCCCAAACATACTCTGCTTCGATTCATCTCCAACATTAAGAACCAAACTAGGAGGATCATTTGTTCAAACCGAACCTAAAAAGGGGAATATATTCAGCAAACTACCCACAATTCCGCAGCCACAGAAGATCAAGGAGTCAATGGAACTGGTCAAAACTGTATCTGAGGCTTGGGAAAGGCAAAATACCGATGATATAAGGTTCTGTTTGCTAGTTATAATCAATGCCTATATAAAGCCGGTCCCAATCCTCAAGAACCTAAGAGCGCAAGGGTTTTCTACACTGAATTGCATGATAAAGAACTGTGGGCCCCAGGTACTCAAGTGTCTATTGGATTCTGACTGTCGAAATGCTCTACAATGCTTGAACAAGTGCAGCCCAGTTGATCAAGTTTGTAACTACCAATGTATAGCTTCATACGAAAGTCCAATCCTCGAAGAATTTTCACTTTGCGTATTACAAAAGCACAATTGTCTTTGTTTGGATGCAAAGAGACCTGAAAAACCTTATGTGGAACCGATGGCTAGATTTCGAGGAGAGGACTTGAGCCACAAATTGGCTGAGGATCTCTTTGTGGGTTGGCTCGGGGGATTGGATTGGAGTTGGCGGGTCGTAGCTGGTCAAAACCCGGCTTATGACCAGTTCCCGTGCCAGTACCAGCTCTTCTATAGAGGAAAGGCAAGAGGTTCGTTTTGGTACGAGCCCGTTTTTCAGGTTCGGACCTTGGATGGGGATTTGGTTTGGAGGCGGCGAAAGTATAGAGTTAAAAGAGCCAAAATTGTGGGGACTTTTAATTTTAGCGTGTTGGATAATGGGGTGGTTTCGAGCGAGTTTTGGACCATTGTGGATGTTGCTGATGATTTGAGCTGGGGTTTGTTTCATTATAGTGGGGCGGCCCGTGTGGCAGGTCAGTCTTATACTGGGGCGGTTCTTGTTAGTCCAACCGGGGAGTACCCGATTGAGAGGGAGAGAGAGAGATTAGTGGCGGCTTTGGATAGGTGTTGTATTAAAGAGTGGGAGTTGTTTAATGTTGATAATTGTTCGTGTTCCGGTCCACCATTGGGGCTACCGGAGGGTTCGAGTTTGCAGAGTGTTCTGAGAATCCCCGCCAAGACCTAGGTGGCGACCCTGTTAACATGACACCTAGCTTAGGGTAAATCCATGAACTAGCTTGGGAGTAGTAGGCAGTATTGAATGGTTTAAAATGCGCAAATGTACAACTCTTATATTTCAGCTCTTTCATATATGTAGTTGCAAAATGATTCAATACAATACTATTTTTTATCAGAAGTCAAAAACCTTTCCTTTTTTAATTTTATATGGAAAAAATTCCTCATCCACCAGCCAAAGAATTCCATTCCACGAAAATCCAAAATATAATATAACATTTCACCAAATCATTCGTCTCAGTTTCATACTTTGGCTAGATGTTAACTCAATTTTTTATCAAATAGAACTTCGGTGTTCTACAAATTCTTATATAGCTAAGACCTAGGAAATCTGAGTTTGCATATTGATATTGAAGTTGGAAATCTGAAATGGATGTGTGGACTGAAGTATGGTGATATTCGCGAATGGAGGGAAATAGATGTATGATAGAAGCTGTAATTGAAGCTTTCAAAATGGAAATGTTATGTTGATATATACCAGCAGTTTATATAGATTTATTTAAAAATAAAAAATAATGGAAGCTCAATTTTATATATTTGCAAGGAATTATTTGGTGAATGATTGTGTCATTCAAATGGAAATGTTATGTTGATATATATACCAGCAGTTTATATAGATTTATTTAAAAACAAAAAATGAGAAAAACAAAATTGCACCAGCCGGGAATCGAACCCGGGTCTGTACCGTGGACCACTGGTGCAGTATGTAAGAAATTTGGTTTTTGCTTATGATCATGAATTTTTGTTTTATTAGATTGCGATGACCTAAACCTTGAATCCATAAGTATAGATAATCTACAAATTTTCATAATTTACTATTTTTTTTAAGGGTGATTTACTTTTTGACCCCCATTTATTTACCCCTATTCCACTTTGGCACCCAAAGTTTGCAATAATTACCCTTTGACACCCATTTGGACGGATTCCGTCCGGTCAAAAAGTCAAACGGTTAAATTCTTTTTCAATACCGAAAATACCCCTGTGGCTAGATTTAAATGAAAATCAAGCCATTTTCACAAGGCCATATCTCACTCAATTCACGTCCAAATGATGTGATCCACATATGGTTGGAAAGCTCTTGCAACATAGATTATGAATACATTAATAATATACGATAATAATCAATTTAATTGCCTCGAAATTGCTGCCAAAGTTGACAAAAAATTACTTTTTTCAAAAAAATGTTTCACGAAGCCATTTTCGCAAGGCCATATCTCACTCGATTCAAGTCCAAATGATGCAATCTACGTATCATTGGAAAGATCTTGCAACATAGATTATGATTACATTAATAATATTTAGTAATTATCAATTTAATTGCCTCGAAATTGCTGCCAAAGTTGACAAAAAATCACTTTTTTCAAAAAAAAAGTTCCACGAAGCCATTTTCACAAGGCCATATCTCACTCAATTCACGTCCAAATGATGCGATCCACATATGGTTGGAAAGCTCTTGTAATATAGATTTTGAAAACATTAACAATATTCAATAATAAGCAATCTAATTTCCTCTAAATTGCTACCAAATTTGACAAAAAAACTCACTTTTTTTGATAAAAAATCACTTTTTTCAAAAGAAAGTTTCACGAACTGTTTTTCACAAAGCCATATCTCTCTCGATTCACGTCCAAATGATGCGATCCATATATGGTCTGAAAGCTCTTGCAACATAGATTATGAACTCATTAATAATATTCAACAATAAGTAATGTAATTGACTTGAAATTTCTGTCAAATTTGACAAAAAACTCACTTTTTTCAAAAAAAAGTTTCACGAATTCATTTTTACAAGACCATATCTCACTCTATTCACTTCCAAATGATGCGAATATTATTAATGTACTCATTTTAACAAGGCCATTTTCACAAGTTTCAAAAAAAATGTTTCACAAACATACTACTGAATATTATTAATGTATCCATAATCTATGTTGCAAGAGCTTTCGAACCATATGTTGATCGTATCATTTGGACGTAAATCGAGTGAGATATGGCATTGTGAAAATGGCTTCGTAGAACTTTTTTTTTTAAAAAGTGAGTTTTTTGTCAACTTTGGCAGCAATTATATTGCTTATTATTGAATATTATTAATGTGTTCATAATCTATGTTGCAAGATCTTTCCGACCATATGTGGATCGCATCATTTGGATGTGAATCGAATGAGATATAGCCATGTGAAAATGAGTTCGTGAAACTTTTTTTTGAAAAAAGTTATTTTTTATCAAAAAAAAAGTGAGTTTTTTTGTCAAATTTGGTAAAAATTTCAAGTCAATTAGATTGCTTATTGTTCAATATTATTAATGAGTTCATAATCTATGTTGCAAGAGCTTTCAGAACATCTATGGATCGCATCATCTGGACGTGAATCGAGTGAGATATGGCTTTGTGAAAAACAGTTCGTGAAACTCTCTTTTGAAAAAAGTGATTTTTTTTCAAAAAAAAAAGTGAGTTTTTTTGTCAAATTTGGCAACAATTTAGAGGAAATTAGATTGCTTATTATTGAATATTGTTAATGTTTTCACAATATATATTACAAGATCTTTCCAACCATATGTGGATCGCATCATTTAGACGTGAATCGAGTGAGATATGGCCTTGTGAAAATGGCTTCGTAGAACTTTGTTTTTGAAAAAAGTGATTTTTTGTCAACTTTGGCAGAAATTTCGAGGCAATTAAATTGATTATTACTAAATATTATTAATGTATTAATAATATATGTTATAAGAGCTTTCTAACGATATGGGGATCGCATCATTTGGACTTGAATTGAGGGAGATATGGCCTTGCGAAAATGGCTTTGTGAAACCTTTTTTTGAAAAAAGTAATTTTTTGTCAAATTTGACAGCAATTTTCATGCAATTAGGTTGATTATTATTGAATATTATTAATGTATTCATAATCTATGTTGTAAGATCTTTCCAACCATATGTGGATCGCATCATTTGGACGTGAATTGAGTGAGATATGGCCTTGTGAAAATGGCTTGATTTTCATTTAAATCTAGCCACAGGGGT
Source organism: Lonicera japonica (assembly GCA_021464415.1). Classification (NCBI taxonomy): domain Eukaryota; kingdom Viridiplantae; phylum Streptophyta; class Magnoliopsida; order Dipsacales; family Caprifoliaceae; genus Lonicera; species Lonicera japonica. The sequence goes on along the minus strand of CM038466.1, from coordinate 73,838,929 downwards.
ATTTTCGGTATTGAAAAAGGATTTAACCGTTTGACTTTTTGACCGGACGGAATCCGTCCAAATGGGTGTCAAAGGGTAATTATTGCAAACTTTGGGTGCCAAAGTGGAATAGGGGTAAATAAATGGGGGTCAAAAGGTAAATCACCCTTTTTTTAATCTATTTAACCTTCCAAAAAGACAGACCAAAAAAAGCCCTTCCAAAAAGCCTTCTTATAAAAGAGGGGGAATGCATCTTTAAAGCATGGCTCCGCAAATAAAACAATGACTACCATATAACCCTTAAAATAATAAAATATTTAGATTAATTCTACTTAATCTATCTTTAAAACAATGTCCCTCAAGTAGTATCTTTTATAGTTTTCTTCTGTACATTTGTTATCTTAACTAATTAGGTTCTAATTCCAGACCTTAAAATTAATGAAAAGATATATTGGTAAAACGATTATAGTATATACAAAAAGTTACTAGATAGTGATTATGAGGGGAAAAATCCCTAATAAGATCATTTTTTTGCGAAAGATCCGGTATAAAGTCTTTTAACTTAATAAGGACATTTATTTTTTCAAAACTATTGACAAGGACAAAACTAATATTAATTGAAATAAGATTTTACTATTATACCTAAAACAACATAAATTATTAATACATGTGTATATATAATACATATTATATATATATATATATATATAGTATTTGATGATTAAGTTGACTTTGCATTGTTAATGAAGGAAAAATGACTCTTAAAATGTCTATCATCTCTCTTATTCTCATTAGTAGAGATTGTTTCTTTCTTACTCAATCATCATTATTTTGAATGATTAATTAATGGATTCTTCATCCTCTCGATCTCCTCTTTCTTATGATACCAATGTAGCTGGTTTTGGCAATGGTTCCACCAACCTCCAAAGCACGCCATCACCCACCTCTGATCTCTCTCTTCTCCACCATGCTTTCACCACAACTAGCAGCCATTAAACACTACTAAGCCTCAATTCGACTTTACGCTTCCCCCGTTTTTCAATTCTCTCTCTTTACTCTTCAAAAAAAGATTCAACATTCTCCTACACCACCAAAAAAATGGTAGATCTCCACCAACTCTCACTCTAATTCTCCCTCTTCGTGCTCCTCCTCACTGCCACTGCTACAGAGAAATTTACTATTTTGTAGTTATAAAGAAATTCACAACCTTACAATTGATGAGAAATTTAACTACGCGTAGAACAAAAATTGTAGGTACATGCAAATATATTAACAATTTTTATTGATATTTTGCAGTGAATATGTAAGTTTTACTACACATTTCCCACTAGCTAGTAGTGAAAATTTTGTACATATTTATAATTCTTATTATAAATTTCTCAGTAATTTTATAGTGAAAATTTTAAGTTGTATTTAATTTCACTACTAATGTGTAAAGAAATTTTGTAACTCTTGTTACATAAATTGGCGAAGACACTCTGTAGGAAATTATCTTCTAAGTTTTCAAAGAAAAACTTAAAATATAGATGAATTTCATTGTAAATAATTTAATCATAAATGTTTAATGGATTTCCATAAAAATCGAAAATACATATATGCATTTAAATTTAAAAAAAGAATACAATAACTACATACATTAAATGATGCATAGCCTATTTAGAAGTGGTGTGTTTATGCAAATTATTGTTGAGTTTGTAAAAAAGGATTCCTAAAAAACAAGTTTCAATTCAATCGTGTCCTTATATCAAAAGTTTGTAATGTTAAGGCATTTATAATCGAATGCCCCATGAATGAAATAGATATAAAATTGCATTAAAATGTTTAATTTAATCTGTGATCGACAAGTATATGCATAAATGTTAGCTTGCATCAGTGGCCCCATGGCAAGAATTTTCCTAATTAGGGGGGAGACAATTAGATTCTCCTTCCTACCCCTCTTCCCAAAACTTTGAGAATAAATTAAACAACAATGAGAAATCTATAGTTAAAGCAAGTCTTCAGGAAAAAAAAAAAATATGTGCATGTGGCGAATCTGCTCTAGTCCTTGACTATAGTTTGAAACAAAATGTACGTACATATGTAATTGAAACTTAATTAAAAATAAAATAATAAAATTGAAACTTTTAGAGTTAAATATTGGTATCTTCAATTTTTAATTGATCCAAAATCTAGATGGAACCAGGTTGAAACATGTGTATACATATATGAACTCTTAGATGTGTTTTTAAGATATCAAATCACCCAATCAAATTATATTTTTTTACTTTATTTTTCTCCACCTTAATTTAATGATAAAAAAGTACAATTTGAATTTCAAATTTGAAAATTTCTAACTTTTTCCCTCTCACAATTTTTTTATAAATACTCTCCCTCTCTTTCCCTCTCACCAAAAAAAAAAATACTCTTTTTCATTAAGACTTCTAATCCTCTACCTCTACTTTTTTTTGTTATTTACTCTTTTGAAGAATATACTTTTTTGTTTAATTTTTTGAAGAATGTATGTATGTATGTTACTCCATGTATTTTTTTTCCATGTATGTATGTGAGTTTTATTCTTCTTCAATTAATATTGTCCACCATTTTTATTCTAATATAGTTTTAGGCTACTATTTGTATATATTTAAAAATTTTCTTCTTCAATACTCTCTATTTTCATGTATGTATGTTTTTATTTTTTATTATAATAATAGTTTTGGGGACTTTGGGTTCAAAAAACCCAAAAAAAAAATCCAACCGTGAATGCACAGATAATATTCCTCATGTTAATGTTAAAATGACGAATTTTTTTTTGAAAAAATTGAATAAAAAACCAATCATAAGTGCACTGTACATATAGATGTTAACATTAATATTTTGACTTCACATATAGATGTTAAAACGGGTTTTAATTAGATGGAGTTTGATTTCACATATAGATGTTACAAATTTTTTTAATGAAATTTGAAATTCAAGACTAAATAAACACTTATGAAATTTGGATTCAAAATGAATGTTAAATGTATATGGGTTTTAATGTTAACACTAGGTATTACCTGTGCCAGACAGCACGGTGAAATTTTTAAAAGTAGACAAATATTTTTAAAAAGCTGACAGTTGAAAAAGGATTATTGCTCTTAAAGATAAATAACTATTTACGAATATTAAAATCTGCATCATAATCCAAGTAGTATAAAGTGGTAATTCAAACATACAGCTAAGGTTCCATCCCCAATCCTTTACTTTTTTTTGTTGTTTACTCTTTTGTTTAATTTTTTGAAGAATGTTTGCATGGATGATCATTTTTATTTACTAATAATGGGTTTTATACTTTTTTGAAGAATGTTTGCATGGGTGATCATTTTTTAAGTCATTTTTATTTATTTTAATGACGTCCATTAAGTTGGTTTAAAAAAGGCTTTGGAATTTTTTTTAAAAAAGTTTTCGGTCAATGGGTGGGTCAATTTCTTGCAATTTTAACATTAAATTCCAAATAAAAACATAAAGTACAAAAATATTCATAAATAGTTGTTGGTTTAAACAATTTATTAATTCTTTTTCAATTGTTGGTTTTTTACCGTCAAAGCTAAAAAAATTCTCTGTTTTTAAAAATTGCATCGTGCCGTATGGCACGGGCAATACCTAGTACATATATACTAGACACCGATAAACATGCACGCGTGTGATCGCCTTATTTTCAAGTATGGCAAGATCTAGTATAAAATGGGATGATACATACATAAAAATATTGTTAATTAGTAAAATGACTTTTCATTAATATTAAAATTGTAAGTGCAAATCTTATTAATTACATAATTTTCAATTATGTGCATTTTAAACACTATAAAATTGTGTCAAAAGTTTGAATTACTTATCGTAACAATGAAGCCTTTTTTTCAATAATTTTTTTGGAACAAGACTCAAACTAAAAATGGCAAGAATGTTAAACTTACACTTAGCATGAGTCCACTTACCATTTTTGTTTTAATTTTTAGTTCAAATTTGACAGATCTAAGTTCGTGCACGCATCAGTCCACTTGCCAGGAGACTCGCAAATATGCAAATATTGACCTATTTATTGCCTTCTTTTTAAAAATAAAATAAAATAAAATAAGATTTTGTTTAGTTAGATTGACTATAACTCATATTTATATTATGCACATGAAAAACAAACTACCTAGTAGCGTGACCTGTAAAATAAAAAATACCTAAACTATCTTTCCTAATTATGAATCTTTATTCTAATTATATAAATATGCTTCAATATGAATTGTGCCAACATTAAATAAATTAAAGTAACCACTCAATAGCCAGAATAATACTCCAAATAAGTATACCTTTCTACATAATCCATCAATATAACAATATTCCTCCAAAAAGGATTCTCTTAATATATTAGTTCATAAAAAGATTATGTTGTTATGATATGGACTCTCTAATATCAAATAGTATAATTCGATACACATGTATACGTATCAGGTTTTAAGTGACGCTTTTCGTCACCAATACATTTGAAGCTACATTTAGCGACATAAAATGGTATGTATATGGATAGTCCGTAAAAGAGACTGCTGAATACGTATATAGCTATGAGACAAAAGGAGATTTAAATCAATTTTAGCATACATAAAAAGACACTATCCTACACTCACTCAGAGTAAAGTTACGTACAAATGAAAACCACTTCCATTCCTTTTGGTAAAACGTGAAATAATATATATATATATACATACAGGGTTCAATTCTAGTACGTAAAGCTTGTATAAGAACTAGTCTTTTAACAATAAATTTTCATGGCAAAAACATTGGGAATGCTTTCAATGACAAAAATTTGTCGCTAAAGGTATGTCTGCATATGGACAGTCTGCACCTGATAGTGTATATATCATTTCTAGGATATAATTTAAAAACACTGCCATACATAGTGAGATCTTGATGAAACAATTAAAATGTCACATAATGCTTTCCCCAACAAGAGCTAACCAATGAAAAAAAAAATCTCTTTTTATTTATTTTAGTTTTTCATTGTAACTATAATTTTTCTATATATAAATGTAAAACCTCTAATTTTCATATTGAGTATGACAAAAACCCAATACGTTTTTCAACTAGAACAGGGAGAGAGGTGACAATATTGTCCCACAAAATAGAGGATCCTCGGCGAAACATGCATGATAGGCAATGTGTTGTAGTCTATACCGAAATCCTGGGAAAGCTTTTTCGTATTTTTTAATGCTTTTGCATGTGTATCCTGTTGGAGGAAAAAGTATCAAATAATGTGGCGTAAGCAGATTATAAAGGGAAGGTACATAAAGCATGGCTCTTGAGCATAATCAACTAATGCAGATCGAGTAGTAGAGCCTTTTTTCAACTTTTGTATCAATCATGAGAAATGTACGATTAATGAACTCTAATGTCCATTTTAAAAGTTCAGTCAGAATTTTTCTGGTATAATATTTATAGAAAACTAATCAATAAATAATCGTCCGGGAACATTGCAATCAAAGTTAAGCGAATTTAGCACCTTTAAGTCCTTGCGAGCTTCACTTTTACTCTTGCCAGACTTGACTTGCATCCAAAAACAAGTGTTATACTGATTGTTAATATGATCTGCAAATTCACAAGGAGTAGTGTCGGTGCCGAATTACAAGGCAATGTCCCAATGAGGTTTGCTTTTGCACGATATATATACATATATATATATATATATTAAGAAAAATTTTCTCCAATCAACCCATCAAGAAATTATACTCACAATCAACTTGCCTCCATGCTAAGAGTCTCGGATGATGGACAGCATACAGCCCGCCCATCAAAATATGGTGGGCACTTCAACTCTTTTGGAGGAAAAAATTCTTCCCATTTCATTTGAGGAGAAGAACGACACAATAGCAGACACTATATCACTGAAAAAAAAAAGATGGTTACGGAACTAAACGAAATAATCATAAATTTCCTTAAAGCAAACCGAGTAGAAGTTAGGTTATGCTTGCACTAATGCCCTTTTCTACTTCAATATGGGTAGTTTTGCACAAAAGGACAGCGGAACTTAACTCAAGCCAATATATTACCTCTATCTCAGATTAAGAGTCTAAGATTCTTTTTTTGTGGTATCCGAAATAAAAAGTTCACTTTCATTTTTAAAACATAATAAACATACCAATACTCACAATCAAAAATATCTTTTGTTCTCAACCATTGATTATAATAAAATTAGTGCGTTCTTAAAAATTGTTAAAATCAAACATAAACTCTTAACTAAGTATTGAGGGGGTACTTGATAGCAAGGCCTAAAAATAAGTCAATCATGGCTTGCTACAAATTTGAAGGTGTTTTTAGGTTGAATCTTCAACGGCATACCTTTAGAAAGCTTACTTGTACTGTAATCTTAAAAATAAGTTCATAACTACAGTCATTCGCTCAACTTTATTTTGGGGATAACCACTAGATTTGAAGTCAATCATAATTTCATGAAGAATTTTGTTCGTGGCTTTCAAAGTATCGGTTTATATAAGAAAATTCTCCACTACAATATTGTAAAGACCATTTATTTGGTCAAATTGATTATCAGATCCTGTTTGTGTTAACTGAAATATACAATGACAACAGCTTAATTTCCCTTTTCGTTTCTTTTGGGGGAGTGGAGGTGTGGAGTTCTTTTGTTTCCCCAAGAACGGGCCCAATGATGTCCAATGGCACACGATCTAGCTTACAATTCTCAGATAATTGAAATCTCTTAAAATCAGGAGATTACATCAATGTTTTCAAAGGCTGCAAAACCTAGTTCTACTAGCTAGGAGGAGATACTAAAATACTGAATATAATATTTATAAAATTAAATTAGTAACATCTTCTCACATATATGCAATAACATTCATGATATCTTACGGTTAATCCGCATTATTAAATTAATCCACATTATTTATTGAATTAATCCACAAGAATAGACTCACAAAAAAAGATTACTGATTTAATTTTATTATTATTATTATTATTATTATTATTATTATTATTATTATTATTAATACTTTAATATTAAAATATCAACTAAATTAATAAGTACATTCACTTTAAAAAGAGATAATTTTAATTGAACTCACTAAATTATGGGTGATTTTATTTCTATCCACCGTTTTTTGCGGTTAATCCATCCTTAAATTATGAAAAATTTGTAATGGACACAGTGATAGGGATGATTTGTTTGTCACGTTATCATTTCTATGTAAGCCACTGTCTCTCTCTCTCCTTGTTATTTTGAAGTACAAAATTGAGTTCCATTAAAGCCCTGCCGATCTCCTTTCTCCATCGCATTCATTTTCGTTGCAGCAACAAAAAAGTTAAATAAAGTATAATTTAGAGAGAGAAAGAGCAAGTGAAGTGGAGTTTGGTGTTAGAAAGGTTTGTGAGAATGGTTTTGAGATGGCGAAGAGTGTTTTGCACATCGATTCCTCGAGATCCAAATACCAAAGATGTAAAAGAGAAGAAAGACGAGAGTAATATTGATAATAATCCGAGTCCTAGACTCAGATCCAAGTTAATTAAGATTTATTTATTGTTTAATATTAAAATTTAAATTTTCAAAGTGGATTTACTTATTAATTTAGTAGATATTTTAGTATTAAATTATTATTCAAAATAGTATTTATAAAATTAAATTGATAATATTTTTTTGTCAGTTTATCCACGCTCGTGGATTAACTCAATAAGTAACGCGGATTAACTTAACAGTACGGATTAGCTGTAAGATTTGGATTTGGTGGATAGAAACAAAATCACCCTAAATTATTCTACTTACTCTACCATAATTTTAGAATTTTAGTGAAACTCTAACATTCTTTACACCAAACACTCCGTTAAATTTTTTATCCCATTCACGTTTGTTCAAATTATCTCCATTCACGATTCTCCACATCTTTCTGATTGGTCAATCCAAGAGGTCACCGAAGAAAGGACCGATTATACGACAAGGGTGGATTGTAGGAAATTAAATGGAGAAGCCAACTCGAAACAATCTTTTACTCATCTCTGTCAATTTATTGAACTTAGAGATGCTAGATTAGATTAAATTTAATGTTTCTCAAAATTTGATCTCATGAAGAATTTGATTGCAAAGCTTCAGAATTAAATTTTGTTTTCTACTGTTAATATTGAATCATTTTTTTATTATCTTTGTTCCATCAATTGCTTGTCCATATTTCGTAATGATGTGGTGAATGAACTGATGTGAATACTTAATACTATTCAATCAAACTTAATCAATTGTTTTTGTAGAAGAAAAAAATATGTTTGGCAGCTTAATTTAAAGAGGAGAACAAAAACCGATGATGTAATCGAATTCACTTTAATTCATGACTGAGTTATAAAAAACAAAAAAATGAAATCATTAAAAGAAACTTAGTAGAGTAAAGATGTAATTAAGACTAGACCTTGCAACGAGTCAGTTTGAGTCGGGTCTTAACGTTTGGGAAAATTAAAATGGAAGTATATTTAGATTAGAAATCTTAATTAAAATGGTTTCTAAATTTATAATTAGGGGCCAAAAAACAGGTGATAATTTAAAGAACAATGCTACTCTTTAAAAAAAAAAAATTAATTGCTGTTTAAGAATAATCTAAAGGAGAAATTAAAATGGAAGTATATGTGGGTTAGAAATCTTAATTAAACTGAATTCTAAATTTATACACTTATAAATTAATTTTAATTAGTGGATATACTCCTCAATTTTGAAAAGGGTAATGTTGTAAATATTTGTCCAAAATTTTCATAAATTAAGGGTGGATTAAATAAAAAGATATCGCGGATACAAACAAAATCACCCAAAAGAATACGTATCATAATTTTCTATTTAAGTTTGTTAATTGGTTTCTTTATCATGAAATTGTTGTGCTCATTCTTTTAGCTAGGTAGTCTTTAAGCTTCTCACTCAACATCTCTTAAGAAGGTTGGCTATTTGACCCCGCCCAAACTTGGAGGTTGAAAGTTTAATTTTTACCAGCTGCAAATGCATTCCTAAATTGAGAATATATCCAGCTTAGGGGTGTAAATGGATGTCCGAAAATCCGAATCCGATCCGTATTCGAATTTGAATTTTGTGGATACTTATTCGAAAAAGATGATTTGGATAGTGTTTTTAAATATCCGAGAAAATGGATAAGGATATGGATAATGACGGTATTCGACCTGGATAATCCGTATCCGAGATGGATTATCCATATCTGCGGATATCCATTTTACTAGATATCCGTATCCGCTATAATTTAGTATATGTTTGTATATATACATATATATTCTCTCACCCTTACAAAAATCGGCCATATTTAGTTTGGTGTTCATAAACTGCCCAAATTCACCAAAGTCTTTTAAACTAAACAAAAAAATGCTAAAAAATGAATAAAAAAGAAAGACATAAGTTATATTTACAACATATATATGTGATTTTTAGAATTAAAGGTTCGAGACCGTATCAAATTTAAATGATAATTATTTTCAATTTAGATTTATTATTTTCATTATATGGTGGTTATCTTATAATATAATATGAATCTTATATGATTATATCATGTCAAAAATTTACTATAAAATGTAACCTTTTATTTTAGCAAGTTTTGAAATGCTTCGTTTTACTTCTCTACTTATAACTTGTAAACTTGCAAAAGATTTCTTCTTAATTAATAAATCAAATAGTTACCTATATTTTTAAGATTGCCTTAAATTTTTGCACTAACAAAACATGGGAGCGGAAGCATAATAAAAAAGGAAAAACATAGCATAGTTGTTCAGAAAAGATGTGCTGGCTAATCTGATATCTTGTCTACCCAGTGCCCTAACCTTATTCTCCAGATCACCGACATTGCATGCAAAATCTTCGCTCCATAAAGAGATAATCAATCTTGAGCGGCCGAGAATTTCATGTAAAAAGGACCAACAATTTGAAATTGACCTTTTTGGCCTTTTGCCCTCACTAACCCTATTATCTAGATCACCAACATTGTAAGTGGAATCTCCACTCCATAAAGACATAGTCAATCTTGCTCGGCCGAGAATTTCATATAAAAAAGACCAATGATCGAAAATTGACATTTTTTTTGCCTTTTTTCCTCGTGCAAGAGTGAGGGCAAAGGTAGAAACAATATATCTATAGTTATATAAAAAATGGATAGGGTAATTATCCGAATCCGAGGAATCCAATAGGATAAGGATAAAAATAGTTGAATCTACTATTCGAAGGGATACGGATAAGAATTTGGATAGCCTGTTTAAAACATGATAAGGATTATGGATAGTGTGGTATCCGATCCGTATCCCATCCGTTTACACCCCTAATCCAGCTTCACCACCTACTAGCAGATGACAAATAATCAATTTGCCAAATCTCATAATATCAAATAAGTTTCATTTATCAATTTATTATGATAAAATTAAGCTATCCTTACAAAAATGTTAAAGTCAATTTGGGACTCTTATTTGAGTAAGAAATGTGTTTTTAACTTTTTATGTTTATTGGTTCATTATCATGTAATTGTTGTGTTCTATCAATTTTTGCGTAGTTTCTAAACTTCTCAAAGTTTATGGTCTTATCATGTACGTACCTAACTTTGAATTGCTGCAAAACAATATTAATCACAACGTGGCCGCACGTTAACATGTATTCTGTTATAGTGTCCAGTTTGTGTGAGTAGAGATTTATTTTTAATGTATTCCTAATATCAAACTTTTTTTTTTTAACTAATCTAGGTATAAATATTCACACTCAATCCCACTTGGGGTAAAACGTAAAGCCTAGATCTGAATTGCTTACCCTTACGCAGAGCGTATATTCCTTTTCCAATATTTCAATCTAGGAAAATGAAAAAAGTAATATCATAATTTTCCTCAAAATGAAAAAGTCATGTCTTGCATGTGGTGTACTAATATTTTGTGTAATACGTTGATATTATTTAGATTTGTAAAGGAAATATGCTTCTTCCCAAATGTTAATGCGTATGCCAGTACCTATTTAGAGGATAGAAATATGGGAAACTTTGCCAAATTTCCCAATTTTTATTAGTTCAGGTTATTTTGATTGATATTGGACTAAATTAAGTCGATTATTGTGTTGAAGGTGAATAATGGGAAGTAAACACGTTTATCTTCTACTCTAGGAAAATAATATAAATTATATTACGGTGAAATTTACGAGTTTAATTGTAAAAGTTTGAATATACGAAAAATATTCCAAACAATTATTTCCTAATTTTCATTTCTATTTATTTAAATTTACACATGTAGAAGTATTAAAAAAGACTTATGTGTAGAATTCAAAATAAGTTTGTTTAATTTATTAATGGAAAGAAGGTGAATGTTGCCTTATTGGATTTTAAATTTTGAAAATTGAAAATAATGATAAAGGGTCATTTTTGTCCATAATAATGTGGAGTTGGCAAGAAATGAGTTTTGATTGAAAAATTTTATATCATGCTCTTATCGTCTAAATCTATACATACGAAAGATTTATCACCAATTGACCCAACAAATTAAACAAAACAAAACAAAAAAGAAAAGAAAAAGAGAGAATGCATTTTTTTTCAAAAAAAGGATAGAAAGCAGAAATCAGCTCTTCTTCCCCAACCCTGCCCCCTATTTCTTATTTTTTCCTGAAATCGGAGATCCACTATTTTTATTGCAACAAATTACTTAGTTTCAAATTTTCACAAAAGAACATGACAGTGAAAGATTTTTGTATACTTGGGGTGGGCATCCAAACCAATCAGATAATTTTTATACCATCTGCATTCAATTATATTCGATATCGATTTTAAAATTTAGCATCCAATCCGATATGACACTCCCCATTAATCCAATCCAATTAAATGTAGGATTGAATGGGTTTCAATTCGATCTAATTGAAAAAAAAAGGGGAGTCTAGGCAATATATACATACCGAAAAATTTCAAAATTTTGTAAATTGGCAAATTGACTAAATTAAACCAAATAAATCTATCCATAATTCAGAAAAAATTGGACTAGATTGGATTCAATCGGTCAATTATTGAATTAGATTGTATCTTGTTCACCCCTTAGAGATTTGATGAGTTCAACACTAAAAAGATAGACACTGCGGGATATATAAACACGCAAGTGCAAAAATGACATCAACAAGGAAAGCTAGCTGGAGCCATGATTTCTAGTTTTTATTATTGTCTATAAAAATCTCAAAGAAAGTGCATCAAGAAATTAATAAAGTCAGAAGTACATGAAGTAACATAGTTGCACAACATACATGTAATTCAACAACAATAACTCCATTAATTTGCTTTTGCAGCCCCCTTAAATACTTCTAATCATCCCCTCCCCCTCAAAACAAAGCAAACAAAGCCAACAACCCGGCGAAAACACTCGTTACGATCGTCAACTCCGTTCTCCCTCCACCACTCATAATAGCTATCGGAAAAAGGCATCCGCTTGTCGAGGCATTCTTATTGCTAATCTTTGCCAGGCCCTGGAAAACACATGCCTCTACATCTTGATTCATAGTTTGAAAGTACATATTGAACGCGTAGGAGGCTTTCCCGGCCTCGTCCAATTTGTTACACGCGCCGTATTTCAAGCTGGTGCAATCAGTCCTCGCGCAAGCGTACTCCATATTACTGATTACCAGTGTCATGTTCTTGATATCTGGGTTCATCATACACCACTGGTGTTCTTGGTACTGGATATTCTTGGCCCCAACAGGCATTTTGTCGTTCCCATTACCCGTGAAGTCCATTGGGAACTTTGGCTGGCCATCGTACCGGAAAATACCCCAATGTCGCTCGAAGTCACCTGGCTCTATGCTCTTTAAGTTCTCGTCAGTTAGACTGAAAAGATACACATCAATGTCGCTAGGGTGGAGAGGGGTACCCTTTTTGCTAGCCATTTTCTTGAAAAACCCGTCGTAAAATTTCTTAGCCATTGTCGCATTTGCATAAGGGTCACCGTCAGTGGGCCAGCCTATCTCCCCAACAACAACCTTAACGTCAGGGACACCGGCCTTTTTTAGGGACCATACTAGGGTGTCAAGGTTCGCATCAAACATGTTGTGGTACTGAACATTATTGTCTTGGACCGGCTTTGCATTCCCATCAAAAAATGCAAATTCGACAGGGAAATGTTTGTTCTCGTATAGACTAAGGAAAGGGTAAATATTGACGAGGAATGGGGCTTTATTTTCATGGAGGAAACGAACGATTTGGACCATAAGATCTCTTATGTCTGATCGAAAATTCCCGTGTGAAGGACCACCGGTATCGGACGAGTAAACATCAGCATTTTGTGGGATTGTTGCTTTGATTTTGTCTCCAAGACCAGCTGCATTGAGAGCCTTTTGGATGTTTTTAAGTGCAGGGAAAGTGGTCTTTAGATTTGCACCTTTGTATGACTTCAAGAATGGCTCATTTCCCACAGCCACATACCTGTGAAATTAATTATTAAGATTTATTACTAACATGACTTTGGAACCATTCTCTTTGCTTCTTTTTCGGCTTTGCTCCTTGGTTTTTATTCAAAATTAGAATTATCTTATATTTTTATTATTTTAGAGACTTCGTCCTTTACATGCAGTGGAGTCGCGAGAAATATATAAATTGAGCGGCAATGTCTAATTTTTTTAATGCAATTCTTTTATTAACCCCCAACTTTACAAAATTTCAAATAATTTAAGACAAGGTTGAATCTAATTTCGTTTAACAACATAGGTAAAATAAATAAATAAAAAGTCAGTCCAATTAAACATTACGTAGACACAATATGTGATTCTCTCGAGAAGGTATGAAACATATTAAGAAGCTAGAGACATGTTTAATTTATTTTACTGACCTTATATTAACACCTCCATCATGTAGATGTGTAGTAACATTCTCTTTCACCCACTTTTCGGAATGATCATAATCGTCAGCGAATTTCGATAATTCAACATTTGGGATACCCAACATAACTTCAATCCCTGTTCCTGCAAAGTATTTGACAGTCCAATGATCGGCACTAAAGAGCTTCACCTTATTGATTTTATTGTCCTTAAGCATCTGAACCACTACACTCGGGTGCAAATTTTGCGACATTTGTGTACCCCAATTCACACCGATACCTTCAACGAGGTTGGTCATGACCAAAAGTACGGAACAGGCCCATATCAGGACCATGGCTCGGGCCATGGTTCACGCCGGGTTGGATGACAATCGTGTATAAAGATGGGGGGAGGGCTTGGGTAGTGTAAGATTGATGCAAGTTTTATGAATGGATAGATTCAAAAGCTTCAAACTCTTTGAGGAGAGATGAAACAAATTGATGGAATTGCTTAAGTTTAGAGGGAGATAAAGATAGAGAGAGAATTTTAAGGAGAGAAGTGGATAATCACAAGTTTCTTTGTTAATTATGGGGGTTTTATTTGTGGGTGGGATGAAAAAGGGGCCATTTATATATGTTTTTAGGCGCCAAATTTACAAGAGTATGTGACTTATTTCGTAACAATTTTTTTCTAATTTTAGTTAGCTAGGTTGTGTTGGGTTGGATGGCAAAATGGTTAAGGTGAATGTATTAAAGAAGTCACGTGATAAGAGGTCCGGCTCTTTTGCGTATACTTTTGAGGATATTTTATTTACATTACTTATTTAGAATACAAATAACCACATACACAAATAAATATATAAATAAATAAATACATTAATATTGGTCGTTTACATTTAGAATGACTCGCATCACATTTATGGTTCATACTTGACTACTTGTACACTTTGCAACATTGCACCTGATTTTCTACCCGACTATTCTCTATGTTCACATAATAAAGTAGTAGTCTTCATCATCATTATTATTATTTACTGATATAGAACAAATAGTAGATATGCACTTGATCATACTAGATCGTTGTAAGCCACTTGGTGCAAAAAGTGACGAGACTAGAATTGCGTAGAGCCTAGAAAATTTGACCGAAAATGACCCAAAGAAATTAAGGCATCGCCATTGGCGATGTTGCACGTGATTTTTCGGCAAATTCCTTCATTTAGACCTCCAAATCCGCATTTTTACTATTTAAGGCAGTGTTTTGATTACACAATAAGTTGAGTTTGGAAACTCGAATTTGACTTCCTTCCAATCCCACGTAATCCTCAACATCAACACGGTAGGATCTCATGATTTCTGCGATTTTTTATTTTTGACAGTTTTTTCGAATTTGTTTCATTTCTTGCACTTGTCTCCTCTTATAAGAGGATTTCATTGTAATCATTGAAGGAGACTATCTTTTAATAAAATTTGAGTGCTTTATCTATATTGTGAGTTTATTTTATTACTTTGTCAAGGGTTTATCCCATTCATAACTTTCCGCTACGTTATTTATAAAAGTCATTGTAAATCTTCAGATTTATGGCAAACCAATACCATATGGGCATCTAGTTTGCGAGCAATGCTACTACATAGTTATAATTTTTTTTGGAAAAACACAATCCAAAAGTGACTTCATCATCACTATAATTCATCACTTTCTTTCTCCCATATTTCAAAACAGATATATGGTTTAAATTTTCGTTTTGATTTTACGGTAAGATGTCGTTTATAGACTTGCTATAATCATACAATATTACATAATAACATAACACGAATCAATACGACATTATAAGTTAATGGGTGGATTCTTGACAAGGTTATCAAGTTCGCCCATTTGACACGAAATGATAACGATTTTGTTATGGATTTACCTTTAACAAATTTGGCTCACCTGCTGGACCCGTTAATTTTTTAAACCTTTTAATAAAATTAATATGTATTAAATCATTAAAGAATTTGTATATATTTAGGATCTATAGATCTTTATCGGTACATTTTTAGTAATTTTAGTCATCTATCTTATTATATTCTATGAAAAAAAATAAAATAAGAAGAAGCAAAGAGAAGGCTATTGCCCCTAAATTTTATTGATAATCAAAATGCAAATAAACAAACATCACTCCACCCTATAGTACTTGGTGAACACTATTGTGTCTAATGATTTCTCAGTTCCCCTTCAAAACTAAACAAACATTTTTCAAATCGAGTGGGCTTGCAAAGTGATATCTCATTTTGATCTGCTAATATGGATCGGGTCGTCATATCGAACTTGATCCAAAAATTACATCTCTTCCTCGTTAAAAGAAGAGTGAGAACTTAAATCCTTTTGTTGCTTGTTTAATTTTTTTCTTTGAATTCTTCGAGGAAACTATGGTAAAACTTTCATCATCTGCAATTCTAGACTCTAATCCTTGTGGAATTGGGGCATTGGGAGTTACCAAGGCCTTCTATTGATTAACAAAATTGTCATGCTCCATTAGAGCATTATTATAATATAAACACCTTTGAGGCATGTTGTAGCATTGGCCTTTGAAACTACCAAAGGAACATCTTTCACCATTCGAGTCCCTTAAGTCAATAAAGATTTCCCCCATTCCTCAATCAAGCTGTCACTATTAATATCAAACAAACTACTTGAGATTATTTGTGGTTGTAAAGCTAAAGCATCCCCATTTTCATTTTGAGCTTGCCTATCAATTAACTTCATTAGAATTTATAGCCTTTAACTGTTTTCGTTTATCCTCTTGATTAGAAGGATGTGAAACACTTGAGCAAATTTGTGTTTTCTCTTTAAGAAGAGCTATAGACTGTAGTTCTTCAATTTGGGTGACTTTTGCAACTTCTTTCCAATCCTGAATTGGTTCTTTTTCTTGATTCACATGGTTTTTAGAAAATAATTGCAAACATGAATATTCCTCCTGACCTTATCGATAGCAGTGCATGCAATACTTTAGCATGTGCTTATAATTTATCGACTGCCAAAATCCTTTATTCCCTCAACCAATCCATAATCTCTTTGGAAAGATTTCTAACAAATCCACTTCCACGCAAACCCCAGCAAGGCTTGGTCGTGAAAGATCTAAAGCAGAAGCATCAATTCTAAGGGGTTTTCTTATAAACTGAGCTATAGAATATAAAGAGCTTTTGTTAAAAAAATGCAATAGTAATTGAGGAAGTGTCGTGTCACTCGACAACAAACTGATCCGTATATGAATTTGGAAAATATGACCTAATAGCTTATTAGGTCGTGTTTGGATGGAAGCAAAAACTACTTACTTTAGTTAAGACCCGACAAAAAATAGACACAAACCGACCCGTTGACAAGTCTAATCATTTGTAAATGTTTTGCCTTTTGTTTTTATAAAACAAAATATAAACCCTAGTATAGCTAGAGTTTTACTTTATTAAAAACATAAAACCCATTACACTACCGATGTGGGTCAATATTAGCCGCACAAGCCCCAGCATCCTCATCTGGATATGGTCACACACCAACAATTTTGAATCCTTTTCAGCGGCACAACAATAACCTTGCACCACATGGTAGTAGGTTTAGATATATCCGATTTAATACCATTTGTAACTAAATAAGTTACATGTCACCCAAAATTGCTTGCCCAATTTATATTTTAGGTAAATAAACTATTACATAAGCAAAGGTTCTATGACTAAATCCAACCTAGGTTAGCATTAAGGGACCTCTTTATCATAAGAGATTCATCGAATGGTAACTTAACAATAATCCAAATATATATATACATGACAAACAAACAACTTAGTCTACAATAATGGGAGAAATACAAATGGCACAAAAATTATCATTTTAAAGGCCATGTTGAGTAGTTTCCCCCCATTACTCACTAATGTTGCCCCCATCTCTCCTTGTCCACCAATGAATATTGTCAATAATATCGACTCAGGGAACTTGCAAGTACCGATTAAGGCTAGGGTTTTTCGGTGACTATTACCCCATATACCCCTCAAAATTACAGGCACCTTGAAGTAAGGGGGAGGCAAAGTGGACCAAGTGGGGGCTTAAGCTCCCCCCTAAATTTGGACTTCTTCTTCTATATATATATATTATTTTTATTTTAAATATTGTAATACATGGACTTTTGTGTAAATTTTAAAGTTTGAGGTTTGATTTGTAAGGTCTTAAAATCTTGGACATAAATTTGTAATTATTTTTAGTAAAGGTCAACAAAATAACAAGAGCATTCTTTTGCACAAGAATTCTACAAAGAAAAACAAAAGAGAAAAAAAAATAGAGCTTATACTCGTAACACACTCACTCTCTCATGTTGGATTTCTTGCTTGGATTCGCACTTTCTTTTTAGCCTCACACGGTAGAGATGGTTGTTTAACATATTCGGCCTTTTCTCTTTAGAGTTTTATTTTGTCGTGTTATTATTTGTTGTAATTTTTTTTAGTCAATCCCCCACTGATTAAAATCATGGCTCCGCCTGTGTTGTGAGTATCTTCTGATTAAGTTTTTGGAAGTACATTTTAAAGGCATAAGAGAGATTCCCGCTCTGATCCAATGCTCCATTGCACGAGCGAGCCTCCATACATCAAGCTCGAGCAATAGGCTTTTCAACAGGCAATGTCGAATAGTTTCTCATATAATTTGTCATCGAGTGTGATGTTATTGTTATTATTAAATTAAACACACACTATCGTTGTGGCATGTATGAAATTCCTTGAGCAGGTTCTAGTTCCTTGTGTTTACCCCCTTCGCAGTTGAAGTCAAAATGATATTTAGGATTCCCATTGTGAAAATAAATTCCATAGTGGCGATTGGAATAGCCTCTTGGTTGTATAGCCTCGTGTTCTCACCAACTAAGCTAAAAATAAATACCTTCGATTACTTTGGATAAAGAGGAGTTCTTGTTAAACAATTTCTTGAGGAATCCGCGATAGAACTTTTCAGCAGTTTCATCATTTGCATACAAGTCTCCGCCTGTTGGCCATGCAACTTGCACAATGATTTCTACATTCGGAAACCCATTCTTTGTAAGAACCGACACAAATGTGTCAAATGTTGCATCAAGCACATTAGTATAGACATTTTTGCCGTCTTCAATGGTAAATTTTTTGTTGTCTTCTTCAAAGTAATTAAGCAAACTCAATAGGCCAGGTAACCTTTTTCATGGATATGGTAGTACGGATATATATTCACCATAAATGGGGAACTGCTGGAATTTAGCGTGTGCAAAATTTCTATCATGCATGTTTTCTTTCGTTGCCTTGCGAAAATCACCTTTTGATGGTTTTATTATATCAGGATTGAGGACTTCCGTGGAAAAGGGAATTGATGCTTTGATGTTGTATTTGTGTTTTTGTTCTTAGAGAGCTCTATCAATGCTCTTAAATGCCTTAACAACTAAAGCTACATAAGTAGTTTCATCATTTTTGTCTGGCACATAGGGAGAATCATTTGCCTTCATATATGGTTCATTCCCTATGCGCACATGCCTGGATAAAAAAGTTCGGTTGATGAGCTGCGCTATATCTGTTAATTATATATAACCATTGTAATTTGTAAACTGTTATAAGTTGTAAATATTGTATTAGGAAAGTAGATAATTTAGGAATCCTAATTAGTAGTCGTTTCCTTATCTGTGTAGGAGTCTCATGTATATAAGTAGGTAATCTTCTCTTTAATAATATGAATATAATTTCTCTTCTTCTCATAGACAACATGGTATCAGAGCATTAGGGTTTTGTTTTGCTAGTTACGGCAGGTTAGGGTTTTGTTTTGCTAGTTACGGCAGACTAGGGTTTGCCGAGCTTCCAACTTCGAATTTCGTCAGTGCATATTTGATCTCACCTCCCACATAGGGAGTTGCGCCATACACCGTCTACCACTCGCCCAAAATCCGGCGTCAAACTGCCCAGCGCGTGGCCCTCACGCGCCGCCGTTTGTTTCCGACGCAGTCTCACGCGCCGGCGCGTGGAGGCGCGTGGCGACTCCGTTCAATCTCCGGCCACTCTCGTCTGGCTCGTCTCAGTTAGTACAGCACGTCTATGTGCTTGGTTTGGCTCAGTTCGTCTTTCTTCGGTGCAGATCTGAGTTTGGTTCGGTTTAGCCTTCGTGGTAACAATTCGGTGACTTGGTACAATTCGGTTTTGCTTCTATTTGTGGTCAGTACTGCTTATACTTCATATTGTGACCTATTTATTGGTTTGCTCTGAGATTTGTGTGGCTTGATTTCTACGTTCGGCGTGTCCAAAGAATTTCGGTACCGTTTCGTCTCTCGTTTACTATTATTCACTGCCTCGTTTATGGTTAGTACGCTGTTTTGTGACTCATTTTGTTCATAATAATTGTGGTCCTCGCTATAAAATTATTTAAATATGTCAGAGCAGAAGGCGGCAGTTGTTTCTGATGTAGTTTCTGTAATGTCAAAAATTACTGAGCATAAACTTAATGGCTCCAATTATCTTGATTGGAGTAAAACCATTCGAATTTATTTGCGTAGTATCGATAAAGATGATCACATGACTAGTGACCCACCTTCAGATAATTTGAGACAGACGTGGCTAAGGGAGGATGCCCGGTTATTCTTACAAATTCGAAATTCGATTGATAGTACTGTGATTAGTTTGATTAACCATTGTGAATTGGTTAAGGAGTTAATGGATTATTTGGATTTTTTATACTCTGGGAAAGGGAATATTTCTCGTATTTATGATGTGTGCAAAGCCTTTTACCGTACAGAAAAACAGGACAGGTCCATTATGAGTTACTTTATGGATTTTAAGAAAACGTATGAAGAACTTAATATGCTATTGCCGTATAGCTCTGATGTCAAAGTTCAGCAGAGTCAGAGAGAGCAGATGGCTATCATGAGTTTTTTAGCTGGTCTTCCGGCCGAATTTGAAACTGCTAAGAACCAGATTCTCTCTGGTCCTGAGATTTCTTCCTTACAGGAAGTGTATAGCAGAGTTCTTCGCACCGAGGGGGTTTCTCCAGTTCAGAATCCACTTGTTCCGTTCAATAGTGCTCTGGTTAGTAAAAATAATGAGTCTGAACTTGGGCGGTTACAATATCGGGGAGGCAATCAAGGAGGAGGATCGAACAGTAACCATTTTAATACTCGCGCACATGATTCGGGAGCGAGTGTGACTCGGGGACAAGGCTCCGGAGGGATTGTATGTCATTACTGTCATAATCCAGGGCATTTAAAGCGGGATTGTAGGAAGCTTCGGTACAGGACTCAGAGAGCTCACTCAGCCCACATGGCATCTACCACTGATATAGCTGAAAACTCAGTCCTTATCCCTGCAGATGAGTTTGCCAAGTACTCTAAGTATCAAGACTCTCTAAAGTCTTCATCCACTCCAGTCACCTCTGTCACTGCAATTGCTAATTCAGGTAAACCAAATACATGCCTTGTTTCCTCATCATCCAAATGGGTCATTGATTCTGGTGCTACAGATCATATGACAGGTAATTCTAGCCTCTTTTCTACCTTTCAGTCACATATATCCCCTTCTAGTGTTACTTTAGCAGATGGAACATCTTCTTCCGTTCTGGGATCTGGAACAATCACCCCAACCCCTGTGCTTCCCTTATCATCTGTTCTCCATTTACCTCAATTGTCCTTTAATCTAATTTCTGTAAGCCAGCTTACTCGTAAACTTAATTGTTGCATCTCATTCTTTCCTGATTATTGCTTGTTTCAGGATCTTATGACGAAGAAGATTATTGGTAAAGGACATGAATCGGGCGGCCTCTACATCCTTGACACATCGATACCTAAATCCGTTGCATGTTCGGGTGTCACATCTGCTTTCAAGGCTCATTGTAGGCTCGGTCACCCTTCTCTTCCTCTGCTTAAGGAGTTGTGTCCTCAGTTTAATAAGGTGTCCTCATTAGATTGTGAGTCGTGTCAATTTGCCAAACATCACCGTAGTAGTCTTAGTCCGAGAGTCAATAAGAGAGCGAGTGCTCCGTTTGAATTAGTTCACTCTGATGTTTGGGGTCCATGTCCTGTTATGTCAAAAACTGGGTTCAAGTATTTTGTTACTTTTGTTGATGATTATTCTCGTACAACTTGGTTATATTTAATGAAAAGTCGTTCTGAATTGTTTTCTCATTTTTGTGCGTTTTGTGCTGAAATTAAAACTCAATTTGCTACTTCTGTCCATATATTGCGCAGTGATAATGCCAAAGAATATTTATCTTCATCTTTTCAGACTTACATGATTCAGAACGGTATCCTTCATCAAACTTCTTGTGTTGATACTCCATCCCAAAATGGAGTGGCAGAACGGAAGAACAGACATCTTCTTGAAACTGCAAGAGCCCTATTATTCCAAATGAATGTTCCAAAACCATTTTGGGCTGATGCAGTTTCCACAGCATGCTTTCTCATTAATCGAATGCCCTCATCTGTTCTTCATGGTGAGACTCCTTACAGTGTTCTCTTTCCAAATAAATCATTATTTCCTATTGAACCCAGAATATTTGGTAGTATTTGCTTTGTTCGAGATGTCCGTCCACAGGTTACTAAGTTAGATCCCAAGTCATTGAAGTGTGTTTTTCTTGGGTATTCTCGTCTTCAGAAAGGATACAGATGTTATTGCCCTAGTTTGAACAAGTACCTTGTTTCAGCTGATGTTACCTTCATGGAAGAAACACCATATTTTCCTTCTTCCACTTCCAACAGTCAGGGGGAGGATGATGATTTGTTAGTATATACGATCACGTTCCCTGAACCCGTTGCTGAACCAGCGCCAGTCAGACCTCCCATCCATCAAGTCTACTCCAGACGCCGGCCTGCTGATTCATGTCCTCCACCAGCTTCTTCTTCATCATCAGATTCCGTGACGAGTAATGATCTTCCTATTGCTTTACGCAAAGGTAAACGCCAGTGTACTTATCCTGTTTCGTCTTGTGTCTCTTATGATCACCTATCCCATTCGTCTTATTCATTCATTGCATCTCTTGATTCTATATCTGTTCCTAAAACTGTTAATGAGGCTATATCACATCCTGGATGGCGTAATGCAATGATAGAGGAAATGGATGCTTTAGACAAGAATGGTACATGGGCCTTGGTCACTTTACCTGCAGGGAAACAGGCTATCGGATGCAAATGGGTGTTTACCGTCAAGGTTAATCCTGATGGGTCTGTTGCTCGTTTAAAAGCCCGCCTCGTTGCTAAGGGTTATGCTCAGACATATGGCGTTGATTATTCTGATACTTTTTCTCCTGTTGCTAAACTAACATCTGTCAGGCTGTTTATATCTTTGGCAGCTACTCATCATTGGCCTCTGCATCAGCTAGACATAAAGAATGCTTTTCTTCATGGTGATCTTCAGGAGGAGGTCTATATGGAGCAACCTCCTGGGTTTGTTGCTCAGGGGGAGTATGGGAAAGTCTGTCATCTTCGTAAATCTTTGTATGGCTTGAAACAAAGTCCTCGTGCTTGGTTTGGAAAATTTAGTCAGGCTATTGAGACGTTTGGCATGGCGAAAAGTAAGTCTGACCACTCTGTGTTCTACAAACAATCTGAAGCAGGCATCATTTTGTTGGTTGTGTACGTAGATGACATTGTCATTACTGGGAGTGATACGATGGGAATCTCTTCTCTTAAGTCCTTCCTTCATGCTCAGTTTCATACAAAGGACTTAGGGATGCTAAAATATTTTTTGGGTGTCGAAGTCACAAGGAGTAAAAAGGGTATTTTTCTATCTCAGAGGAAATATGTTCTTGACTTATTAGCTGAGACAGGGAAATTGGGGGCAAAGCCGTGTAGTACTCCGATGATTCCTAATGTACAGTTGACAAAAGATGGTCCACTATTTGAGGATCCTGAGAAATATAGAAGATTGGTGGGGAAGTTGAACTATCTTACAGTGACTCGCCCGGATATTGCGTATTCTGTCAGTGTGATGAGCCAGTTTATGTCGTCCCCAACAATTCATCATTGGGAAGTGTTAGAACAAATTTTGTGTTACCTAAAAGGAGCACCTGGACGTGGTATCTTATACGCCAATCATGGACACACTCGTATTGAAGGTTTTTCAGATGCAGATTGGGCAGGTTCCAAGGTGGATAGAAAGTCCACATCAGGCTATTGTATCTTTGTTGGCGGAAATTTGGTCTCATGGAAAAGTAAGAAGCAAAATGTTGTGGCACGATCCAGTGCAGAATCAGAATATAGAGCTATGGCCCAGTCTGTGTGTGAAATAATGTGGATATGTCAGCTCTTAAATGAAGTAGGGATTAAGACTTCGGTACCGGCTAAATTGTGGTGTGATAATCAAGCTGCCATACATATTGCGTCTAATCCCGTGTTTCATGAACGAACGAAACATATTGAACTCGATTGCCATTTTGTCCGCGAAAAGATCCAGCAAGGCTTAATTTCCACAGGATATGTGAAGACTGGAGAGCAATTGGGTGATCTCTTCACGAAAGCCTTAAACGGGGTTCGGGTTGATTATCTTTGTAACAAGCTGGGCATGATCAATATCTATGCTCCAGCTTGAGGGGGAGTGTTATAAGTTGTAAATATTGTATTAGGAAAGTAGATAATTTAGGAATCCTAATTAGTAGTCGTTTCCTTATCTGTGTAGGAGTCTCATGTATATAAGTAGGTAATCTTCTCTTTAATAATATGAATATAATCAATCAAATAAATGATCGAGTTAATTATTAAAGAAAAAAATACTATAAATGTTTCTTTAATTGCAAAGTAAAAAGTAATTATTTGTTTTCTTGCCAAAATATTCATCTCATTAGATAGAAAGAAAAGTTATTGAAGTGGACAAGAGACTAATAGATTCTCGCAAATATTTTACCGATGAAAAATAATTTGTTGGCTTGTCATGCATGGAAACAAAAATGAGAAAACCAAAAACCGAAAACCTTACAATAATATTAGAACTTATGTGGACTTGGTATAAAATTATTAATAGTGCTTGTAATTGTAATAGTAGATTTTAGTTTGCATTCCAAAAAACTTGCCCCATTATTAACAAAACCCAATTAATAGTGTCCATCACTTCATCATGCATTCATGTAGAGCGGAAATAAGAAAAGAAAACTTACGTTAACTTTCACATCTTTGGAATGAATATCAGTGACATTCTTTAACCCACGCCACGGCCTTTTCTTCTGTGTCTATGAGCTTCAGTTCTCCTTGCGGAATTGTGGTCATGAATGAAATGTTGGACTTGACAAAGGCATCGAGGACGCCCAAGTTAGAGCATTTTACATGTTTCACAAATTTGAGAAATAATAAACTATCTTTTTTTTAACATGGTTTGAACCTTTAACGTCAAGAGATACAATTTACACTCAATCACTACGTCATTGATCATTTAAAGCCAAAAGGCAATTAAAGTTGTATTAGGTTTTTTAAAATTCTAAATTTGTCCTTGCTTGCGAGCTTTAGTTTTACAAAATTGATTTTTGTTATAGCATAAGTAACCGGATTCAAACCATTGCAAGCAGCCAGAATAGTAAGACACTTCACATTTGTGCTACTTATCATTTTTTTTAATATTTTTTGTAAATTATGAATAACACATGTATTGAGTGGGCACAAAAGTATTGTTGCTAAAATATTTTTTTTATATAATAGTGTATATAGTACGCGTACACAAAGCGTACAACACTTAAAATTAACGCTAACTCACCCTCTATCCTTTGCCTCACCCGCCACTCTAAACAAAACTTTGAATTAAGGGCCGAATGAACATTCATGATCAAACTGTTCAAAAATGTTGTACTCGACGACGAGGAACCGAGTGTAACCACATGCACTCAGCCCTCAACAACCGATCGAGTACATTCTGAAACACAACATCTTGCTTTGTTTTTTTTAGTTTGTTTGTATCCAATGATTTAAGAATGAAATGACAAGTAAAGAAGTAATAAAAAGACAATAATCATATCTCTTTTGGATGAACATTTCTTTTAACTTGCTCTTGAACTTTCTCATCAGCATTCTCTATCTCAATCTCTCTCTACACTTCTCTCACTCCCTATTATAATTTTTACACTTCAATCACTACATTACCAACAATAATCTTCATTTTCTTGCTTATATTTTGAATTTTCAAAGGAAATGAATATGGAGATGAGTTTGAAGGTGGATCCTCATTTGCTTGGAGCGGTAGGATTTTTTTAACACGTTGGTTTTGTGTGGGTTTAAGAGATAGATTGGTGGGTGTTGGTGTTTAATGTTAATGATTGATTATGTTAATTAAGTTTATTAATTAGGGCTATTTAATATTAGTAATTGGAGTAAATGAAATAAGAAGTGTGTGTCAATAGAGATAAATTCATTTAATTGATTTAGAGTGTTAAAGAGTTATTTGGTGTATGTCAATAGCAGTCCCTTATATATATGGTAATTATTATTAAATATTATATTAATTATAATATACTTAGTTTAAATAGTTAATGGATATGATTATGTTGTAGAGGTCATAGGTACAAATTATTAATTAAATAGTATTTGTTCTTCTAATTTAAGGAAGAGCATTTTACACGTTTCACAAATTTGAGAAATAACAAACAAGCTATTTTTTAACATGGTTTGAACCTTTAATGTCAAGAGATACAAATTTACACTTAATCGCTACGTCATTGATCATCTAGTTATTATTTTTAATATAAAGCCGAAAGACAATTGAAGTTTTATTAAGTTTTTTAGAATTTCAAATTTGTCCTTGCTTGCGAGCTTTAATTTTATAAAATTATTTTTTATTATAGCATAAGTAACCGGATTCAAACCATTGCTAACAGCGAGAATAATAAGACACTCAACGTTTGTGCTACTTATCATTCTATTTTTTTTTAATAATTTTTGTAAATTATGAATAACACATGTATTGAATGGGCATACAAGTATTGTTGCTAAAATATTTATTTTTATATAATAGTGTATATAGTACGCGTACAGAGAGCGTACAACACTTAAAAGTTGCGCTAACTCACTCTCTATCCTTTGCCTCACCCGCCACTCTAAACAAAACTTTGAACTACATATATACAGCAGCACTGGTACTCTCTATCTCTCTCACTACATATATATATATATATATATCTGTTTATGTTAAATAATTTCGCATTGTGTCTAGGTCATCTATCTGAAATTCGGATTAATTTTACAGTTACAGAACTCGTTCGGAGCTTGATTGATGGGACCTATTACGTTAGCTGTCCATTCGAAAACCTCTTCGATGTTATCACCAGGTGATATATATGATAATAATTCTCCCAAATTCTAAGCTTAATTGTCAATCATATGTTTTTTACGAATCTTCTTCTTTTTTTTTTTTTTTTTTTTGTGACTGACTGTAAATTTCTGTACTGCCAAGTTCGTATTTTTGAACTTGTTATAATTGAGTTATGTGAAAGTGGAAATACTTTCTGTGATACAGCAAGTGTCAATAGGTTGTAGTTAAAATCAAAATTTGCTCAGCCATTGCTAATAGATTAACTCTGATTGCATTAAGATTAATTGAATTTGTCTTGTCTAGGTAAAATTTGTTCTATTTTCGTTTTTTACTCCTGTCCCAAATTAAGAGTCTGAGTGTTCCTTTTTGGGTTGTTCCAGATTAAGAGTTTACTTTTCAGTATATAATCAACATATCAAAACTGAGATGAGTTTTAAACTGAACCATTGATTGTGATGAAATTAGTACATTCTTAGAAAAAGTGAAAGTCAAACATTAGCTCTTAGGTTTCATTTGTTTTTCTAACTTTTAATTGTTGAACACTGAATTCTGAACTTTGAACGCTTAATGGCAAACAGAGCCAATGAAAAATGTGTTTGATTTTATTTGGCCCTGAATGCGGAATAGATGACATTTTAGAATTTTATCCTTATTATTATGATGTATATCAATTGCTAATGAATAAAGAGAATACGGTCACCGCTGGAATAAAATTTCATCAAAGTTAAATTAAGCGGTCAACACGTGACTTGCCTCTTAATACTAAAGGCTGAGTTTTAATCCAATACAACATTAAAAGGTGATATAACAAACGCCATTTTTATCCCTCAATGCTGAATAGGTGAAAACAAACACCACCTTAATGAGGGACGGAGTAATGTTTTTTTTTTTTATTTTTAATTACTGTTATTGTCTTTCATAGTGTTAAACACAGCTGTTCTGTTATAATTTCTTCTTTTTCTGTGACCAATATGTTTAGCTTTTGGTTTAGTTATGCAAGTGCACAAGCAGACTTACTGATACAGTGAATGTGTTGTATATTTAGAAATATAAAATGTATTTACATAAAGCATATGATGTGTCCTTTTAAATATAACTTCTTTTGGGCTTCCATTTTTCTTTTGTTGTTCTAGAACAATGTGAACTACAGCAGAGACCATCGTGGCTGTGGAAGACCTACATACAGCCTAAGGGTGATCGCACCCACTGAATTTTGGAACTACTCAGTATATGTCTCGTATATATATACAGTTAAATGAAATTAAAATCTTCCTGATTTAAAGATTTGAAAGTTTGGAGTGTTCGTAAGTCAAAACACAAGTTAATGTGATATCATTGGGTTGTTTCTGATTAAAAAACATATGTTGTACGATCTACTTTTGGTGATTCTTGTTTGAAAATTTGTATGAGGAAATGCAGTACATGCGTGTTTAATTTATGTTTCAATTGGTTTCTAAGAAATCATTGGTGCTAGTAATGAATTGAGATTCAGTCACTCTTATCCAAAGCAAGAGGGGTGAATCCTTTATACTATTACATTTTAAATAATTCATTGTTGTTTTGTGAGTCATTATTGCTTTGTAATGCAGCTAACATTTTCTATTGGACATATAACATACACAGAAGTAGATGCTGAATGTTCAAGCGATTACTTCTTAATCAATCTCTATTTACAAAATGCAACAATGAAGGAACATTTGGCAAGTAGTTATTAGTATGAATGTATGAAATTGTTAAGATGCACAAGTTTCCAATTCACCTTTCAAATTTAATTTCTCAATGATTCATGTAAACATGTTGAATTAGCATATTGTAAGTTATGTTTTTTATACACGTATTGAACTTATTAAAAAATATTGACTTCAGAACTCTTACTTATTTGTTATTATATTTACACAGTCAGAAATTCATTATTCTGCGTTTTTCTTTCTCTTAAGAAAAAGAAATGTGAAGGAAGCATTTTTGCGGAACACTATATCATGTATTGAACCTGCACATAAATAGTTAGGGCATTAGCCTTTTTTGGTATCTTTGTTATACTTATACTTAATACACTTTCCAGTGTACATCTAAAGTTTGAGATCGTCGATATGCAAGAGTCCAAGACTCATAAGCTTTTGCCAGAACTTTTCCTTCAGCTCATATCAAAATTCATTTCTTCCTCAGTATGATGAAATGGTTATCCAAGTAATCCTTGTGAGACATGCAGGAGCAGGTTGATAAATACGTGCAAGATGTGATTAATTCATTTTCTCTATTTTTAAGCTTTAATTAAGGATCTAAATTGATCTGAAAACTATTATGGTCAAGCAAGGAGCAATGGGGCTTCTAAAGTATAATGAGGTCATAAGTGACATCGTCTTTCAAGCTTAGAGTGAAATCCATGATAATAGGAAAAAGAGGCCCTTTAGCCCATCCATCTATATTCTTCCATTTCAACCGTTTCATACAGGAGTTTATGTATTGATGCTTTATCATTCATTTTCTCGGTTTGTGTTTGAATAGGTGATTTGATTTTGCAGATGCATCCAATAGGAAGATTCAAAACCTGCAGTTGGAACCGAAAAATTTCTTTGCATCAGTTAGCACAGGAGAAGAAAAGCCATTTGATTTCTTTCGTACTTTATTTGGTATGCTCAAATAAAGTTCTTTATTATTGGTGGGATCGGGTGTAAGCACAACTATATGTATTACAAGTTGAATTTAACTTTGCTGTAGCAGAAAACAACATCAAACATAGGGATTGGGCAATCATAAAATCAATCTCTCTCTCTCTCTCTGAACTTGGGGTTATTAGAATATTAACATCTAATGTTCTCTGTCAATTCCTCTATTGCATAGATTAACACGTGTCTAATTGATAGAATTTGTTGGTGTAATGTTTCAACAGAGAGATGTAATGTGTAAAATTTTCGTGTTTCTGACTGTTCTAGTGATTCCACAGAGGGTTTCATAGCAGGAGGTACAGCTGGAGTTGTTGTGGAAACAGCTTTATATCCGATTGATACAATCAAGACTCGACTACAGGCAGGTCAACTTTATGGGTAATATTAATATGTTAGGTACTAGCAACAGTTTGATGGTTGAGATACTAAGCTAATTTACCATTCTGATTATAGGCAGTTCGTGGTGGAGGGCAAATAGTCCTTAAGGGCCTCTATTCTGGACTGGCAGGAAATATTGCTGGTGTCCTACCGTAAGTACACGTGAAGTTGCAGTACTTCGGTTGGACTTTTAGGGTTTATTATTATTCAAAGTTTACTGTTAATACAGAGAACACAATTGCTATAGTATCTTCCTCTTATATGACTTAGTGCAGTGTTTTTGATAAGTTAGTATATGGATATTTTCCTTTTTCCTTTTTTGTTTCTTTGTTTTACATTTTTTTTTGTTTTTCTTTCTTGTCAACCCCTAGGTTCAAAGTTGTGTGAGCTTGTACATTTTCCATTGTTAATAATTTGATCCTAATGATTTTCATGCTGCTAGTCTTGAACAATATGAATATGTGACACC
This sequence comes from Lonicera japonica, assembly GCA_021464415.1. Classification (NCBI taxonomy): domain Eukaryota; kingdom Viridiplantae; phylum Streptophyta; class Magnoliopsida; order Dipsacales; family Caprifoliaceae; genus Lonicera; species Lonicera japonica. The sequence continues at coordinate 73,808,419 of CM038466.1, read as the reverse complement.
TATCCACGTTAACTGTTGAGTTTTGTGAGCTTTAAAGACTGGTTGCTTGGAAATCACCATGTATAACCCCCCTATGACACTTTGTTATAGAAAATTACTCAAGCCTAGGAAACTATCCATGTTACGAATAACCTGTGCGTATGACGCATCTGTGTTTCTAGAGAATTACTTGCATCTCTAGCATGCCTATTCGTAGTTATTTGTAATAATATTAATTTTTTTTATGTAAGTATGCATATATACACATCTCTATATATTCTGTTGTAATGCTTGTTGGTTAACCATTAAATGTTTTTCTGAAAGGCCCATCACATTGTGTCTGAGTGACCACACTTGGATAATGATAGTATGTATCAGGATAGTACTAGGAATGACTGGATGAAAGGGAGAGTTAGTTGTGTTTAAATGTCAAAATCCAAAGGGGAGAAAGAGAGGTATTTAGATGGTGGGTATGGAACCTAATTTTTGATGCGTGGATTCACACCTGTTTGTGTACAGTTCATTATTGAGTGAATAATCTATCACCCTTGGATGGGTGGAAAATTAAGGGGCTTCTTATTTTGACAACAAGCTCCCATGTGATATAGGTAAAGAGGGGTTTTAGAACAAAACTCTCTCCCTCCCTCCCTCCCTCTCTCTCTCTCTCTCTCCCCCTCCCCTATGTTTCTTTCTGTTAATTCTTCACTTCTTCGATCTACAGGGCTTCTGCCTTATTTGTTGGGGTTTATGAACCCACAAAGCAGAAATTGTTGAAGATTGTTCCTGAAAATCTTAGTGCCATTGCTCATCTGGTAAGACTTTCTTGTTAATCTAATTTCATTATATGAATAGCATTTACTTTCACACGTCATTGACTGATGACGTGAATGCTGTAGATACAGTGTGTCAAGGTTATTTGTTATAGCAACAGGATCATACCCTTTGGCTCGGTAATTAGTTTGTTGACTTGGCCATAATGGTTTCAGTGAATCGCCTCCCAATCCTGCTCCCTAAACATGGCCCGTTCAACTTTTATGATTTTTTAATATGTTAGTTTTTCTATGGGTTCCGAAGCTTAGAATCTGTTTGGTTCGAGGTGAAATACATAAATACTAATATGTGAATTATTTTCACCTCTTTCGGGAAAAAACTTTTGTTTGCACAGAATTCAGAATAAATGCCTTGCCTATACTTATGCAAACAAAAATAACTAACTAAATTTTATGCTGAATATGTGATATCGCCATATCGGGACAAAATGCAGTTTATAAAATAATTATAATGAGACAACTTCTTTTTGGTAAAATAGTTGAAACTCACTCCGTCTCAGATTATAGCCCCACTTTGGTTTTGGTGCTTTTTAAGAAAGCTTTAATTTCAACCTAATAAATGGTCATGATAGGGATGGCAACGGGTCGAGTACAGGTTTGCAACCTCCATTCCCTCCCCTGCCGTCAAAGCCATCCCCATCCTTGCCTCCATCCCCAGTTTGGCAAAGCAGGGACTGGGTCCCCACTGAAATTCTCCCCTGTTTCTTTTTTGAAAATTAAAAATAAAAAAGAATAAGAATCCTTAAAGGGTAAAAAGAATGAGGAAAATATAGCACAATTACTTCTATTGTAAGTCCTCTATTTCTACGCTCAAGACTTATTAGTCATGTCTTCAGGAGACATGAACAAGTACTGGATGCATAGTATAATGAAAAGTTTTGTTTGAGTAATCTAAATCAAAACGATTGGCAACCCGACGTGTGTTTGATGAGGATATAGGTTGTACTTGTAATGCGTATAATTTCCATATAGTTTTATCTCTTTCACTTATTATATGGCCAATTATCTTTTCTTCACCCGAGGCCTTTCTTGTTACTTAAAAAGGGTGTCAAATTTTGTGTAGACTGCAGGTGCTGTTGGAGGAGTTGCTGCTTCTCTCATTAGGGTTCCTACAGAGGTAGATAATTGTACATGTAAATTTTCCGCGTTTTCAATTGAATTCACTTTGTTGAAGAGCATGATATGCATTGTTGGCCCACTACCAAACAGCTTAAGCTTTTGGAAGAGATGGTTCTTAACATGGTATCATGGTATCAGAGCTTAGGTTCTACAAGGTCTCGAGTTCGAATCCTTCCACTTGCATTTATTTTCCCTTTTGTGTTTGTGCAGTATGCACGTTATTGTTTGTGCACAAAGTGCACCTTTGGTTTGGTTTGTCTCTCCACGTGCGAGTGGGGGTCGCACGTGAGGGGGAGTGTGTTGAAGAACATGATATACATTGTTGGCCTACTACCAAACAGCTTAAGCTTTTGGGAGAGATGGTTCCTAACACACTCTTCTACTATGAGGGGGAGTGTTGAAGAACATGATATACATTGTTGGCCTACTACCAAATAGCTTAAGCTTTTGGGAGAGATGGTTCCTAACACACTCTTCTACTATATTCTTGATACTGCAGGTTGTTAAACAACGGATGCAGACCGGCCAATTTTCTTCTGCTCCCGGTGCTGTCAGCCTTATTGTTTCCAAGGAGGGTTTTAAAGGTCTCTATGCGGTAATGAAATACATATAAATATATATGTATATTTATCTCACTTGTTCCTTTGGATGCAAATCAAGTGTCCTTGCAACAATTAATGTATAGTTTGAATGTGAGCAAATGCCAAAATAGTTAACTCAATTAAAAAGCAATGACAATAATAATTATTTTATGTCTATAGTCCATCTTATCTCTAACAAAATGTGTTGACATGTGTAACACTTGTTATGCTAAAAAATGGACCAAGATTACAGTGCCCTCTAGCGAGGACTCACTGAATATACAACAACAACAACAACAACAAGCCTTTATCCCACTAGGTGGGGTCGGCTACATGGATCAAACGACGCCATAGTGGTCTGTCGTGAATCATATCTATAGTGAAACCATTCACCTCTAAATCCTTCTTACTAGTTTCACCTATAGTTTTTCTAGGTCTTCCTCTGCCTCTAACAACCAGGCTTCCCTCCATATGATCAACTCTCCTTACCACGGCATCTACAGGTCTCCTCCATACATGCCCAAACCATCTAAGTCGAGATTCAACCATCTTTTCTGGAATAGGTGCCACCCCAACTCCCTCTCTGATGGTAACATTCCTGATCTTATCTTTCCTAGTCTTGCCACTCATCCAACTATTGTTGTTGGATACATGTGCCACCCCAACTGAAAACATAAAACTTAGTTGCATACATGTGTCAACATACTATTCGTTGAAAAGTAGGGAATAAAAACATATATCAATTATTGTTGTTCTATAAACAAAACAGAACAAAAAGTAGGGACTAAAATGTGAAGCAATTATTGCTTGTCCTAGGAACAGAACACAGCAAAAAATGGGGACTATTGTTGTATGTTGTTTTTCAGTATGGCTCCTATTTTTGAGATTGCAGGGATATGGATCTTTTTTACTACGAGATTTGCCATTTGATGCCATCCAGTTCTGCATCTACGAGCAGATTCGAATTGGTTACAAACTGGCGGTAATTTTATTTCACTGTTGATTGGAATTTACTTTGGGGGTGGTGGAGGCCTCATTGAACCGTATTTTTCAGTTATTGTTTTGTTTAGTTGTGCCAAAGTATTAGATGCTTATTAGGCATCTGAGAATATTTTGAAGATTAACGTTACCAATTAAATCTACATGTCACAAAGTTGACCTGTCTAATTACATCGTTAAACTGTGGATCCCACATTCTTTCCTTTTTAACTATTGCACGTCATAAATTTATAGGAAATGTAATGAGTTAGATAAGAGTGAAGTTGCAGCGACACAATTACTTCCTTTACACAGTAAGGGTGTGTTTGATTGCACTTTTTTTCCATGGAAAATGCCCTAAATTTCATATTTCCATCTTTAGTGGTGTTGATTGCCTAATTTTTCCATGAAATCAATTTCCATGGTACAAATTGGTTTAGCCTAATTTTATCCTTTTCCATCTAATTCAGAAACCACCTCCCTCCTCAAGTTTTGTTTTCCATGGAACTTTTCATGTAAAAAGATTCCAAGGAATTCAAATCTTTTACATGTTAATCAATCCAGTGCACCCTGAGGAGTTCATTGGGCTTGCTCTTGTCGTATTGGTTCTAGCAACGCGGATCTAATAATTGATGGGCCAATATTAAAGTACTATGGCTCAGTGAGCTCTTTAAGTGAAACACTTTTGTCGGCACTCGGCATACTGTTTTCACATATAGTTCTTTTGAATCTGACTACTTTTGCTGTTCTGCCAGGCACGGAGAGATCTAAATGATCCTGAGAATGCTATAATTGGTGCTTTTGCTGGTAACCTAATAACACAATATCATTAATTCCCTGTGCTTTGTTGACTGCTGTTATTGACATTTGCAATTATATGCCCAGCATTTCTGCTAATTACTGGCCTCTTTCTTTTTTTTCTTTTTTCAAAACTATATTCAAGAACTTGAGTGAAATTTGTCAGGAAAAGGTAATATATAGTGGGTACACAACTGGGAGTAACCCTCCCCTATCAACTTTCCCTTAGAGGGATTTTCGAATCTGCCCTGAAGGGGTTCGATCTTCTGTCCTATTTTTATTTACTTGTTTATTTATTTATTTTAGGAAAAAAACCTCTAGTCAATCACTAGATTGAAGTTTCGTTAAGAAATGCTAAGGGTGGTCTACACAAATGGGGTTAATTCTCCCCTATCTCATGTGCATTTCCTAACATATTACCAAAAAATATGTGGAGAAAATTTATGTCTGCCTTTACAATTATCTCGTTAACATTTTCCTTTTCAGCTTTTCCTTCTAGAAAGAAATTCCATGTTCTTCCTTATGATTGCTTTGGTAATGTACTTCAATATGATGTTTCTCTTTTATGTATGCCTCCAGTTACAAACATTCAGTGAAATATAACAGAACTTGAATAGTAACCATCTTTGCACACGTGGAAACGTAATGCTATGCTATTGTACGAACTCCTACTTCATTTGTTTATTGTGATTTATATAGGTGCACTTACTGGAGCTATTACTACACCGTTAGATGTGATAAAGACTAGGTTAATGGTTCAGGTATTTCGTGTGTGTGTGATAATGAATGCGGAAGGATGCTTTGGTGTTACTTCTGTTTGGTGGCAAGTAAATTGTAATCTTTTTTATGTAATAGGGGTCAGCAAACCAGTACAAAGGGATCTCAGACTGTGTTCAGACTATCATTAGAGAAGAAGGAGCTCCTGCCCTTTTGAAGGTACGAGTTATTTTATGCTTCTTTTACACCAATGTTTGGATTCCGGGATAATGAACAGAAACACAAGGATAACAGAAACACATTTGGTCAGGGTAGAGCTCCCCGACAATTGTCCCTCAAAAAGATTTGTGAAACTGCCCCTGGCAGAGTTTGACCTCTGCCCACTCTTGTGAAAGGTGGGTAGGGATCCGTCGCTTGCAGGGGATCTATGAAGTAGATGAACAGTTAAGATTGATTTGAGATGCACATCTTGAATACTACGAATTATGTAGAAGAAGAATCGAAAAGGATAGTGAAAATAGAGCTGCCTGGAGGTTATGTGACACTAGCCCAAAAGTTCACAAAGCATAACTCAATCGTACATCAAGTCTGGATGGCTGCTAACGAGGGATTACAATTTATATACTAAAGATAAAAATCTCCTAATTATAATAAATAAATTTCTAATTCTCCTAAACTTCATCATAATCCGCATCAATGAAGACGGGCACTTTGATATTGTTTGAAAAAAGTAGCATCCATCTTGTTGCTATGTAGAGAGAAAAATATGGAATAAGGGAAATGGGGATTTTTTTTTCTTGTGTAGTAAAAAAGTAGACATGGCATTTATTTGGTCTGTTCTTTTTGTCCAGAAAATTATTTTCTTTATCAGGTCGTAATCGTAATGTTAATTTGCCTTATATTTTATTATTTATTGTTATATTCTTTCTTTTCCGATTGCAGGGAATCGGGCCTAGGGTACTGTGGATAGGTATCGGTGGTTCAATATTCTTTGGCGTTCTTGAGAGGACAAAGCGATATCTTGCCGAGAGGCATCCTAGTATTCAAGACTCTTCAAAGCTCAAGTAAATGTTAATTGATTTTTCTTTTGGGTTACCAATTTAAGCGAATTCAAGGAGTCTTTTGTAGCTCTATACATTTTTTTGCGGCTTGCAATATTAAATCCGGGATAAAGTATGAGAGTATTCACACAAGCATTCAGGTTTCAGCAGCATCTCCTGCCTCCTTCCCATTCTTCGAACCACCCATACCAATCTGTTGCTTGTATAAAAACAAAGAAAAATCATTTTGCTAGCCGCCAATTCTGTAGGATGAGAAAATATTTGGGAGGTTCTAATAAAAGAAATGTTTGGAGAAAATGTTGGATAGTTGGGTTATTGTATTCTCTCATGGAAAAAATCAGCTATCTTGATATTGGAAGGCAAAAAGGGATGAGTAGGAAGATATGGCAACTGAGGAAATTCATGCTTTCTGTCTCTCTTTATATATTTTATATAATTTAATCTAAAAATTGGTGAGATGACCATCAAGAATTACAATGGCCAACAATATATAAAAACTTTTCATTACACATTAAATTGAAGATTGTAGATCCTTTCGACTGGTGAGAATTGAAATGATAATTAACTTGGGTGTAGTTGATATAGGCATCTTGATCAATTTTGAATCATGTACTACAAACATTTTGAATGAATTTTCATACGCTTTAATAAAAGACTTTGCATGGTTGTGGGAAATGTTGGCCTTGTTGAACGAACAAGCATTTATGATTTGAGTTTCATATTTTCAACTGCTTTGCATGTTTACGTAAACATTTGGTCCGGCTGAGTGAGGCATTCCCAACATTACAATTGGCAATAGTCAGATATTATATGCTTTGTGTCAAATCTTCACGTTTTACTTTTCTGCGTAGAGCCTTTTAATTAAGACTAGTGACTATATATATATGGTGCATTTCAAGTAAGGACCTTAACTTACGATCCTTATTTACGGACCGGGCCATTGATATGCTTCCCGATGAAATTTTTTGATGAAATTTGGTGGGGATGTTTTTCATCATGTGTAAAACATTTCTACCAAATTTCATCAAAAAATTCAACCGCAAAGTGGGTTAATTACAGAATTAAAAAATATTGGTCCAGAAATAGATATATATATATATGTGTCCAATATTTTTCAATCGTGTAGTTAACTCACTTCCCGGTTGAATTTTTTGATGAAATTTGGTGGAGATGTTCTACACATGATGAAAAACATTCCCACCAAATTTCATCAACGAATTTCATCGGGTCAAATGGCCCGGTCCGTAAATAAGGACCTTTAAGTTAAGGTCCTTACTTGAAACTTTCCCTATATATATATATATCAGTTTGCTACAACCAGGCAATGTGAGATCACTCCTAATGTGTTTTACCTTTCAGCTACTACTGCAACCACAGGAGAACGTGTATAATTTAGCAGCTAAAAATGTAAAAGAAATACTACTACTATGAAATACAAAACAACGAAGGGATTATCCCTGAATTTCTCATTTGTACGTATATATGCATGCATGAGACTGGAGAAGTAGTATTCAAATTTTGGAACTAAATACCACGTGATCCAACCATTCCATTTGATAAAAAATTATGCTGCAACACTGTACATCTCTTCCCAAAGAATACTGTACATTTCTGCAGAAAAAAAGGGACAACTACTAAATCCACTCGCTCATTCTACTGCACCCCTGATTTTTAAAGAATATGACAAATAGAAACCAAAGGTCAAAATACAATCTCACTGTGGACCTAAACTTTACTAGCCCTGTATTTTCTCCATCAAAATCATTTACTGCATGCTTACCAACGAAGCTCAAAATTTTTAAAACTTCAAAATCTGAATTTACAACAATGCCCAATTTCCACACAACATCCCGGAACCACATCGTCAACAAACTACAAGGGTGTCATCGTCATTTTCATCTACCTTGTCCTCCTCGTATGATCAAGAGCATCTCAGGTTCATCACAAAGGCTTATTTTACCCTTACATCAAAGGGAGGTAGGCCCCACCATGTCCTTTCCTTAGCACCAGTGGGCCCGCATTGTCAGGGACCTTATCTAATGCCTTTGCACACGCATCGCTCACATCTCCAAACCCAGTGGCCACCGTGGCCAAATGCAACCGCAGCCTCAAATCCCGGGTCCTCTTTAACAAACACCTAAACGATCTCCCAAGATACTTTGCCCACTCGGCCGGTAATCCACCCCCTGTCAGCCAAACTGAAAACTGGGACTGATCTCCTCTGGCCGCCACTTCAGCCCTATAAAACCTTGCCAGCTCAGCAAGCATAGAAGGCTGGAGAGGAAGCACGGCCACGAATTCGGCCACAAACTGTTCGGTAAGCTCTGGTTTCAACATCTGGTTCCACAGGACCAGGGCCCACTCACTGGGCTGGTTAAGACCGTAGGCTTCGGCTACAATTAGGGCTTCCTGGAACCGGGACTGGTCAACCAGGGCTCGGCGGGCGTTGGTTTCGGTTAGGTTGAGCCATTGGAAATCAGGCATTCGGATTTGAAGGGAGACGAGGGAGGCACGGGCACAAGCAGAGTGGGTTTTGTTGCCAGCATCAATGGAGGAGTGGACCTCGGCGGCTTCAATGTAATATCGCATGGATTCAAGGAGGTCTTCGTTCTGGTCCTTGTCATAGCGGAGGAACCATAGCTGAGATGATTGCTCAGCTCGTGATTCGAGAAGAGCTGCCGTTTCGTGCTTCATGTCAAAGTGATTATAAACCTGCGCCAGGACGAAAACAAACATGTTTGATGTTACCATTTTATTGAATCCAGTAGAAGTAGCTTGCTAAGTCTTTCCAATAAATGTAGGGGTTTATATATTTGGTATGAACCCCACACCATGCTAATACGACACAAATTAATTACAACTGTGTTTGGTTCATATAACTCAAAGCAGGGGAAACTATTTCCTACTAAAAGAGTTCTCGATGCAAATGGAGTGTCAACTTGTTTGATTGGTATAGAAATGATGAAAATAAACTGCACAACTTGCATCAAAATGTGAGAAACAGCGTAAAAGTAAATCACAATCTTCTCATTTGCAAGCCCGATCAAACAAACTGTTTTTAAATTTTCCTTGAAAAATCGTTCCTCCAGCAGCATTTACACAAATCAAACACAACCATAATGTTTGGAGATCTATCTCCTAAAGTTAAAGGGATATGGGCCATAAGATGAGAACAGGCAGCTTAATTTTAAAATTTGTGTATTCTAGTGCTAACTTATCTCTTCAATTTTGATTTTGAAAAAAACTACTACTGCTACTAGTACGCTAGAAATTTTCGCCCCCTTAACTAGAAAAAAAAAAAAGAGTTAAAATTGCAACCCCCCCCCCCCCCCGGGAGTGAAAGTTCTGGTTCCGCTCCATCACACGAGTTGCATCCAATGCAGGTCCACCATACCTAAACTTTGTCCTACTACCACACTAACCCCCTAGGTGTTGCAAGTATATAAAACTGAACACAAATAAATACGAACCATGGCAAACGCATCAAGATCGTTCGGGTTAAATTGCTTCAATGAGGTGAGAACAGCCATTCGAAACCCTCTAACAGCTTCAGCCGTGCCAGTGTTTGTATCAGCAGCAGCTGAGTACTTCTGAAGAAGAAGATCCAACTGCCCATTTTCGATTAGAATTCCGAGTATGAAGTTAAGGGCATGGAAATTTCCAACTCCAGTTATCAGGCGAGCCAAACAAGGAAAATCTCCCTCAGCAACATAAGCTTCTACCCTGGTTGCTGCAAGAGCTACAAGCACATCAACACCGTCAAGGCACGCCGATGACTTGTAGAAGTGGTGGGACAGAATAAGGAGCTCAACCTGAAAAATCCAATTTCAGGAAGATAATTCGTCAAAATTCATTAAAAAAATAAATGGTATTTGTTGATATTACAGGATCACATCCACCAATTACTTCAAGTATACTCCCTCCGTCTAACATAGATAGTCGCACTTTGACTTTTGGGTGCGTTTGATAAAAAAGTTTGAAAATTATTGAAAACGCTACTAATTATTATGAGAATATGGAGAAGAGAGAATTGATTTGGTGATATATTCAATTACTTGATCGGTATTTCCTATGAAATTAATTCTTTGGGGAATGAGCATGAAAATTTTTCCATTAAAAATAGAGGGAGTACTAATTAGCCAAAAAAATTTAAATCCAGTCAATAATTCTTTAAGAATGAAATTCAATTTAGTACCTCACAAGCATGTGGTATTTCTTGTCCAGTAATCACTAAACGCATCAAAGCATGGCCGATCTCGGGTTCTGATGGACAGAGATCAGCCCACTTCAAGAAGTCTGAAAATCTCCATAGTAAGGGAGCTGGTCCTTCCTCCTTCTGAGAATCCATATATCCCCCACGATGTGCAGCCAATAAACCCTGAGAGAAATATTTTGACAATTTATTTTAAGTTCTTTAAATTTCAAGAACATAAGTTAAATTCCAAATATTGGGGGGGGGGGGGGGGGGGGGGGGGGGGGGGGGGGGGGGGGGGGGGGGGGGGGGGGAAGAAAAGAAAATAGAGCATGTTTTTGAACCCCCCCCCCCCCGCCCCCCTAAAAAAAAAAAAACCCCACATTCTACGTGCGGAATTAGACTTGCCCCCTCTTTTCATAACTGTAGACTTTGCCCCTGCAAGTTCGGGAGTTACATTTTTCTCTTTCTTTCTTTCTTTTGATCAGAAACAAACACATTTTATTAACATAAAATGGTTAAAGGTACAAAATTGATGGTCCAGAGGATCACCCGAAACAACTACAACAGACTATCAAATACTGAAAGGAAAGAGCTGAAATTAAAAAACGAAAAACCCTTGAAGCTACTACATATACACACACTAAACAAAAACATCAACTAGGAAGAGAAGACCTGAATCCTAGTTCACTGCTGCTGCCCAATTAAAGTAAATATCTTAGATTGTCAGATTCCCAAACTGCTTAGAAGAAAAAACTTAAAGATAAGCTGTTAATATCGCTTTACACCATATATCTGTTGCTTCCGTGTTTCTATCCTGAAAAATTCTAGCATTGCGTTCTAACCAGATGTGCCAAGCCACAGCCATGCAGCAACACCTCCACAAAACCTTTGCTTTCTTTTTCTTAACCCTTACACACCACTCTATGTGCTCAAATATTTGTATCAAAATCTTGGCAAGGCTCCAATAATCCCAAATTCGCTTCTAGCTTTTACACCACAAATATTGAGTAAACATAAAATGAAACAAGATATGTTTAGCAGATTCATTGTCACTCCTACACAGAATGCACCGAGATGAGGGAATAGCGACGTTTGGACTCTTGCTTTGGAGCAAATCACAAGTGTTGACTTTATTCCAAGAGGCCAAACATGAAAATGTCTAACTTTTAGAGGTATACCAATTTTACAAATCATTTTGTGTGGTGCAAAGGTAGTATCATCCAAGGAGATCTCGTAATTTTTGTTCATTTCATTAGTGTTTTTTGGGGTCCTGGGGATGGCTATTGTATCCCTCTCTTTATGCATCTTTTTTGGTTATTTATGGCATGACACTAGCCTTCTATGGAGGCTAGTGATTTTAGATATATATATATATAATAATAAAAAAAAGAGCAAATTGAAGAAGGATTTACAATTAAATAATCCCGACTTATCCCCGGCCCATGTTATCTTTAGCCAATTCGACCCTAGAAAGAGGTATTTCCCACAATGGACAACAATCCTGCAAATTCCTCTACTTCTGTATCATTGAGATTTCTTCAGAAAGACAAATCCCATAAAAATGAATAAGAAGAATTCCAACTAGCTAAAGACACAATCAAGCAATTACTGTCGCAAGAAACTCTATATGGACAAGGAAAGAGAGATGATAATGGAACTTCCCTAATCCACACATCTTCCCAAAACTGAGTTTTGTCCACCATCTCCACCTTGACCCGAACAAAAAATTAAAAGATTCAAGGTAATTATCAATAGCCTTACAAGGATTACGGTGAGAGCCTCTATCCACCTATAACTTATTAGTCCCATCCATTATTTTGAAAGCCATATTTGCTTTTATTGAGCACCAAAGAGAATTTTGTTCCAAAGGAAATCTCCAAAGCCACTTCCCCAAAAGAGCCTCATTCTTCTTGACAAGATTCCCAAAACCCCCTTTGTGTTTGATTTTGGTAATGGTCTTCCAATTGATGAGATGATCACTTTTATTTTCTCTGTACCCTTCCGAAAGGAAATCTCTCCAAAAAAATTCAATTTTATCGGCCACGCAAGTAGGCATTTTGAAAAGAGAAAGGTAATAAATGGGAATACTCTCAAGATAATTAGACATTGCTCCCACTTTTACATAATTCATTGAGATTGCATTAAAAATATTAGACAATGCCCCCCAATTTTACATAATTCATCGATATTCCCCAGTTTGCAAGGCGCAAGGCAAAGTCTTTAAGAAGACGAAATCTTAAGTTAAAATACAGAAAGATTAAGCCCCTTGCAAGAATGGACTAACAGAGCCAACTACTCAGCCAACCTTCATACTAAAGCTATTCACCTATTTCCTTTTAGTCTATCCTTTCTTGTAAGAGATCTTTTCTTAACATCAAACGTGTAGCCGTGTAGGTATTAGATAGATGTAATTATCTTGAATATATTAACCATTTCTTTATTTTCCAATCCTATATGCACGACCAAATCGTCCCCAAGGGAATGATGCCAGTTACTAAGAAAGATGCTCACTTCTTAAAATATTATATATATGTAGGCAGAAACAAGGAAGGGATCAGAAAAGAAAGCAAAAGCTATTCCTGAAGTAGCAGCAAGCAATATGGTTGCAGCATAAACCGTGAAAACAATTATGAAAACATGGCGCCCTGGGGTGGTTAAGTCTAATTTCACATTAAGAACAGGTGGCAAAGTAAAAAAACCCAAAAAAACTGATTATGTAGACATGTCTGAGCTGAAGACTAGCCATTGTCCAAACTAAATTATTTATGAAAAAATATGTACCTTCAAAAATGATTCGGCTAGAATTTGAGCAATACAAGCAGCTGGCATGGAATGAGTTCGTACTAAGAGATTTGCTTCCTCAAAAGAGTCTTGAGCTTTAAGAGAAAGCAACTGTAGAAGTTCGATTGGCTGCTTATCAAATGCCTCCGAAAATGTAAGCCCCAACACATTTGCAGCTTTTACAACTGATATTATTCTCTTACATAGTCCACGTCCTCTACCTTCCGTGAATATAGTTGTAAAACTCTTTAGCACCTACAAATACATAAATATATAGTTCAAATCAAGTAACTGAATTCAATGTGTGTTAATCAAAAAGTAGAAGAAAACGCTTGTAACTATAGAAAGGAACATACCACAAAAAAGGTCTAGATAGGCATGTGTTCATTTTTAATTATGAAATATGCTTTCAGTATCTAACTTGTCTATTTTATGCATTCAATGAAAAAAACTGACAAAAAATCTTCAGCGACATTTGTATTTTTTTCATTATTCGACCTAGGTGGAGCAATTGCCCACCATCTCGTATTTATTTCACAGTCCTTACTATATATTAAGTACCAGGAAAAGTTGGTAGTTACCTATGCATGCACCTGAAATTACAAAATTAACCTTACCTTTAGGGTTTTTGTGTGTGTGTGTGTGTGTATAGGAAACAAGATTTCATTAATAAATAAAAAATACACAAACAGAGAGGGGACAAGGAGTCCAGCAACAAATCATATAACCCAAAAAAGAAAAAAGAACATAACAAGCCAAAAAACCACAGCCAACAACACACTCCTAGGACAGATTATACAATGGAACACTTCAAATAAAGTAAATGTCTCTTTACCACCTGGGCAACTCCATCATGACTTTTAATCGCATTAAAAGATCTACATAACATAAAAGATTAGCATATATAACGTTCACACACATAAGAGTGTGACAATATAGCTGTTTCTGATAAAATAAAAATAACTAAAGAAAATATATCGATTAAAATTAAAAACACTTGGCATTAGGGATAATTTTTGGTCATTTCTCTTCAACAAAGGGTGACAAACACAGGCATATAGTTTTTAATTGTACGTTTTACAGGTTGCTTCGTTGTACATCATAAGATTTGAGTCCCCAGAGCATAATCATGCATGGGAATAACTTGGTTTGTGTTCGATTGCGGATGTTTTACATGCAAAACTTATATCATGGAAAACTAGTAAGAAATGTGTAGGTCTCCAATTAACTAGAATTGAATTTTTTTACTCCCTATTTACATGATTGCAATCAAATGCACCAACCCTTATTGAAATAAATAAAACAAATAAACAAGAAAAGTCTTGGAATCAGGACCTGCAGTGGATCAACTAAATGGTGGTTGGTCGGTAAATTGTAGGACTGAATGACGGACCGCACTTCATCCTCCAACATTGATACAGACACATTGTTACTGGGAGTTGACAAAGCCGCAAGCTTCAAAGCCGCATCCACAAGCACGAATTCCGATGGACCATGTGCTGGTGAAAGCTTATGTTGGAGTTGTTTGGCAGCAGTTACTTGTCCAAATTCCAACAAAGAAAGCACTGCCCTTTCCAGCTCTGCGGGTCCCACCCTTTCCTCCCATCTTGAAAACGATGAATCCATTTTAAAGACTTCATCTTGTAGATGGAATTCATTTCGCAAACTAAGAGGAATTGAACATTCTTCTGAATCAGCGTTTTTATCAACAGTGTCAACTACAGACCGTCTTGACGGAACATAGCCTTTGACTCTCTTTTTCATCTTTGAATTACTTGACAGAGTCAGATCCGGTGGTTGTGGGACCCTATGATGTGTTTGGTTATTTTCGGTCCTCTCTGCCGTTCTACTCCTCATTATGTTAATGTGATTGTCCATTTTCGTTATGATATTTGCAGTGCGGTCTATAATATTGGAACTCTTTCCGTTCATGGGTGGGCTAGAACTGGCTAATGTAAGGTCTCCTTCACTCTTCAACTGAGCTTCTGATTCTACAGCTAGGAGCCATACTCTAGTCTCAATTTCTCGCAGAAGATGCAATGGGTAAACTCTGCTAAAAATTATTGTAATTGTTAGAATGAAGACAATTATACCAACAAATGTAGAATTAAATAACTGAACAACGACAGGCCAAAGGATATACTAGTTTCAAAAAAGTCTATGGTTAAAAACAAAACTTATTTACTGTCGCGTAATTTGGTACATCTATTATGTCATACGGTATGGATTTTATGGAAAGTAGGATACAGATTCATTTCAGTATTCGATTTACACATGCATAATAGCAACATTGTACTACTGTTAATCACACTATTTTGAGCATGTATCCGTATCCAATAAGTATTGGGTGCTGACTTGTGACCCTTTGAGAAGTACCTGTGCTTCATAGACACTGGACTCTTAATTTGGGATGAAGTATTTCAATAATATTTTTTTCATATGGGCAAGTTTACTTACGGATTAGACTGGGTTATCACCCCGCTCAACCACTGCAGAGAAAGAAGTAGCAGTTCGTGAAGCTCTCTTGCAGGAATATCTTTCTCCACAGCTTCTGCATGTTTGAGGAAAAATGATCCTGACTAGAAAAAGAAAAGCAGAAGTGCAGAACATCTTAAGAAAATAAATAAGCAATTGCCTCACCAGGAAGGAAACAAGAAGTATAAAAAGGAATAGAATAGAGACATGACTTCATTCTTTGGTAACTGTTGCAGAAAAGAAATTGAACATACCTGTACTGGAGGGAAAGAATATCTGAGAAACAGTGTCTGGCAATGGCCCCATAAAGCAACCCTCTCTTCTGGTACATCCCAAAGAAATTCCTTCCACTCTGCTACCATGGACTCAGCCTACAAGTTCAGAGAGAGAGAGCTTAAAATGATGCAAGGTTGAGAAGTTGGATTGCAAAGTCAGAAATGATTGGAAAAACAAATATTTTTATCAGAAGATGGCAAAATAGATCAGTGATTTGGTAAGGTGTTCTCCATCTTTTCCTTATTCTTCATGGAAAATTTTCTTCCCCACCGCCCTGTGGAAAAACGAAAAAATAATAGAACCCACCAAATACTCATCTAATTTTCTAACTTCTCAAAAAAATTAGTTGTTCCTCCAATCATTTTCCATCTTTGCAATCAAATGCACCCTAAAAGCATAGTAAGGAATATCTTGGTGAACCATCGGTAAAAAACACCGAGTAATTCTAGAGGGACTTGTATATATCTGACATAAAAGCTAGCATATCTAGTGTGGCCACAATGGATTGGATAGAATGTGGTGTCCATATGAAAATCCATTCTAACCAATGATTAACTGCCAGATTGCTATGTCACTGTTTTATGTTAGCTAAATGTCTGTTTAGAGGAACTCCGTAAATATATACCTGTGTTTCGGTCACATGATGCACAACAGATTTCCAAGGCCCATCACTGGCCTCCAACTGCCTGGCCCAATTACGTGCCTGTTCCCAATGCCCATTTGTTTCTAATGCCATTAGAAGCGAAGCATCATCAAGGGTCTCGTTCCCGAGGTGTAGGCCATCTTCTTTGCGTAGTGAAGGCTCTGCTAAATTAATTTTCCAATATAGCCGACGATAGTATGCTGCAGCGGATCCTCCATCACCAAAGTCGGTAGCAGCAAGTAGTTGTAGCAAGCACCTAGTGCAATTTCGAAATATGACATTATATTGATAATTGTTTTTTATAATCGAGTTATTACAAGGACTTCCGAAGAGGATATAAATAGGACACAAAATACCCCCAAGGGTAACAATATAGGAAAGAAAAAGGAAACACGTTATTAAGGAATGACTCAAGTAATAAAATTCCCTATCTATGATATGTTTTGACCTAAGGCAGGCAATAAAACAGTACCATAACTAAGGGCCTGTTATGTTTCCTCTCATATTGTGAATTAGACAATTCATAATTAGGCAATTTACGATGTTTACATTTATTTGTCTGTAGTTGTGAAAATTGAACAACCATAAATATGATTTATTTTTTTTGGCAAACAAATAAATAAGACAATTCAAGTTGATTCGTGAAAATTAAGTCATTTGGTTGTGGCAGCACTAGCTTAATTTGTGAATTTAGTAGATAATTTTTAGAGAGAATTGTAGAGATAGGGAGAGGAAGAAGAAGTTTTCGTGAAGAAGAAGAGAATAACAGAAAAGAGAGAAAATTCTTCATTCATTCCATGATCCAACATACAATCTCGAGCACTCTCTTAAAACAAATTCCTCTCTCTCAATCACAAAATAGGCTACCACGTGGCCCAATGGCCTAAAAGAAATAAAAGGAAGAGACTCAATTTAGAATACTTGACTCACCTACGCAACAACACCACTTCGACCCTTACTCACTTACTAGAACGACACCGTTCAACTCTTGACCCCACCTTCGCCAATTTAAACTCAAACAATTCAAATTAAACCCTAATCCCCAAATTAACTCTCACTTCATAACACATTTCAAGTAAAACTTGAAATTGCCTAATTCTAGAACTAAAGAATCCACTCTGACTCTACAGTTCAAGGAGATCTAGTGTCTACACTTGATTTTGATGCCTCTAGACAAAATTCTACATAACATAAGAGAATTTAGGACATGTTTTTATTTTGGCATTTGAAACTTTTCATTCAAGTTTTCCAAACACTCCATGCATTAGAATTGAACTACTTATAAATGTAAAAATTTACAAGTCACAAATAAAAAGTAATAACTTTAAAATTAGGTAATTCACGCAACCAAATGGCCCCCAAACTAATCTAATGCCACAACTAATAAGAATCTAGATTTCCAACAGACCTTTTCTCATAAGGCGAAGGACACGTTGAAAGCATTGCATCAGCAGCTTTTACAGCGGTGGAACTTATCCACGAAGTTCCAATCTGCACATCTCTTCCAACGATTGTTTGTATATGGGCAGGTTCTTCCTTAAGTCTCGCAGAAAAGGATCCTAGATGTGCAGAAGCCTCCGTCAGGCGCATTTGTGAAAAGGCCTGGAAGAAGCAAAAATTATATAAAAACCAATAGAATTCGTATTTTTATTTGTTTTCCTTCCTCATTGTAAGCCTAATTTTTATATACATATATAAGCTTTGCCCCTCAGCTTGAATGAGCCATTAAAGCCATTACAAAATTCTTCTGCTTCCAATGTATAAACAAAACTAAGCCACATAAATATAGTTCAAGGCACAGGGAGGAATACGCTCTACAGGTGCGCACCACTATTCATCATGTCAAGACTGAATTAGATGTCTCAGTTTGACATCAAACAACAAAGCGGAGAACCAAACACATATTTATATGTCTAGAGAATTTAATTCAAAAAGAATGCAGTATGGAGATTTAGTTTGATAAAGACCACTGAAACAAACTCAGAATGCCAAGTCACTAACCAACAGGAGAACAAAATCATGGCATTAGGTTTTGAAAGGTTTAACATTATGAGATCTAGTTGTTGACCGCTTTTTCAAGTACAATCAGTAATGGAAAATTTTCAACTTTCTGCATATTTGGCGTAATATACATCTGAGTGCATCAGTTTGTCAGCTGTATTGCAGACTTGTAGTAATTGCTATATAAGTGAGACATTAATTGGCCATAAAAACCTAACAGGAACATGGGTTTAAACTGTCCAAAAAAAGTGTGGAAGAAAGGGAGTTACTCTAGTTCAAAGTAGAATAACGAAGAACAAGAATCCTATTTTAGTTTGCTTGATGAGCATACCACACTGGTTAAACCTATATCTCATACCACAAAGCGAAGAGGGAATTCACTCTCTTTTCAAGCTGTGTCAAATATGTGAATTGCCAATACTACCCCTGCAATCTCCTTTTTTCGTTAAAAAAATGCTTGATATGGGATTCGAACCTTGCCAATTATGAAAGTTAAACATATTTTTAAGTTTTAACCACTAGCAACATATCACTTTTAATATATATATATATATATTTATTTATTCTTCAGATTAAGTCTATACACATGTATTGATAATTCAATATTATTTGGTTTAGTTATTTATTTATGTTATTTTATTTTTTGGTAGAATCCCACCTTGATAGGTATTTTAGGTAAGTTAGGATGTTATTGCCTATATAATGTGCCTGTATTCATTCTTTATGATACTGGAATAAAAGATATATTTCTCTCTATTTCTATATGGTATCAGAGGTGGTTAAGACTCCTCGTAGCTTAGGTCGGATAAAAAAAAAAAAAACCCTAGCCGCCGCCATTACCTACCCGCAACCCTAGTCGCCACCCACACAGTGCAACCAATAGCAGAAACCCTACGGAGCGACATCAAACCCTAGTTTTTTAATCACACCACACACACAGTGGTGGTCGGAATCTTCAGACGACCTCACGCCAGAAAAATCACCAGAAACCGGACCCACACGCACCACCTGCTCCTGCGCGTGGATCTCACGCGCCTACATGCGCCATCAAAGTTCTTGTAATTATACTCCTCAACATAATGGAGTTGCCGAAAGAAAAAATAGACATCTACTAGAAGTTGCTCGAACCTTAATTTTTCAAACTAAAGTTCCAAAATACCTTTGGGGAGATGCTATTTTGACTGCTACTTACCTTATTAACCGGCTTCCAACACGAACTTTGAATTTGAAAGCCCCTATCAAATTGCTTTCTGACACATTTCCCAACACTCGGCTATTAGGGGATATTCCCTTAAAAATATTTGGCAGTGTTGCCTTTGTTCATAATCATGACCCAAAATATTCTAAACTTGATCCAAAGGTATACAAATGTATTTTTGTAGGCTATCCTACAAATCAGAAAGGGTACAAATGTTTTGACCCAATTTCCAAAAAATTGTACATTTCTATGGATGCCACTTTCTTTGAGGGGCAATCCTATTACAACGACTCCCATCTTCAAGGGGAGAGCACGAGTGAAGATGGTTGTTATGGTTTCGATAATTCGGTAATTGATGTTTTGTATGAACAAGTACCTAATGATTTTAACACACAATTTAGGAAAATAAATGAATTAAATATTGAAGATACTAGTGTTGGTAATGGTGAACAACCAGGGCTAGTGTCATCCCAAAATCTAATGACAACCGATGGACCAAAGATGTGTGCAAAACGGTATAAAGGTCTTGTTTATTCTAGAAAAATTTCAGAACAAGAAAGGAAAGAAACCATCCCTCAGCAACCCCAAGAATCCAACCTGGAGGTGGATCTTAATACTCACGATGACTCTTCTGAGATACCTGAAGGTAGTTCTCAAAATAATACCAAGTCAACTCAGTCTAATCAACTTGATCTTCCTATTGCTCTTAGAAAAGGAGTCAAAGCGTGTACGAAATCTCCCAAATATCCCATTTCAAACTCTGTGTCATATAAAAATATCTCACCGGCCTATTCTGCGTTTATCTCTTGTGTGTCGAATATAGTTGTTCCTAACAATGTTCAGGACGCTTTAAATGTTCCGGAGTAGAGAGAAGCGGTGTATGAGAAGATGAGAGGGCTGGAGAAGAATGCTAATTGGGAGAAAGTAAAACTTCCAGAAGGAAAGATAGTTGTTGGTTGTAAGTGGGTATTCACTGTGAAATATAACTCAGATGGGTCAGTGGAACGGTACAAGGCTCGTCTGGTGGCTAAAGGCTTCACTCAAACGTATGGAGTCGACTACTCCGAAACTTTTTCCCCAGTGGCAAAACTAAATATAGTTCGGGTTCTTTTATTAGTTGCAGCTAACTTGGACTGGCCTCTGAATCAGTTAGATGTAAAGAATGCCTTCTTGAATGGAGACTTAGAAGAGGAAGTTTATATGGAACCTCCACCTGGATTTACTGAGGAATATGGGACAAAAATCTGCAAGTTAAAGAAGTCTTTGTATGGCCTTAAACAATCCCCTAGGGCGTGGTTCGAACGATTAACGAAGTTCCTCAAGGGCCAAGAATATAATCAAGGGTAGTCTGATCATACTCTCTTCACAAAGACGTCCACAAGAAACAAACTTTCTGTTATCATTGTTTATGTGGATGATATGATTTTGACAGGGGAAGATGTTGAAGAAATGAGTCGACTAAAGCAAAATCTTGCCAGAAAATTTGAGATTAAGGATCTTGGCGACCTACGATACTTCCTTGGAATGGAGGTGGCCCGTTCAAAGAATGGTATTGTAGTCTCTCAACGGAAATATATATTGGATCTGCTGTCAGAAACTGGGATGAGTGGGTGTAAGCCATCGGATACTCCCATAAAACTAGGTACCAAGCTAGGAGATGTTAAAGACGGTGTTCCAGTTGAAACAGGAAGATACCAAAGCTTAGTTAGGAAACTAATCTACTTGTCTCATACGCGCCCTGACATCGCTTTTGCCGTAAGCATGGTTAGTCAGTTCATGCACTCACCGTGTGAAGAGCATCTAGAGGCTGTGTACCGTATTCTTCGTTACCTCAAAGGCTCCCCAAGGAAAGGTCTGTTCTTCAGGAAGAACGATAAGAGAGGGATAGAGGTGTACACCGATGCTGATTGGGCTGGATCAGTTACTGATAGACGATCCACGTCTGGCTACCGTACGTTTCTTTGGGGCAACTTGGTTACATGGAGAAGCAAAAAGCAAGGTGTTGTCGCTAGTAATAGTGCAGAAGCTGAGTTTAGATCAATGGCTCAAGGAGTATGTGAGGTTCTTTGGCTACAAAGGGTCTTAGAAGAACTTAAAAGGCCAATAAATCTCCCGATGAAGCTATACTGCGATAACAAGGCTGCTATCAGTATTGCCCACAATCCGGTAGTACATGATAGGACAAAACATGTTGAGATTGATAGGCGCTTCATCAAAGAGAAGCTAGAGGGTGGAATAATATGTACTCCCTTTGTTCCGTCTAATCAACAAGTTGCAGATATTTTGACCAAGGGTCTGTTAAGGCAACCGTTTGAATTTTAAGTGAGCAAGTTGGGCATGACAGATATCTTCACACCAACTTGAGGGGGAGTATTGATAATTCAATATTATTTAGTTTAGTTATTTATTTATGTTATTTATTTTTTGGTAGATCCCACCTTGATAGGTATTTTAGGTAAGTTAGGATGTTATTGCCTATATAATGTGCCTAGTATTCATTCTTTATGATAATGGAATAAAAGATATATTTCTCTCTATTTCTATAACATGCAACGCGTATGCAAGGTAAGCTAGTATATAAACATGTCTACAGCAAGAGACAAAGATACACAGACATGTATATATAATGATTGGAATCAATATTTAATCACTAGCTATTTTGACTTTATAATTTTCCTTTCTTGGGTTCTTTGTTTTGTTGGTGGACGCCTTTTCCCCTCTAAGCTTGTACTTTTCTGATTTAATATTAATGAAATCTAGTTTCTTATCAAAAAAATATATATATTTATACTAAATTAAACAAACCTGAAGAGCTCGGATGAAAGGTAACAGAGAACATGAAGGAAGGAACATTTCGAAAGCCCTAAGCAAAGGAAGGAACAGGCGCTGTTCGCAAAGCACTGCAACCATTTTGGATAAACAAACAGGCACGTCATCAAAATCCGTAGAAACTACAACGGGTTCACCAGCTTGGTTAATAATCCTTTCTTCTTCAGCAATAATGCCTTGTGTAGCAAATATTCTTGCACTATCAGAAGTAGTAGAATTTACATCTGAGGCTGTGAAAGTTGAGGGATCCGTTGCTGCAGGCTCCATTAGCCGTCTCCGTTTTGGATTTGTTCGGTTGTAATGAAATGTAAGTGCTCTACCACTAGCTGGAAGGGAATTGGTAGCCCCTACGGCAGCTCCGACATTATTTGCAATCTGGGATGTAATGTCGTTCACTTTGATGGATGAAGTTTCCCTGAAAATAAAACATCGATAATGTACATGTCCCAGAACACACTTAAATAACAATGTATTAAAACATGAAGCACACAAACTCTTGCCAACAGATGCGGATGGCAAGAGGTCAAACCCCTAAAAATATATTTGACCCAAACCCAGCCTGAGGTGGATTTTACTTTAAAAAACCCGATCCCACACCATTTACTTGTACGGTTAACCCAAACCTGCATTGACCCGCCCCGACCCATTGTCATTATATGGTATTTTATGGGTATTTAAACGGAAAAGACATTATATTGAGGTTGGGTCGGGTCAAACTGGTTTATTTTACGCAAACCTGAACCCTACTCAACCCAAGGCGAGTTTTACTTTGAAGAACACATGCTCGTCCCAGTTAAAACCAAACCCGTCCCATTAGGGTCAGGTCGGGCCATTTTACCATCCCTTGGATACTATACCGAAAATTCAAAGATAAACAAGTCAAGAATAAAGACACTGGATTCCAGATTTGGGTAAGCAATAGAAGATATAAAGGATGCCATGTTTCATCAGGAGAAATTGATGCAAACCTTGCTGCTGTGATTTCAAGCCATGCTGTTAGGCAGGACAATGCAGAAACATCTGGAAAACATGATGCAACCATTGCCAAAAGTGACCAGCACAACTCCTTTGCTTTTAACAGAAGGGCTTCCCCCGGACATTTTTGCCTCTCACACTCTGCTATGATTCCAAAGAGTTCAACAGGAATATATGTGTTTTCTTCCAAGAATGAAGTTTCACTTCTTTCTGTAGTATCTATGTTTGAGGAAGATCCCACTTTCTTCCGTATCTGCATGCCTTTCAAAACTGTTAAGATGTGATTTTTCAGACGCAGATCCCTAAACTCCTTTGATGCCTGAAATAAAACAAATCAGCATAAGAGGAAAAGAACTATTTCAATTTCCAAAAGAAAGAGTACAAGAGTAAGAAATAGGATTATCTTTTTTTTACTTTGCCCCCAATATAGTATGCAAAATTAGACTTAACCCCCCCTGTTTTCATAATCGTTAGTCTTTGATCCCTGCATGTGGGGTATCTCATGTAATTACTTAAAAACGGGGGGGTTAACCAAAGGATCATGTTAAAGAAATTAGATATTGGCCCCCATTTTTATGCAAATTTTTGAGATTCCAGCCGCATGCAAGGGCAAAGTCTAACGATCATGAAAACAGAGGGTAAGTTTAATTTCACAATAAGAACAGGGGGTAAAGTCAAGAAAGCCCACATTGTAGCAAGGAACATGTGACTTACTACTTGAATCACAGTCTCAAAAGAATATCCTCCAACCTGAGCTTCTGACAAAAATCCAACCTACCCAAAGACAATGAAACTTTAAGCATATCATTTAAAAAATGTGCAATATTCGTACCAACACCTTGGATAAAATAAATAGACATACCCAGTCATTGTCCCTCGCTAATACAGCAAGATATTTAGTACTCAAGGGAATCTGATGCATCCTACAAAAAATTGTAACTAAATTCCAGTGATGGCTTGCAGCTTTTTGCTGAGACCTTAACTCAGCTCCATCACCATGACCGTTCAGTAGCCAAGAACCGCAGGTCAACCCATTAGCCAAGAGTGGAAGACTGGACTTCTCCAAATGCTGAAGGACAAACATAAGAGCTCGAGAGGGTTGTTTGGTAGTAATGGTACTTGTACTTTCTTTTCCCCTCATTATGCCCGCAATATCATGGTTCAGATAATCATCAGCCAATGCTCGAGCAAGGGAATCAGTAATATCACCTTCAAGTGAAATCGAATGAACTGATGAGCCCTTAGGTGATAGCTCCTTGTAATGGTCAGTGTAGTCATCGGACTTGTAGAAAGAAGATATACGTCTCAAAGCGGCAATGTCGATTTGAAGCATGCTAGCAGATAAACCACAAAGCTCCAAGAGAAAGGCACACGAGGCAACCAACACAGAATCCTCGAAATGCACAATAGCAAGGGGTATGACCTACATGTCAATGCTCAAAATTCTCAGAATGATTACATCAAAAGCTCATTTGGTTCTAGTTTTAGGAAAGGCATTGGCATTTCAGATTCTAGGAAAGCTGCATTCCCACCATTTGAAATTCTTTGCCAATGTTTGGTTAAGACTGGAATTCTCCTTTCCTCACATTGAGAATAACTCGCTAATGTATTTGTAAATATAAAAATAACTTTAAGTAGAGTTAGTTATCGTATCATAATATACTGCTAAATATTACTTTATTATAATTTATAATAAAAAATAAATGTATGGCTATTTGTAAAAAGTATGGGTAATTTTGTCAAAAAGAAAAAAAAAGGAAAGGATTCCGGGGAATCCTCGTAACTTTCCCCCATTAAATATGGTAATTTTTTTTGCTGCCAATTAAATATGGTAACGGATGTAAGCAATTCTTCTTTACTAGGAATCCTGCATTCCTTTGCAAAACTCCAACCAAAAATTAGATAAATTCAATTATATATCGTTGTCAAAAAATAAGTAGGAATCCCAAGAGTTCCCGTGCACGTGGAAGACCACATTATGGCCCTTCTATTCGAAATTATAAAACTTACCTTACATATACTGATGAACATTCCAACATGTGAAATAAGTAAATAACCACATCAGAAAATCAACACAAGCTGTAGCAAGGTTGCTGATCAATATTACACATAACACCAGTCGCTGTGGTATACGTGTAGGGGTACTCTACGTTGGTCTGGTGGCTACGGGGTATGGTGGGACAGTCTTAGTCGTTTCAGACCTTGTGTCGTTTTAGAACTCTGGCCAGGACTGCTTGCTACTCAAAACATACACTTCACCAATAAGGGAGGGTTCACTAAATAATATAATCTATAGTCTTTAAAGTTAATTAGTAAGAATATGGAAACAGTTTTAACTCCTTTGACTAAGGACTCTTTTACCCATATTTCCATTGATTAAATTCAGAATCTGCAACCCGCTACATTATTACTGACAATAGTTAACGTAGTGGTTAGAAATCATCAGTCCCAAAAGCAAGTATGCTGGTGTAATTTGCACCGGTTTTGCGAGTTGAGAAGTGTGAGAATATGACATATATGCATATAGCTTTTGTAATTGAGCTAAATATATCATATAAAATTTGCAAAAATAATCCGAATTCAGATAATAATATCTGATCAATTGTGAGATTGAAGCTATCATGCACTGTTTAGTGGTTACATAATATGTAGCCCTGGAGTGAGTTTATTCTAAATAACATCAATTTCGACTTAGTTTGTTATGTACAAAATATGTGAAATAAATATCTCTTAATATAATCATCTTTCTTCTGGTACATGTCAGAAAATGTAGTCTTTCTCAAGATGAGAAAAAAGCTAACTGTTGATCATCGGCACTCAAAAGGATAAAATATCAGGCACTTTGAAACTGTAAATATCAAATTCCCAAAATATGACACATCTAATAAATAATTAGGACAGAACAAACAATGTAAACATGACATACATTGAAGAGAAAAAAAATGACTGCATGAAATACTGAAATATGATATAAGTAGATATCAATAACTTAAGAAGTGAAAGATAATCCTTACAGGTAAAAGAAGAGATTCTTCACTTTGTGTTATTGGTGCTAGGAGTGTATGAACATCTGACTGAACATTGGTTTGCCCATTTCCTGAAGTGCCAGACTGCCCTCTAGCAATATTTTCCATTTTCAACTTTTTAACTCTAACAGAAATAAGATGGTTAAAGGCTGCCAATGCACGTCCACGATGCAAGTGATGTTCAAGTCCAAAACCAGTTTCCTGAAGCAAAAGCAAGAAACTAAAATGAGAAAAAGGACATCTTGACTCCAGAAAAGACAAATGGCCAATAGTTCCAAACAGATAGCTATTAGTGCCTCTATAACTGGCGCCCTCACATTCTAGCTTGGACCATATTTGCCAGTAGCATTATATACAATCTAGGAAGAACAAAATAATAACAAAAGTCAAACAAGAAAAATATCAATAACAGTTATAAAACAAAAAGAAGCAAACAATAATAAAAAAATAACACTACACACCAGGGAAAAATCGGGCATCATGTAATTCCAAAATATAAATATGTAATCAAACCAGTAAAAATTAATGTCGGAAATAAAGATTTTGTTTTTGTGGCAGTAGATTGAGTTTATGGAATTTATTTTTGTCACAGTATTGTTTTATTGTCTTTGGTCAAAACATATCATAGATAGGGTATTTTATTAACCGAGTAATTTTTAGTTATTCCATTCCTTTCCTATATTGTTACCCTAGGGTTTAATTTGTACCCACTTTGGAGAAAAACAAAAAAAAAAGATAAAAGGGGGAAGAGGGGGCGGTTACTGAATAGAGCAACTGCTTTCAGGTTGGGCAGTGGGCAAAAGCCTTGGGGATATTTGATATTTCAGATCATTTTTTGTTCTCTTTAGATTGTGTCAATGCAGTAGTAGGGGGGGGGGGGGGGGGGGGGGGTGAATGGTCTGTTTGTTTTGTTCCTAGGCAGCTAGTGTTGTTCTTGTTCAGGTTGTTAGAGCCTTCAGTGGATGTCTTATCCTCTGTTCTCAAACTATCTCATTCATGTAGCTGTATTTCTCCTTTAGTCTTAATAAAAGTTTATGTTTTCTATCAAAAAAAATAAACGACTCCCTCCATCTCAAAAAGATAATCCCACTTTCTTTTCTAAGATGTCTCAAATTGATGGTCCCATTCCTTTTCGGGACATAATTTTTTTTTTTTGATCAGAAACAAAGCTTATATTGATAGGTAAAATCAGATACAAGCGAAGGTGCTGGAAGTGGGTGAGAAATCCACCACCAAGCACTTTTCGGGACATAATCAATGTACCATATCTCACAATAGAAAATGACTTGTGTTCTTGATCATTGATTAGGTTGAGATTAGTTGTTTCCTCAAAAAGCACAAGCACCAAACTCAAAGTGGGACTATGCTTTCGACATAGAGTATGTAGGTGGCAGGTTATAGTGCGGGGAAAATATTCATTTGCAACTAATGGAGGTAAACATGAATTGTCCTTTCACAGCAAATCTAGAAATATCTGATAGTTGAAACATTGTAGACATAAAATCAAGATTTTGAGAAACAGCTGCACCTACCTCTAGTGAAGATGCATGCAATTCCTCTTCAATGTGTTTTTGGATAGCAGCTTCCCATGATATGGCACTGATCTCAGCATGATCTATATTCCTAAGTAGAAAAGATTCTCCTGTAGGCAAACCTGCTAAAGATTGCCAACCCAGAGGACCCTGCAGTGGTAACAAAAACACGACAATAATGGAAATAAAGCTAGAGTATCAGTAAGGACTATGACGTTTATTGGTGATGACACCATACTTTGGCACTCTTAGAGGAAAGGGCTCGTTTAACTTTGCCTCCTATTTGTAATGTGAAATTAGACTTACCCACACCCCCCCCCCTCTCTCTTTCAGAATCTTTGGTATTCCGCCTCATGCAAGGGGCAAAGTCTAATGATTATAAAACAAGTATTGCCCCCAACATGCGTGGAATCTCAAAGTATTATGTAAAAATGGGAGGAAATGTCTAATTTTTTTAGTGTAATCCTTTGACTTATCCCCTGTTTTTACATTAGTCTTTGATATTCCCCCTCATGCAGGGGGCAAAGTCTAACAATTATGAAATAAGGGTCGGGGTGGAATCAGATTTCACATATAAAATGGGAGGCAAGGCCAAAAATGCCCAAGAAAAATAATCTATAACTGCCTAACAAATGCTACAGAAGGCATTAGTCTTTGAGATTCCCCCTCATGCAGGGGCAAAGTCTTAACGATTATGAAAACAGGGGGGAAATCAGATTTCACTAGTGTTCTAAAAATCGGGATTTTTTGCCGATAAATAGGCCAAAAATCAGAAATCGGGAGTTACCCGATTCAATTTCCATGAATCGGTTGGGAAAATCGGCTGGGTCAAAAATCGGACCAAAATCGGAAAAAAATGGGGAAACAAAGAAGAGGCTCTTTGAAGAAGAAGAACCAAAATGTGGCGGGCTAGGTTTCAACGAGCTGCTGTGGGAGAGAGCAGTCTCAATTGCTTTTAAGTTTTTTTTTTTTATTTTTGTATTCAAGCCCAATATTTTAAGTTATTTCATTTTGATACATTTTAAGTTTTAAATTTTACAAAAGCACTCCTTGAATTTTGGGTATGCATATTTTGTTACTTGAATGTTGAAAAATTAATGTTAATTTGAAAGATATATTATATTTTATTAGTATTATGTTATTTTGAAAACTATTTATGAGTATGGAAATGTTATTATATTTATTTAAATCCCGATTTTTCAAATTATGGGTTTGCCGATTAATCCCCGATTTTTTCCGATTTCTCCAAAAATCCTGAATCCCTACCTCACCGATCTAGGTCCGATTTATGATTTTAAGAACATTGGATTTCACATATAAAATGGGAGTTAACGTCCAAAATGCCCCAGAAAAATAATCTATATCCGCCTAACAAATGCTTCAGAAGGTGCAGCTGGGATCCCTATCCTACATTATAATTTGTTTCATAAACAAGTATACAAGTTTTAACAAGAAATATGATTCTCAACCAAGTCTGAAATCTCTGAAATAACCTGGACATAAAGCTGAACTAATCTCCGAACAGCCTTAGAGAACCAGCACGGGAGCATTTGGAGAAGTGAAGTATCATGCCCAGCAGAGAAAAATATATTGTCCCGCCAGTTCAAATAATCAGCTAAATCAGAACTTCCAAATACTGTACATCGAAATATAGCTGTCAGATCATAGAAATAATGCGGCTAGAAAAACCGGCATACTGTAGGACTGTCTCGGGTATGACAAGAGACATTGGTAAACAAAAGCTAAGACACACGGCTTCAGATTCGATAAAGATATGCTGACAAGGCTTTTATAGAAAAACTAGGATATGTCTACGTCAAGGATACACTTATTATGACATATAAAAATATTCTTTTATCTGGCAACTAAACTTCCAAACGAATACCGGTATAAATATGCTTATACATTTATGGACACATAATTATTTACATATATACGCATAATCTTGATGGCTTCTATCCTGCTCACATGCCCACTCATCCAGTATAATGTATTTTCAGTCCTGCTTTTGTTTTGATATAATCTTTAAGTTGATTTTTCTTAAATCTTATACTTTTGCATGCTTAAAGACCAACTTTATAAGCAATTTTTGTTGTTACATTTTTGCAAGTCTTCAAGAGTATTGAATTAGTTTCCGGAACTAAGAATCCATTCATTAAAATTCCGGGTACATAGTACCGATATGTATCCAAGCTGTATGGGGAGTTAGATTTAAAGATTGGGCGTTTCTACCTTCGGTAGGTAGATCGGGAGGTATTTTAATCATTTGGGATGTTAGAAAACTTAAGGCTGAGGAATGTATCATGGGGAATTTTTCATTATCAATTAGGTTCTCACCATCTCACGGGGAGAATTGGTGGCTGACAGGAGTCTATGGTCCGTGTAGATATAGAGAACGTGGGGAATTTTGGGAAGAGTTGGCGAGTCTATATGGGTTATGTGGGGATAATTGGTGTCTTGGAGGGGATTTTAACGTAGTTAGATTTCCTTCAGAAACGAAAGGGGAGGGGGTTAATAGAGTATCGAAAAGCATGAGGGATTTTGATGCCTTCATTAACGAAATAAATCTGAGAGATCCAAGATTATGCAACGTTGAGTTTACATGGTCAAATGTGAGATCTCACTCTAGATTAGATCGTTTTCTTTTCACTACGGGGTGGGAGGATTCATATCTATCGGTGAGGCAGGAGGCCCTTATTAGAATTGAATCGGATCATTTTCCATTAGTACTTGACACTAATCCTTTCAAATGGGGGCCATCGCCGTTTAGGTTTGAAAATATGTGGTTTACAAAAAAAGAGTTTTTAGGAAAATTAAGGAAATGGTGGGAGGATAGTGAGGTACATGGGTGGGCGGGTCACAAATTCATCAAAAAATTAGAGCAAGTGAAACATAAGGTTAAGAAGTGGAATATAGAAGTGTTTGGGGATGTGAAAGTGCAGAAAGGTAGAATTTTGGATAGGATTCAAGAAATTGATAAAGAGGAAACAAGAGGAATTCTAGGAGAAGACTTGATTAGAGAGAGGAGGGAGTTGAGAGAAAAAATTGGGGATTTAGTTTTGAAAGAGGAAATTTCGGGGAACAAAAAAGCTAAAGTGCGAGGAGTGAGAGAGTGGGACGGCAATTCTAAACTCTTTCATAGAGTGGTAAATAGTAA
Organism: Lonicera japonica; assembly: GCA_021464415.1. Taxonomy (NCBI): domain Eukaryota; kingdom Viridiplantae; phylum Streptophyta; class Magnoliopsida; order Dipsacales; family Caprifoliaceae; genus Lonicera; species Lonicera japonica. The sequence continues at coordinate 73,777,268 of CM038466.1, read as the reverse complement.
GAAAGTGAATAAAATCATTTCTAAACTTGAAAGAGATGATGGTTCAATTGTGGACTCTGAAAATGAAATCGTGAATGAGATTGTAAACTACTTTAAAAAGTTGTACACCAAGAGAGATAGATGTAGTATGGGACTTGAAGGAATTGATTGGGACCCGATTGGCCTGGAGAGCAAGGGTTGGCTCGAAAGACTGTTCGAAGAAAATGAGATTAAGGCTGCAATTGATGCCTGTGAGGGAGACAAAGCACCGGGCCCAGATGGTTTCACCATTGAGGTTTTCAAAAAGTGGTGGGAGATTTTTAAGGAAGATATTCTTGGGGTCTTTAATGAATTTTTGAAAATGGAGTAGTGAATGCTTGCACCAACTCCACATATATTTGTCTAATCCCAAAGAAGCTATCTTCTCTCAAACTTAAAGATTATAGACCGATTAGCCTTGTCACAAGTTTATACAAAATTTTGGCTAAAGTCTTGGCATTGAGATTGAGAGAGGTAATAGGTGAAACAGTAGGGTTATCACAAGGGGCATTTGTTAAAGACATCAAATCCTTGATCTTGTACTGATTGCTAATGAAAGTGTAGAGGAGTACCGGGTCAAGAAGAAAGAAGGTGTAGTTTTTAAAATAGATTTTGAAAAAGCATACGATCATGTGGGATGGGATTTCATAGATCATGTGCTTGAAAATAAGGGCTTTGGGTTTAGATGGAGGAAATGGATTAAGGGTTGCCTTTCCTCTGCTAATTTTTCGGTGATGGTCAATGGTAGACCGAGGGGTATTTTCAACGCATCGAGGGGCATTAGGCAAGGTGATCCGCTTTCACCTTTTATTTTTGTCTTAATAGCAGATGTTCTTAATAGGCTAGTGGTGAAAGCTAGGGAAGTGGGAATTATTGAGGGTTTCGAGATAGGTAGGGATAGAGTTAAACTTTCACATCTACAGTTCGCCGATGATACCATCTTCTTCCTCTCAAAAGATGAAAGAAAGCTTAAAAATTTGATTGACATTTTGGATATATTTGGGTTAGTTTCGGGGCTTAACATCAATTTATCCAAAAGTGTGTTAGCAGGTATCAATGTGAAGGAAGTAGATATGATGTCGTTGGCGAGAACAGCGGGTTGTGAATTGGGGTCGTGGCCAATGTCCTATCTTGGGATGCCTCTTGGAGACAACCCTTGTCGAGTCGAGTTTTGGGGTCCGGTAGTTGAAAAAATTTCAAATAGATTACAGGGTTGGTTAAAAGGATGTCTTTCGAGGGGAGGTAGGTTAACTTTGATTCAGTCGGTCCTTGAAAGCATTCCAATTTATTATCTCTCTCTTTTCAAAATGCCAATTACGGTGTGTAACACTATTGAAAAACTAATGAGGAAATTTTTTTGGGAAGGTGTCGGGGAGGGAACTCGCGATCATTTATTGAATTGGGATTTGGTGTCTAAAAGTAAGGATAAAGGGAGATTGGGCATCGGTAACATTGCTAAGAAAAATGAAGCTTTATTAGGGAAATGGCTTTGGAGATTTCCCATTGAACAAAATTCCTTACGGTGCTCAATAATTAAAAGCAAGTATGGACTTCATGAAAATGGATGGGATGCAAACATGGTTACTAATGGCACTCACAGGAATCCTTGGAAAGCCGTTTCTAGTGGCATTGTTAAATTTAAATCATTTATTCAACTTAAAGTGGGTATGGGCAATTCCATTAGGTTTTGGGAAGATATATGGGTTGGGGATTCTACTCTTGCTTCTCTTTATCCCCGGTTATATAGAATTTCTCGAAACACAAATAGTCTCATAGCATCAATCATTCGTTGGAATTCTATTGATTCTTTCTCAAGGGACTTAGAATTTCGCAAAAATTTAAATGATAGGGAAATTGGGAACTTTTTGGAATTGTTAGATTTGGTTTCTAATTCTCAAGTATCTAGATTCAAAAGAGACTCTAGATTGTGGATGGGGGAAAAGTCGGGTACATTCTCTTGCAAATCGTTCTTTCACTTGCTCACCAATTCGTCATTGGATCCTATCTTTGTGCCTCATAATTTTATTTGGAAAGTTGGTATTCCTCCGAAGGTGAAAGTTTTTGCTTGGCTGGCCTCTTGGAAAAGAGTTAATACCTGTGACTTACTCCAAAAAAAGAGGCCAAGTCTGGTCATTTCTTCTTCTTGGTGTACTCTTTGCAAAAAGGGAGGTGAGAGCATCGATCATATGTTAGTTCACTGCAGTTTTTCTAGTCATATGTGGAGTAAGGCGAGGGAGGAATTCGGAGTTATTGGAGCCTTGCCTAGCTCATGGCATGATTTATTAGGATTGGATTGGCAGTTTAGTGGAAATAAGAAGAAATCAAAATTGTTATGGAGATGTTGTTGCTTGGCATTAGCTTGGGGAATTTGGCATGAAAGGAACGCTAGGACTTTTGAAGATAAATATTGCGAAGCCGGTGAAGTATGGTTTAAAATCAAACAGTTAGCATCATTTTGGGCCATCTCTTCAAACCTGTTCGGACCTTTATCAGTCTCAGATTTATGTGGGAATTGGAACGCAGCTATCCTGTAGTAGCCTTGTTTATGGCTTCATCTTTTCATTGTTGTTTGGTTTTTTGTAATGCTTGGTATGTTGTAGCCTTTGGATAGTTCTGGAGGGGCTTTGGTGGACTACTGGTTCACTAAAGATGTAATCTATATTGTATCGCTTTAATCAGTTCTTAATAAAAGCGTTTTGTTTCTGATCAAAAAAAAGAGTATCCTCAAAGTATCGATAATGAATGATTTATTCATTAATTGCAAATACGTAGAAGTAAGGATCTGGTACTTATCCAGAGAGTATCGGTAAGCAATATAAATACACCTCCTTTGTAGAAGTAACAGTGCTTCATACTCATTGGACTTTGCCCCTTGCGTGCAGCAAAATCTCAAAGAATTATGTAAAAATGGAGGGCCATTTCTAATTTTTATAATGTAATCCTCCGACTTAACCCCCTGCTTTTTACGTAATTCTTTCAGTTTCCCCTTCTGCAGGGGGCAAAGTCTAACGATCATGAAAACAGTTGCAAGTCTAATTTTGCATATAAATCGAGCGTACAGTCCAAAAATCCCTAAAAGAAAATATGAAGGTAAAAAAAAAGTACCTTTTGCTTTAGGGCTCAAAAAGCTGAGAGTTGGATCTTGTCCAAAACATGCAGCCACAAGCGTGCGCCACAGTGTTGGGAAGCGTTGGAGAGCAGGCCTAAGGTTCTCCAATGTGCATTGAGCAGAGGAGCTAGAGTGCCGCTTTACGCTACCACTGCTAAGGCAATCTTGTATAGGAATAGGGGCGTACATTAAGCTGGCTAAAGCAGCCAATTCCCCTGCTCCTTCAGCAATGTCATCAACAGTACGAATTATATCTTCAATCTCCAAAACACTCAGACTATTACCAGGAACGAAGTTACGTGAGGCAATAGAACGAGCATTAGAAAATGATGCTTCATATTCATGCCCTTTAACCCTTAATAAGAGTAACCACTTTGCCCATTGATTCTCTCCCTGTAAAGACACAGTGCATAAAGATAATAACATGAAAACACGTAACAATAATTATTTTTATTCACTGCATTCAACAGCTGAACTGCTAATCAAGATTATGAAAGGAATAAATAACAAAATACAAGACAGCGGTAAGCACAACGATCAAATTGAAATACATCTACATGATAAGGAGCAATGGTTCTTTAATCTTAACAATTTATAAGAGATAAAAGATTGTGTGCCTGAGATTGCAAGATGCTTTTTCAAAGGTGAATAGTGCCTTTGGCACGGGTTACCACAAGTAAGGATATTAATATATTTAATTACTTAAGAAAAACAAGGCATGGTTATGTATCAAGACGAGACATAATGTTAAGTGTATTGACATAAACTTGGGAAAAAAAACTGGCCCCGAGAGAGAGAGAGAGAGAGAAGGGGAGACGGGGTCAGAGGGATCAGTAGAGCTTGAATGTCTCAACCATTAACAAAATATGGTTTCTCTAGTGAAAACTAGACTGATACTAAATTCGCAAAAACCAAAAGTTCTATAAGTACAAATATGTGGTACTTCTGACGATTGTATTGGGCACTAATGAGCAAAGCTCATTCTTGACGTATATCAAAAGTTTAGTTCAGAATGGCATTTTCCTAGTACTTGTTGTTTTGCCACCACAGAGTATTATGCTATGAGATGTGTGACAACTCGCATATTGATGATCTAGTGACCCACATATCAAATCACTACATACAAAGGGCTAAAAGATATATATATATACACCATATTAGCACAAAGGGACAGTATACCAAACATAAAGAAGAATTTTGTAATTGGCTTTGGCTTACTCAAACAGAGACCCAGAGTCAGTAACTGTATATAATATTATGGTTACGAGGAAACCAAATAAATTAAAAGCCAAAAAAGGGCATAATCCTATATGATCAAATCCTGATTCAAGACTAAATCTATAAGATCCCTCATTTATGTCAAAGTACAAAAGATACCTAATAGCACCGAATAACCTAATAATAAATAAATAAAAATATGATTAACCTAATAATAAATAAATAAAAATATGATTGCCAACAATAACAAACAAAAACAATCAGTGGAGGAGAAATAAATTTACCATAGCATCTTGGAATACAGAAAGTGAATCATTATTCAGAGCCAACTCATGATGGTCAAGGTAAATGTCAAGAAGGTTTGGCAAGTTATATTGAGCACAATGATGTACAACAAGCTTATGCAAAACTTGGACAGCACCAGATTGTATTGCTTCATTCGAGAAATTAGGTTCTGACGAACCCTCAATCAATTCATCAAGGTTTGGAATTTCATGCGTGCTTGTAAGGAAGCCTGAGCGTGCAAGAAGAGGTATTATCTCTGCTGTACCTTCCCAGTATTCCTTGGAAAAAATAAATTTCTTAGCAAGCTGTTGCTCCACAAGTGTTCTTAACCACATGGAGCACATCTTATTGGCTGAAAATCTAAAAATTCTGACATTTGGGACCGCCATACAAACAGCATCCAAATCATCAATAGAACATACATAACTGCCATAGTCAGTTAATTCCCTATTGTCACCAGTAGCTGCAGTAGAGTGTAAACCATCCAAACTGACTTGAAGGTTTCCGAAGGTTAATGAATATGACGGAATTACATCTAAGAGCTTGGAAACTTCAATCCAGTCATTATGGCATATGTGGTACTCAAGCTGTGCTTCCCATAATATGTTGACGCCCATAAGAAAGGGTTGATCCAGCACTATCTGCGAAGCAAGAAACGTATCAATGCATATAGTCATATTTCATTTAAAATGCCTTTGTTTCTACAAGAATAAGAGCTCACAAAACAGAAGATGGCCCCACTTCACAATACTTCAATTAATTTGCATCATGAAGCCATACATGTGTTCACTTCAATAAGAAATCACAAGATTCCAATTATGTTTCCATTCAGAATTGTAGAAACCAATTATGGATCCACAGATCATCCCCCCCCCCCCCCCCCCCCAAAAAAAAAGACCAAAAACACACACACAAAAAACACAACAAAAATGATTTTAAAATTTCCACCACACTAGAGCTATGCAAATTTTTAAGATACAAGGATAAGCGCCCCCCTCCTCCTCTATCTTTTCTCAAGTACTCAATTACACTTGTATAGCCAAAAGGGCCTTTTCTTGAAAAATTGTGTAGAAGCAAAACAAATGCCACTAAAAATGATGTCATTATGTAATAAAACAATAGCACCAAATGCTTTTTGCTCAAAAAGTATCATATGTGGAAAATGAATATTTAATAAAGATATTTGAGGGAAAAAAATGCCTCTAAAACACTAGTGGCCAAAAAATCGCCCCACATATAATTGCGCCCCCCACCCCCCCAACAAAAGAAAAGAAACAAATATATATATAATAATCCTGGCTCCGTCCTCGATAGAAATATCATTTCATTTGTAGATCTATAGAATTTAAGCCAAAAGAGTGGTAAATCCTTTTTCAATTGTAGGTTGCTGACCATTGTCTACAAGAAGTGAACTTCTTTGTCCTCAATCATAAGAAAATACAGGATTTTCATTATTACACTAAAGCATAGCATAATAATTAGAGAGAACAAACGTTTAAAAATTTCACTAAAAGGTATAACCTAGGTAACCATTAGCTTTCAGCTTCTCTGTTATCTCCAGGAACCTTAAAGGGAAGGTGTAATATTTTTGTAGAATAATTTTTATTTTTTTTGGAAGAATAATGAGCTTCTAATGACCTATAGTAGAACTTCTTTAATTCCGCACATATCTGAAGGAAATAAAAACAAAATAATTCATTCAGTTCGAGAGTACACTTCTTTTCACTTCTCTACCACAATTCGAGTCAAAATAGCTCAACTCTCCCATGTCCTTGACTATTTCTCAATTAAGATTTTGAAAATACAAATGATCAATCACGTGATATCCTCGCAAACACGAAAGAGCAGGACTTGTAATATTCAATCATGAACACAATTATTACCTACTATTCTGGTTCAAGCTCAAGATTCCACATTTAGGTTCCGTAACTTCCATTTGGTTCGTTCTTTCGATCATTTCTGGAATCCTAAATTGCTGTTAATTCAAGATTCATTGTGTGGTTGGAGTTTTGTAAAGGAATCCAGGATTCCTAGGAAAGGAGAATTCCCTAATTCCATTTCCATACTCAATGGGGGAAAACTAAGATGATTCTGGGGAATCCTTTCATATTTTATTTGTTTTTCACAAAATTACCCCCATTTTTTAATAACTAAATATTTTTTCTGTGCATTACAATAAAGTAATGTGTCATAATATATTACAATATGGTATCTCATTTTAATTAATATCTTCATATTTACTAGTATAATTGCAAGTTATTGCCAATATGACGAAAGGAGAGTTCCAGTTCCAAGCCAAACATTGGCAAGGAATCTTGGATGCCAGGAAAGCAGTTTCCCTGGAATCCAAAATGCCAACTCCCTTCCTACAACTCGAACCAAACAACCTTCGAGATAATAATGAGATAAAAATCACTTTCTACTAGCATAATAAAGAAGAAGATAATTAGAGCCTTACACGATCAATGGTTATTTGATCCCAAGCATCAGACCAGACTGCCGCACCCGCCCAGTAACAAGCATGAATATTATCATCATCAACCACAGGAACAGTAGATTGTTCACTGACATTTGTCCATGAGTCTAACACAACTCCATCAATCTCACCACACACAATTGTAAGATCTCCGAATGGTGAATGCAAAAGATGCAAACTAATTTCTTCTGGTGAACTTACACCTGAAACTCTCATGAACTCTTTTTGCCGGGCACAAAAGGTACTCCAAAAACTACTGCAAGGGTAGACCCTCTTCACAAAAAGATAAAAGAAAGTGTCAACTCAAAAAACAATCAGGGTAGGGAATTTAATATCTAAGATATGTAGCCACATATAAATAAAGGCTTTTTTACTTTGTCCTCTATTTCTAAAAATGGGGGACTGTGTCTAATTTTTTTTAACGTAATTCTTCAACTAAACCCCATGTATTTATGTAATTCTTTGAGATTCCCCCGCATGCAAGTGGCAAAGTCTAACGATTAAGAAAAAAGGGATGTAAGTCTAATTTCACATATAAAATGGGGGCAAAGTAAAAAAAAGAAAAACCTATAAATAAAGAAAACACAAATGTATGAATCCCACATACCTCAATGAGTGATATCCTTTCCAATATCTTCCACTCATAAGGTCCAAGATACTCATATCTTTTCATCTCCTCAGCTATTTGCATTCGAAGATTCCTCCTAACAGTGCCAAAAGCCAACTGTTTGAAGCAAGCTTCAATTTCCTCCCCAAGTTGTTGCAATGTCGCTACAGCAAGTGCAGTTTCACCCTATCAATCATAGAAAATTAGGACAGAATGAAGAACACTCTTTATTCATGGAAACAACTATCATAAACTACCTTTAGAAATAGATCATAAGCAATAGCTCTTCCAATTTCACGAACTTCGGTGAAAGTATCATAAGGCTCTTTGTCATTAATCAAATCCCCGAGATGGTGCAGATGTAACTTAAGAACTGCTAATGGGAGGCGTCCGGAAAGTAATGCATCTTTGACAACGTTCTTTTGATCTAAATTATCTATTTCCCAACGTGCAATCATATCCTTAGGATTTTCTGTGGGGAAAACCTTTCTCCCTGGAACACATCTCTCTGACACAAGGACAGGTGGTCCACTCGTATTCTCAAAATCCAAGTGGGCTTTGGAATCTAAATCCATGGGCACCAAAGCAAGATTTTCAACATTTTTGGATTCCATTTCAGATGCAGGAATTGGAATTCCCTGTTGGTTAGATGTCTCCAATGATAATCCATTTGCAGGAAGAATTGAAAGCTCAGAATCATCCTGTGATAAATCTGCTTCCCCTAGACTTAATGCCCCAACACCATCAGCCTATAACACAAGGCAAATGAGATTCTTTCATTCTAGTGAAAACATACAAGTAAATACTATTTAGGGATTTTTTGACTTTGCCCGTTTTCATAATGCAAAATTAGACTTATCCCCCTATTTTCATAATCATTAGACTTTAACCCCTGCATGCACGGGAAACTTAAAGAATTATGTAAAATGGGTGGCAATTTCAAATTTTTGTAATGTATCCCTTTGAGATTGGCAAAGTCTAACGAATATAAGAACAGAGGGGCAAGTCTAATTTTGCATACAAATGTAGGAAGAGTCAAAAAAGCTCTGCAATTTAAATTAGCAGAACAACACAACACCATACCGATCTTTGAACCAGCCTTCTGAATTTTGTACTAAGACGACATTGCAGATTTCGTATGATCTCCAAAAAATGCGCCATCTCACGAAGCCTTCTTGCATTTTCCATTTCAAGGTGGTCTCTGTCTGGTAAAACCAATGGAAGATAAGAACTATTTATCCCCCTAACGTCCATCGACATTAGTTCATCGTTCTTATGTTGGAACAACCCATATTTACGTATCATTTTGGTTGCAAAGCAGGTGGCCAAAGCCAGAAGCCTGCATCACAACAGTAACATAAGACACATAGTACTAAAATACTATGAAAATATCAGGCAATCAAAAACCTAAGAGCACTTCCATCAATTTAATAAAAAACCTAATTATGCCCAATTCCAAAAACAAATTGCTGAACAGAATTCAAATCATTAAAGTGACTAACTTAAATTTTGAGGGAAATCATTACATTGTATACAAGCATTGTACAAAGAGAAAATGCAATTCCACTGATGCAAAGCAAGAGCTCCAGCAAAGAACTATTTTCTATCAAAACGATTAGATATTGATGCCAACAAGGAGGCAAAAAGGAAACTTTATATTCCCAAGAGTCAGTTGCATCATTATTTATTCTCAAGATCCTTTGAGTGCTTTCCTTCCAAATCACCCAAGACAGAGAAAACACAAAACATCTCCACAAAAATTCAGTATTTCCTCTAACCACATTAAATAACAGAAAATCCACCAACTAAAGAGCTCAGGTTAGCTGGCATAATACTAGAAGTACAAAAGAGAGTTGCAAGTGTCCAAGCCTGATAGGTCAGGTTCTTATTTTACATTCTAACCACAAACCCAACCCCCCCCCCCCAAAAAAAAAAAAAAAAAAAAAAAAGACATAAGAACCACCACATGTCAGTAAAACATGTTCATTGACTTTCTTAACGGAAACAAGATCAATGTATGCATATATCTCAGAAATTTTACAACATTTACACTGGAGTTTACAATTTACTATCTGTCACCACAAATCGTAAAGAGATGGAATCTTCAATAGATACTAGAAAACAGTGACAGATATAAACAAGATTATACCTTGACGCAGCTGAAGCATCGTTGTCATTTCCAACTTTACAACACATCAGATACACAGCAGCATAGAGCAATCTCAGAATGCCTTCTTCTGCCATATTGACACCAGCAAGCATTTCTAGAGAACTGTGAGTCAAACGAAAATCATAAATTAATACATACGTCGTACCAAAGCTACATATAAGAATCAAGAACAAAACCACGGAGTGATACAAAAACTTGTGGCACACTCGACGTGTGTGCAATATTATACCCATTAATTCTTCACTTCATTAGATTTTTAAAACACAGTAAGTACAAGCGAGCAATTTGGTGAAGTGGAAGGCATGAATGGTAATTTCACATGCCTGCCAAAAGTCCTCCTCTCACTTGATATATAGAAATAGATGTTAAACGTGAAATGCCCAGGACAGCAACACCCAAATTGTGCAAAGGAAAAGAATCGGCCAAAGAGATAAATTATTTCTCTAAAGAATAAGGTGATAAATTACTAAATCAACCTATATTGCTTAGAGTCAGAGCAAAATATTGCTTGAAGGCAAGCAATTGGATTTCACCAAGGCAAAGGGGGAAACAAATGTAAACAGCAAGAGCGGGAGCATCCAACCAAAAATTAATTGTCAATGAGTGGAGTAGCCCAAGGATCTTATATGCTTTGCAAGCCTTGGATCCACCAACGTGGGATTTATGGTCTCAACAATAATTTGCGCCAAAACAAGCTTTGTTCCAATGGGATCTCCACAGCCATTTAGCCAAGAGAGCTAAATTACTTTTCACATGATTTGCCATTCACAATCCCAACCTGCCTTTTTCATTTCCATGAACATCCCAACCCAAAATACAATCTTTTTGACCTTCTCCCTTACGCTCCCACAAAAATTCTTCTTTGATATTTTGATTGCTCAGCAATTTTTTGGAATTCTAAGCAATGGCAAAGAATAATGGGTATACTGCATAAGAACCAGTTGGACCATTTTGATCCACCCTCGTAGGACATAAAAAAAACCACACTACGAAACATCTGAATATTGGATCGGCCACAATTACCCTTGGTCTTGGAATCTTTTATGCAATTTTATGTTCACCACGGATCTTGTTTTATAGATATTGATTAGTAGATATGAAAAATATAAATTTTGAATTTGAAGTTATGATAATTTAAAGTTTTTTCTAAAAATTTGATGAGAGAAAGTGGGTAAGAAGACTAGTGCATTGCGTGTATGTTTTGTGTGTGTGAATATTATTGTATTGATATGACGTTTCAATGTGAGGAGAGAACACGTCAGACATTCAACAAGAAAGGAATACAAGCCACACTCTGTATTCAGATGAGTTATTCCTGCATGCCTGTACAACTAGACTTGTATATGATAAAGGAGGATGCAGGTGGTCTGAAACTCAAATCCACACTCTGTATTAAACTTCTATTGCATGCATGTATTAACAAGAAAAGAAGTGTGAATCTAGACAGACATTCAACAAGACCAGAATACAAGCCAACAATTCCTTTCTTAATTGAAATGGGAAGTGAAATGAATGAAAAATGGAATCACACCAAGTAGGACTGTGGTAGAAGAATTGTGGTTTTATTACTTCGTGTGTTGGAAATCAAGATTTTATTATTTATGATGGTAGATTTTGTTTTGGGAATTTATTTTTAGTTATGGTATAGTTTTACCATATTTGGCCAAAACATGACATACATAGGAGATTCTACTAATTGCGCCATTCCTAAATTATTTCATTCCTTTTCTTTCCTATATTGTTACCTTAGAGTTTATTTTGTGTCCTATTTATACCCACTTTGAGAGTCTTTGTAATAACACAATTACAAGAACAAATATCAATATAATTTCATATTCTGAAATTCCACTGTGTGTACCAAATGCATGTTCCAAGCATTTGGTAATTTAACTTCTATGAAGAGATCCTATAGACCTTGCATGATAATAATCTCCATATAACCGATTTGGGGGTCATTTCTCATTCTAATGTGTCTAATTCTGAGAGAGACACTAGATCTTGGGTGGGGGGGAAATCGGAGATATTTTCTTGCAAATCTTACTTTCATTTGCTCATCAATTCACCTTCGGATCTTATCTTTGTGCCTAACAAATTTATATGGAAAGTTGGTATCCCTCCAAAGGTTAAAGTGTTTGGAGCTATGCCTAGCTCATGGCATGACTTTCTGGGTATGGAATGGCACTTTAGACGGAATAGAAAGAAAATAAAATTGTTGTGGAAATGCTGATGTTTGGCCTTATCATGGTGCATATGGAAGGAGAGAAATGCTAGGGTATTTGAAGATAAGTTTTCTGTAGCTGCTGAAATATGGAGTGAAAGATCCTAACAGCGGTGAGAACACCTAAATGTCCCAAAGCTCAGTTACCAATCAAAGCCGCAAAAGACAATATTATTTTATTTTCACAATGTTTACCAAAATTGCTTCCCATCATGATGGAATTTTACAACCAACCGAAACTGTGCCCAATAACTTTGGCGCCAAGGCCAAGAGAGTGAACTATAGCTTGCTTGATATTGGGCCAGAATATAACATTGTCTAAACTACGAAATATAAACAAACAAATAAATAAAAGGTAAAGCAAAAGGAACAATAAACAATTATGCATACATATATGTATCATGAATTATGGATATATAGTTCATCTAAAAAACTAACAATGGTAGTTCATGGGCGTCGGTTAAGATAACTTAATTTCCTTAACACCCTCCATGATAGGAAACCATAGGGGAGAACCAACAAGCACCCCCTTTATTATCAGAACATGATGGGGAAATTTTTAACTTCGAAGTTTACATGAGTTTCCCACCCATTTTTAAAACAACATTTGAGAACCAGAGTAGCAATTTCATTGATTTTACAAGAAATAAAATGTTACGCAAACATTAAATTTTGACCTTCATAGAAGGTGCTAACATGTGAAATTGTTAATGAAAATTGCCTGAAAATGAATAATTTGGTATACTTGTTCACCTAGTCCAATATATTAGATGCTCACCGAAAAATGACAATTTCTTGTTTTACTCATTGATCTAACTAAGTTATTGGATTCCCCTTAAAACTGGAAACCACAATAAGAAGCATCTTAGCACCACTTGCATCCTGAAAGGTAAGAATTTTTTCCTCGATAAAAATCTTACGCTTACAAGTCTCATGTACTACCATTGAAGTAATAAGCATGCCTAGATGAACTACTTTGATTATTTTAAACCAAAAATATTTCACTATTCTGATACCGAGTAGATGCATTCCAAACAGCAGTAACAAAATTATTCAAATGAATCAAAGAAGAGGTACAACTGACTGGAAAGTCATACATCAGAATCTTACATCTGAATCTCCTCAAATTTCAAGTAATCCAAAGCCATTTGCAAGCGACGTATCCGAGAAATTTTGAAATCCCATCCTGGCATGATATAAAATCAATGGTAGTGTACATTATAACGTTTCTTTCACTTTTGTAACATGCAGCTATTTAAATTACTAGGTAAGTAAAACTGTAAAATGCTCATGCTACAAATCATCCGTGTACAGCACTATTTACATTGAGTATCAATTACTCAAGACTACGCCACTATCTATGTTACAAAGGGCACATGCCTACAACGCTATTCATGCCTACAGTAACTTATGCATATGTATTCGTATTAATTAAATAGATACTTAAATATGTATATATCTACATATGAAATATTTACACACACACATACATATATTTCTTTTCTAATTTACGTAAATTGACCTTTAAATGGTGTTATAAAAGTCGCATCAAATGAACCAACTCTTAGATAGAGTATGTACGAGGATAGCAATAATAATGAGGGGGGAGAGGGGGGGAGAGAGAGAGAGAGAGAGTTGTGCAAAATATTTTATTCCGAGTATTTTATCTCTTTGATTTGATGTTTGGATGACAGTGAAAGTAGTTTGCAAACGGGGAACGTGTTATATGTTAAAGGTATGTGTGTGTATGTTAAAGGTATGTGTATGATGGGCTATGAAGCACAGACACTCTCTTGGAGACAACGTATCGAGCCCGACACTTGTCGGATACTCCGACACTCTCCGATACTCTCTCCGACACTTGAATTTAATTATAGTCTCTAATACTTGATAATTAATTTAGATGGCTACTACTCCTAATGTTTCTTCATTGCAACATCAACTGAGGATGAGGCAACTAAGCCACTTTTTATATTCCCCTTCTGTTTTCTATCATTCTATAGAACAATTTAGTCTATGTATGCTTTTTGATACTTTAATTATAGAACAATTTAGTGATCATGTTATGAGTATTTGGGTTATTTTTTGATCGGAAACAAAGATCTTATATTGATAAAATAAAATCAAAACAAGCACAAATGGTGGAAGAGAACAAGAAGTCCACAACCAGCCTGGGAAGTTAAAAACAAAAGCCAATGGCCCCCAGACCATCTAAAAAAAAACATCAAAACACCTGATTCAACCCTGAACTAAAAACAAAACTAAATTGAAATGTTAAACAAGAAGAACATCCCTGAAAGCATTAAAACACTGCCTATATTACAGCAGCTGCCCAGTCTCTTGAGATGTCCGAAATTGAGAGCATGCCAAATACTTTAGAAGAAAAAGTCCATAGAGAAACCAGCGCTTTAATATTCTGCCATGTCTCCTCCATGCCTGTCTACTTGTCTTCAAAAGTTCTCGAGTTTCTTTCCTTCCATAAACACCACATCATTGCCAAACAACGTCGTCTCCACAAAAATCTTGATTTCTTCTTATTCCCCTTCCAACACCATCATATAGACAACAAGTTGAACCAGGAAGATGGGAATACCGCAACTAAGTCTAATTCCTTGCGAATATTGTTCCACATAAACTGTGCAAACGGGCAATGAACTAATAAATGGTCAATCGACTCACCTTCCTTCTTACATAGAATGCACCAAGCAGGAGATATTTGCAGAAATGGATACCTTGATTGCAACGCATCAAATGTATTTACCTTCCGCCAAGCAAATAAACAGGCTAAAACTGTAACTTTCGGGGGAACCCCACTCTTACAAATCATATTGAAGGGACTGAAGGGCCTCTCATCATTTGAAGCTAACCTCTCAAAGAAAGAATTTGAAGAGAATACACCAGATTTATCACCCAACCAAAGCCTACAATCCCTCTCTGATCTATTCATTTTCCAAGCACCCATCACCTCCAAAAGATCCATGAAGTCAGATACTTTGTTTTCATTGAAATTCCTCCGAAATGATATATCCCACGTATAAGAGAGATTTTCCCCCCACATCAAATTAGATACAATAAGCGAATTCGGATTGGAGGCAATTCTATGTAATCTTGGAAAACAAGATGCCAGAGAGGAATCACCCACCCAACAATCTATCCAGAACCGAATTTTTTCACCATCACCAGCAAGTATTTGGGTTATTAATACAATAAGCGAGTATTTGGGTTTTTGATAAGAAACAAGATTCCATTCATAATAAAGATTAAAAGTACAAATATAGAGGGGACAAGGAGTCCACCAACCAAACATATTAAAGGAAATATAATCCTGCCAAAACCCATAGCCAACAATGCACCCTTAGAATAGAACCCAAATATAATACAATGGAACACTATTCAAGAATCCAAGCTCTCCAATTGTTCTTGATGTCTTCCACTCTATAATTTTTGAAAGGCTTGGTGTTGGAAGCCCACAACGAAGCCATGAATTTGACACAGCCACTCCTTTTCTTCTATCTTTCCTTCAGTGAAGCAACTTTGACACATCTCCAAAGCTAGATTTGTCTCTATAGCTATTGATTTCCAGCATAAGAAGACTCTTGCCATCTTTGGGAATGGCCCAACTAAACCCAAATTCTGCACAAGCTTTGTTCCATATGCAATGTAACAACAAGTGGTTCAAAGATTCTGCATCGCTCTTGCACAGTTTTCGGTCTTCTCTTTTGCAACAGATCATAGGTGCAATCTAGTTTCATTTTATTGCAACGTTTATTGCATATGTAATTAAGTAATTAATTAAGAATGTGTCCTCCCCACGTGTCGTGTCCTACATTTTGGAAAAATTGCGTATTGCATATCACGTGTCGTGTCAAAACGTGTGTCGCGTGTCAAGTCTACGCTTCATAGATGATAGGACATCTCAATAGAAGTGTCATGCATTATCCTAGGGCAGAAATATAATATATATCATTATAACACCAGATATGGACCTTTAGATGCAGACACTTTGAAGAGTTGAGGGTTGCAAAAACCTTCATCGTATATAGACTGTGGCACTATTTACATTTATCGGGGAAAAAAAATATAAAGTCATGCCTAAATTACTCTGTCTACAGAAATTTTCACATTACCGATTAGTCCAAAAAGACAAATTTTGTAGTGCATGAAATTTTTGGGTCAACAAAAGAAAGAATAAATGGAAAAAATAATTTTAGTGGTGAAAGCATATGAGACAAAAAGGAAGTAGAAAGAAAGAAATAGGAGAGAGAGCAAGACAAAATTTCAACCATTTGATGGGTACAGGAAAACTCATTTTGGACCTTAGGATCTTAAAGTTCGTGGCCACATCAAGATACTTGATTTGTACTATACACTATCTTAAAATTAGTGGTAATGAAGGAGCTGGATTTGGTTGGAGTTTTCCCTCAAAGGTGGCATGACTTCTTGTTGATTGATTGGTTCTAAAGAGGCAATACTAGAAGATTTAAACATCTTTGGATATGTAATGTTTTGAGTATAGCATGGGGGGTTTGGCTCGAAAGAAATGCAAGAACATTTGAAGGCAGAGGCATTGATAAAGAAGTGCTACGGGATCTAATGAAGTTCAGAGCATCTATTTGGGCTTCAACTTCCTCTAGCTTTACAGGATATTATTATGCTTCTGATACCAATAATAACTGGGCGGAAATTCTGTTTTAATTTTCTGTCTTGCTCCTAATTAGGTTTTTTTGGTCTTTTGGAGTCGGGATGTTCTTTTTCTGTATTTCCTTTTTGATTCTGCTCCACTCTTCTTTTGATTTCATACTTGGCATTTGATGGGGCCATCAGGCATGTGGAATGTGGACATTAGATTTCATTTTGGGTCTTCTTCCCACCTATATTCTTAAGATTCTCAAGGGCTCTTGTACCTTTCAATCTGTAAACTAGTTGCCCCATTTGGAGTCAAGATCCACGTGGGTGATTCACAATGAAAGCAGCTTATAACTGTCTCACTGTTAAAGAACTCCTCAAGAGTTGTCTTTACTTTCTTGGTCCCATGTATGGAACTAAACATCTTCCCAATAACCAGTCTTTTGTGGTTTCTAACCCATGGCAACCTTCCTAAAACAGATCTTTAATATGCTCAGCATAAAACCCGATCCACGAACCAAAGTCTCTGCAATAACGTAACTTCTAACGTCCAAACTTTCACCATCAGTCCAGTTCCAAGTAGCCTCATATATGCCCTCAATCTTTTCTTCCTTCTTCCCTCCAAGACGTTATTAACTTAGTGAGTACCCCAGTTTTTGCTACATCATTATCAGCTCTTTATTATATGGTACTGAAAACTTGGGAAGAAATGATGCTTGCATTGGCATCAATGTTTAGCTATTGCGTTTTTGGGGCATCAAACGCTACATAGCGTGAGTCCAATTGCCTTTTTCCCAAATTGCTTATGCTATTTGATGATGTGGCAAGCTATTTTATGCTAAACTCACGCTATTAGACGCAACTGGTAAATTACTAACACTATTTGGGACCACCAAATTAAAAAATAAAAGGGGAAAAACAAATCCTATCCTTCTTTTCTCTTCTCCTCTAGCCGTTCTTCTCTGTTGAACTCTCTTCTTCGTTGAACTGGAACGAAGCTACTCACTGTTGGAACTTGGAACGAAGCTGGACAGGGGGTGAAACCCTAGTCGTTTTACCCTAGTCTCCGTGTGTACCTCGCCTCTCCTACTCATTTTCAACAACTTCCAAAAGGGATTCGGCTTGGAAACACGCATATGAAAAGGAGGGGGATAAGGGTGCATATTGTAAATATTGTCATCATAAATCTAAGAGGGGGAGGGGGAGGGGGAGGGGGAGGGTATTACTCGTTTGAAAGAACACTTGAAGTTATGTTACTTGGATTTTTATATTTTGGTTATTTGAAGTCTTTTAATGGATTTTTATTAATGTTCTTTAGTATAATATTATTTTTTATTTTTTTACTATTACGCTATTCATTTTCCGACTTGCTTGCGGTATTACACAATTTATGAGTGCTACGCAATTCCGGAACCAAAAAGCAACGCATTAAGCTACCACAATTTAAAACATTGATTGGCACGCTACTCGTACCGCCATACTACAAGTAGCGTACACATTTGCAATTTGACACAAGAGGATGGGTGAAGCAATATACTTCATATTGTAACAAGCTAAAGACAAGTTCAAGGCATTTTGCCTGGAAGAGGCCAGGCACAAGCCCCAATCTAAAAGTATATATTAAAGGAAAATACCAGAACTTACATACACAAAAGTTCCAAAGATCCGCACCTAGGGCCGCCTAGGCTCTAGGCGACGCCCTACTTCGCCAGGCTAGGTGGGCGGGAGGCCGAGTTGGCAGGAGTAGTGGAGTTTCCTACACTTTTTTGTTTAGAAAATTATATTTCCATATTTGAATTATGAGATATGTCCGTCGTCTTTTAAAGTAAAAGTTCAGAATTTTTGGTGTATTATATTTAAATTTTATAAATAAACAAACTGGACCCCTAGCTCTAGCACCTAGTGACCTAGGGGATTGGTCCCCTCCGTCACCCAACTTTCATCCAGTGTTTTTTAGAGCATTTTACATGCATATATATAGTGATTACATATATTCCAGTGTATACATATATAGTGAGTACAGATATATTCCAGTATGTGATATTCATACGAAGAAGCTCTCACATGATCCATATTATGAATTAATTTTCTGTAAAGAAACTAAAGAAAATTTATAGTTTTGGCAACAAAAGTTTAGTAGAAAAATGTGGCAGAAAACAAGTTGATTTCAAATTTGAAGTGTTGGTACATGGGGACTTGGGAGGAACAAATATGTTTTTTTGGTGACAGATATGTGGAAAATTATCAATGTAATGTCAAAGGAAGCTGCAAAAAAACTAGGTTTCACAGTCGAACTACATTCCGAACCACATAAGGATGCGTGGGTAACTGGCACAGGATGAGAAGCCATGCCCCATTAAATTCCATATCAGCAAGCTTAAAGTAACTATTACATGTGATATTTGTCAATTAAGATTTGTCCCGTCCTTTTGGATAGAAAGTTCTTTTAATTAGAATAAGATCTCTCATACAGATAAGCTATATTATTTGAAGCAACTTGAGATGAGTTATACGAGACTTCAGGGAAAGAGTTCTCCCTTCTCGTCCCCCCTCTTCTCTTTGCTCTAATTATCAATCACATCACTTGCTGGACAACAATCTCGATAAATGAAACTTGATGATTGCGGAAAAGGTACATCCATTTTCTCAACTCCAGACCTAGACTCACCGTAAGTACCACAATTTGGTACGCCCAGTGTTTTAAATTGTGCGCCACAAGGCACGCTAATGCGTTCTTGGGGCATCAAATGCTACATAGCCTGCATCCAATTGCGTTCTTGGCACACAATTTTACACTAAACTCACGCTATTAGACGCAATTGGTAAATTACTCACACTATTTGGGACCACCAACTTAAAACATAAAAGGGGAAAAAAAAACCTAGCCTTCTTTTGCTCTTCTCCTCTAGCCATTCTTCTCCGTTGAACTCTCTTCTCCACTAGAACAAAGTTACTCTCTGTTGGAACTTGGAACGAAGCTGGACAGTGTGTGAAACCCTAGTCGTTTTTTCCTACTCTCTCCGTGTGTACCTCGCCTCTCCTACTCGTTTTCTACAACTTCCAAAAAGGATTCGGCTTGGAAACACGCATATGAAAAGGAAGGGGATAATGGTGTATATTGTAAATGTCATCATAAATCTAAGGGGGGTATTACTCGTTTGAAAGAACACTTGAAGTTATGTTACTTGGATTTTTATATTTTTGGTTATTTGAAGTCTTTTAATGGATTTTTATTAATGTTCTTTAGTATAATATTATTTTTTATTTTTTTTACTATTACACTATTCATTTTCCGAATTGCTTACGCTATTACACAATTATGAGTGCTACGCAAATCTGGAACCAAAACACAACGCGTTATGCTACCGCAATTTAAAACATTGGGTACACCTAACAAGAATGAAGAAGATTCAATAGAAGCTTCAGCACACCTATCAGGAAGAAGAAACACAGTACGACTTCCTTATCCCTCTTTTAAGCAATTATCAGCGTTTTTCAGATATATTTCCTCTGACAAAAAAAACTTTTTGATGATCATTAAAAACACATTCCTGCCCATTTTTACAAATATTAGCAACCTCATGACTAAACAAATCATCCATCCCTAATGTTTTTGCAACTCTGGACACTCTATCCGATATGTATTGGGGAGTAATAGTAGATTTTTCATCCCCAATACATGTGCAACCAATAATTTCCACTATTTTACTTCTTTTTTTTTAATATAAGAAATAATTTCCAATAATTTTAGTACAATACTTAAATATTTCTAGGACTTTTTTTCATTAGAAACATAATATGTTGACTTTTCCTCATTGTGTGTAGAGAGAAGGGAGGAGGTACACTAATTTGTTTCAACAAACGAGGCCATGGGCTTCTCTTTCACCAATTTGGAGCATATTATGCAAAGACAACTCCGAAAATATCGGTCATTTATTCCTTCCTCATAATTTCCTTTCCATGCAGCCACAGCTAAATTGATAGATGTTTATGTTTCTAAATAGAAATGAGCAAAGATATATATATACATATATAAATGTGCATACTGCAAACATATATGAATGCATATAATGGTGGATTGGATCACAAATGGATCAGATTGGGATATATCCATATCCAATTTGTTAATCAAAAGGCTTAACGGATTCGGATCGGATTCCGATAAACAGATTAGAGATTTCTTATTTTATCCGGCTATTGGACTGGATTTCGGTTGAATTGGAAAGAAATCCGATCCATTGACAGGCCTCTGCATTGGAGAAGACAGCCATATCATTGTCAAGTTATAAAGTAGTTACCACTTATCAACCAAAATATAACAATTCTAGCAGTGGCACAATAATTTAAAACTATAAATTTCGTACCATTTTCGAAGCATAAATGGTCTGCCTCTTCAGGGCCTTCATATAGAAGAACTCTATCCAAAACCTCTGTTTTCCAAGGTAACCACGGCTGTTTTAATGCTCCCACTTCAAAGAGGTCCCCAGCTTGATGAACAGTGCTGGGACTAATATTTGTTTGCCGATATCCAATGGCTTCAATGGGAAAGAAATCACGAGAAATCGAAACAGAGGGAAGAACAACTGAGAGACCACTGTCCGTTACCAAGTAAAAACATCCCTGGAAAGTACAACCAACTGCATTTCCAACAAAAACTTCCGGATCTAGGTTAAAGCAGCTTTCATCACTTGTACCTGAGTTTAGGTGTAAACCGGAATGAACGATTCGACAAGTCCTTTTCTTCATGGAATTTTGTTTTCTAATAAGCCGAGTAATTCCAAAAGCAGAAAAACAAATACTATCTTGTTCAGTAAATTGATTTGTCGGAAGAAATATTTTCCTCATAAGGCCAGATGGTTCAGAACCTTGGAAATTCCATTCCATTTTATGGGGAGCATTATTAAATAATCTTTGGTGACCAATTTCTGCACCACCAATCTCCCAACCAACCAAAGTTTCAACCCCTAAATGCTGAAATTGTGAAAAAAGATTCTCAAATGAGTAATACTTCTGTGGTATATGGCTCGCAGAACATATTACATATGCCACACCATATTCATCAATTACAGCTAAAAGTGATGTATGCGAGGCAACAAGCAGCCTCTTGAACGTTCTTTTACCGACAAAATCAAGAGTTTGGTAGGACATATGCTTGCCATTTTGTTCGTTTCGAATTTCTTGTTCTGTAGAATTCAATTGAGGATGGGGTCCATAAATTTGTAAAAGATCAAGATGTGCTATAAATTCACCGGTAATAGCAACATAAAAAAATAATACCCCGGCTGCATTAAGACAAATAAGAAAATTTTCGGAAAATCTAAAGTCGGTCCACTCATCCACAGGAACCCCATTCACACTGTCATCAAGCTTCACAGAGCACAACCACTGAATCCCCCAGCTGGCTATCCTAGCAACAACTACAATTCTTCTCCTTTTCCCTTCAAATACTTCATTGCTATCAACAGGTACAGGGTCCACAGACATTAAGACAAACCCGATTAAGTGATGTGAATCGCTAGAAAACAATCTAGTGCATTTGTATGAACTGCTCGGTCTAAGTTCGGTGCTGGATGACTTCAAATCATGCGACACAGTGCTGCTATCAGACAAATCCAAAATTGGAAAATCACTGCCAAGAATGGCGAATGAAACAACCATGGCAGAGGGAGGAACTGATGAACTCTCGGGAAACCTGGTCCACGTTCTACCGTTGGATTTCGATGTTTCAACTTTGGTGAAAAATGTTCTCAACCATCTCTTTGTTTCCCGTTCCTCTGCATTGTGAGGTAAGACAGTAGATGGGCCCCATTGTACCCATGTCCCTTCTTGCGTCTCAGCCTCCGGTATCTGTGTATTCACTTCACTGGTTTTGTAAGGTTCACAAAAAGCGTGAACAGTCACCCCATGGTTGCCAGACACAAAAAGAAATTCTCTAAATGAAGTTGCCTCATGCTGATCATAAGTGTCGCCGCATATGCCCCAAGCAAGTGCATTCACATCACATACAAAAGGGTAACTATTACGTCTCGAAAAATTAATTCCAAGAGAAAAATCATTATCAAAAGCCTTCTTTATTGGTTCAGGAGTGTTCAAAATATTCTCCCCTAAATCTGACCTACTAGGGGCAGCCAGCTCTGGTGTAATGAAAGCTAAAGAATTTGGATTCTGAAGACTTCCTGAAGAACTTTTATCGGGATCCTGAATATTTATAACGTCCCCTGCAGATTATTAGGAAAAAAAGGACATCAAGTATATGCAGGTCAATACAGTTCAAATACTACAGGCTTTTTTGACTTTTCCCCACATTTTATATGTGAAATTAGACTTCACCTATTTCCATAACTGTTAAGACTTCCCCCCTGCATGCTAGGGAATCTTGAAGAATTACATAAGAGCGGGGGTTAAGTCAAAAGGATTACGTTAAAAAATTAGACATTGCCCTTGATTTTTACATAATACTTTGAGATTCCCCTGCATGCAGGGGACAACGCCTAATAATGATTATGAAAATGGGGGTTAACTCTAATTTCACGTAAAAATAGGGGGCAAAGTTAAAAAATCCCTAAAAAGTATCTGTCACAAAATTCACCTTTAACCAGAGGAAGCAGCAAAGCTTCACACTGATATGAAAGCAATAACAGTAGCTCTCTTGTTGGAGAAATAAAAGCTTCACGAAATTCTGATAGATTGAGTTGCAGGTCAGAGGATCCCCATTTCTGCAACTGTAGTACAGCAGGAACCTCACTCCTTGAGGTAAAATTCATACTGGTCCTACAAGTAATGAAAAGAAGAAACATGTAAAAGATTGATATAGTTGAACAGGCAAAGGTATAGATAACAGATAAACACGGAAATGGTGTGCACACGCCGCAATAGAATTATTTATATACTGATGAGGGGTACATTGATTCCCCCACAACCATTTTGCAACTTCAAAAGCATCACAAATGAAAAAGGGGCTCCCCAGTTGTGAAAACAACCAAAATCACTGTGGCAATAGCAATTACCCAAGCCATAATATCAACCGTTTCAAAATAGTACACTACAACTATCCTAATCAACTTAATAATAAAACAAACATAACAAATACCATCTCTTTCTTTGCCCGTAAAACCTCGCCACCATCGAAACAAAACCCTAGCCCCAACTCTCAGCCATCGACAACTTCTCAGCCCCAACCCCGTCTCAGCCATCGACGACTTCTCACAGGTACACTACTCTCTCTCTCTCTCTATCTCCGTCTCTCTATCTCAATCTCCGTCTCTCTTTCTATCTCTATTTGCTATGTCCAAGGTAGTCAATATCACGTATCAAATGCGTATCGTTTTGTCAAAAAATAGTATCGTGTATCGTAAGATACGCTTCGATTTTGATATTTTTCTTTTTGATACGAAACAGAAAATTTTATTGCCACTAAACGAAAGAAACAGAAGCAACATGAAAATAAGCAGACTAGTGGAAGAGAATTCCACTAGAATGGCAACAACCCTGCCTACTAGAAAGGGGTATACAACACACAACACAGAAGACACACTTAGCTAAACAAAAAGCTAGTACAATCAATACTAAACAGATAGCATTCTGAACTATCTAAAACTCTAGACGCCCTGGCCCACAATCCTGTAAGAAATAAAATATGCTCCCACAAATCCTCAACAGAGCTAGATTTCCCTTCAAAAATAAGGTTGTTTCTCTCCATCCAAACACCCTAAGCTGCCGCTTGCAACGAAAATCTCCAAAAAGCTCTAGCTTTACCTTGACCCTTATCAAAATGCCATTTCAATTCCACAAACTCTGACCACTTCCTGGGAATCGCACCAACCATCCTGAATACCTCAAATAACCAAGGCCAAATCCTCCTTACAAACCCACAATGAAGAAGAATATAATCAATGTTTTCATCAAACTACTTGCACATCACACACCAAGAGGGGGACAAACACCAAAAAGGCCTCCTCTTTAGAACCACATCACATGTGTTAACCTTCCCCTTAAGAGCAAGCCAAGCGAACATACATCAAACATGCATATAAATCAAAAATATCCATATTTTATACATATTTCATTAATATTAGAAAGCCCAAACCAAAAAGTCAATAGGCTCCTAAATAAATAAGGTTCATATAAGTCTAATAAAGGTCCATTCACTACCAATGTTTTAAATACATAGTAAAGTGAAATTGAGAGAGATAATTAATTTTTTCAAGTCATTATATTCAAAGAAGGAGCGTCCGTGCATGGGGTTTGAAGGTTTAGATTGGGATCCTATCAAAGAGGAAAACAGTAGATGGTTAGAAAGACCTTTCGAAGAAAGTGAAATCAAGAGAGCAATAGATGTATGTAAAGGAGACAAGGCGCCGGGTCCGGACGGTTATACTATGGAGACGTTTAAAAAGGGTTGGGAAGTGATTAAAGGAGAAGTTATAGGAGTTTTCAAGGAGTTCTTTGAGAACGGTGTGGTGAATGCATGTACAAATTCTACTTATACTTGCCTTATTCCTAGGAAGGTGGCATCAATGTTTTAAAATTCGAGAGGTGTATTTGAGGCGTTTTGCTCGAATAAGGCGAGGCGTAAGCCTCAGTTTTTCAAAAAATTAAAAATTAAAAGAAATATAAAATAATAAACCAACCCAAAGTTCAACAATAATAATTAATAATATTAAAAGTTCAACAAAAACCAATGTTTTAAAAGGCGAAAGCGTAAATCTAAGCGTTTGCTTGACTAAAGGCAAGACATAATCCTTTTATGCAAAGTATTTTTGTATTAAATAAATAAAAAATAATTAATATAAGCATAAAAATAAATTTTGTATGCTATTTTACTGTTAAATTTTTTTGTTTAAAGTGTAAAATGGTAAATGATAATAACTTTAAGGGGTGTTATGTAATTTATTAATATTAAAAAATGAAGAGAAGCAACATCATTTATTTAATCTTACTGCTCTCTCCATCTCTATTTTGTTCCCTTCTCTCTCTATCTCTCTCTCTCTCTCTCTTCCAAACAGTTATTATTCGATCAAGGAAAAATGGTAAACAGAGTGGAAAACAGAAATGGAAGATTGAAGCCAATATTTTCTCGGTTAGTAGAATGATCTAAATAAAAAAAGGAACCCTAATTCTTCTTCTTCTTCCCCAAATCTCTAAACCCTAATTTCTTCTTCCTCTTCTTCTTCTTCTTTCTTCAACAAATCCCTAATTTTTTTCCCCAAATTTCTAAACTTAAACCCTAATTTCTCCCCCAAATCAATCACCACTCAAAGCCTATTCGTTTTTTTCCCCAAATCTCTCTTCATTCGTCGTTTTTTTGTGAGGAGTCTTCTATTCGATTAGGGCTTGCTAAAAGCCTAAAACTAATAATATAAAGTAAAAAAAAAAGGTCAAAAGCACACAGCAACTGACTCGTCCTCCTCTTACGAGTCAACTCGTAACCGAGTTGACTCGTTCGCCTCACCCAAATGACTCGTAAGCCTCAGAAATATCCCTTGACTCATAAGCCTCGAGGCATGACTCACCCGCCTCACCTCGACTCGCGAGTCAACTCGTACGAGTCAAGCTTTTTTTAAAACATTGGTCTTTAGACCTATAAGGATTTTAGACCTATAAGTCTTGTTACTAGCCTCTATAAGATTTTGGCTAAAGTCTTGTCCTTAAGGTTCAGGGAAGTTTTGAATGACACGGTTGGAAAATCACAATGAGCTTTTGTGAAAGGGAGACATATTCTTGACTTAGTCTTGGTTGCTAATGAAGGGGTGGAGGAATATCGAGAGAAGAAAAAGGAAGGTGTAGTTCTCAAAATCGACTTTGAAAAAGCTTACGATCGTGTGGAATGGAGCTTTGTAGACCATGTATTATAAAAGAAAGGGTTTGGGACTAAGTGGAGGAGATGGATCAATGGATGTTTAGCCTCGATCAACTTTTCGGTAATACTTAACGAGAGACCTAGAGAAATCTTTAAGGCGTCCCGAGGGCTTAGGCAAGGGGACCCATTATCCCCTTTTCTTTTTGTTTTAGTAGTGGACGTGCCCTATCGGTTGATTGAAAAAGCCAAAGAGAAAAAGCTAGTTGAGGGTTTCTGCATCGGTCGAGAAGAAGTTAGTTTGTCTCACTTACAATTCGCTGATGATACTATTTTCTTTCTTTCAAAGGATAAGGAGAAATTGGTTAATCTTACGGGAATTCTGGATATTTTTTTGTATGCTTCGGGTTTGAACATTAATCTAGATTAAAGTGAGATTGTTGGTATTAATGTGAATGAAAATGAGGTGTATCATCTGGGAAAAAGGATTGGCTGCGTGGTCGGTGAGTGGCCACTATCGTATCTAGGGCTGCCATTGGGTGATAATCCAAGAAGACTAGGTTTTCCGTGGTTGAAAAGGTGGGGAAAAGGTTACACAGATGGTTTAAGGGTTGCTTATCTAGAGGTGGTAGATTAACGCTGATAAAATCGATTCTTGAAAGCATTCCTATATATTATCTCTCTCTTTTCAAGATCCCTGTGGCGGTTGCTAAAGTGCTTGAGAGATTGGTGAGAAATCTTCTTTGGGAAGACTATGAAAAAGGGAGGGGGGATCATTTGGTGAATTGGGAGCAGGTGTGCTTGAGCAAAAGACATGGAGGGTTGGGTATTGGTAATATTTTAAAGAGAAATGAAGCTCTTCTTGGCAAATGGATTTGGAGGTTTCCTATAGAACAAGATTCATTTTAGTTCGCGATTATTAGAAGTAAATACGGGATCCAAGAAAATGGTTGGGATTCTAATGTAGTTGTAAAAAGTTCGCATCGAAACCCTTGGAAAGCTATATCCGCGAATATTGGTAACTTTGTTAAATATACTCGCCTCAAGGTGGGGAATGGACAAAAAATCAAGTTCTGGACAGATTTGTGGGTGGGGGAGGCGTCTCTAGTCTTTTTATTTCCACGCCTTTACAGGTTGTCAAATAAGCCTGACGCTTCTATTGCTTCATGCTTGTCTAGTGGAGGGGGACCTACAGCTAGTTGGAATATTACCTTTCGCAGGAACTTCGACGATAGGGAGACTAATGATTTTTTTAGGCTTTTAAATATGGTGGAGAAAGGGTTTTCAGGTAGTTTTGAATCGGATTGCAGAATTTGGGTAGGGGAGAAGTCTGGGTTATTCTCTTCAAAGTCATATATTGAAATTCTAACTTCTTTTTCTAATGGCAGTTCTTTTGCACTTTATAATTTGATTTGGAAGGTGGGTATTCCTCCTAAGGTGAAAGTTCTTGCTTGGTTGGCTACATAGAGGAAAGTCAATACGTATGATGTACTCCAAATTAAGAGACCATATAAGGCTTTATCTCCATCATGGTGTGTGATGTGTAAGTCCAATGGCGAGTCGATTGATCACTTATTGGTTCACCGTCCTTTTGCTCATTCTATTTGGAATAATATTCGTAGGGAGTTGGGTATCATTTCAGTATTTCCCAAGTCGTGGTCTGAAGTTTTAATAATTGGATGGGGTCTCATTCGATGTATAATGAGTTTGTTTCAACAAAGTTGCTCTCAGTGGCAGACACAAGATTTGCTTCAATTATTGTGATGCTTAAAAGGTTTGTTAATAAGAAGGGGTCTCAAGACAACGGTGATGGAGTAACAAGTGGACTCTTTATAAAGAGGATGACCAAAGAAAAGCAAGGTTTGTCAAAGAGAAGTTGGTGAGCGATGATTGGTGGGATAACGTCGACCATATTCTGTCTTTTACAACTACCATATACAATATGCTCTGTTGTCGTGATATTGATAAGCCTTCCTCCACTTAGTGTATGATATGTGGGACCAAATAATTGAAGGAGTGAGGAAAGTCATTTATGACCATGAAAGGTTAAAGGAAGGAGACTTTTCACCATCTTATCAAGTGGTGCATGAGATTCTCGTCTCTCGGTGGGACAAGAATAACACCCCACTTCATTGTTTAGCACACTTATTGACTCCAAAGTAAGTATGAAATTTCATTTTGGTAATTATTAGTAAACTTGCTTTAGGACAAGAATAACACCCCATTTTTTTTTCTTGCTTTATTAAGGTATTATAGTAAATAGTGGCTTAAAGAGGACCCCCACCGAGCACTTCCCCAAACGAATGAGGAGATATCAAATGGAAGAGTGAAGTGTTTCAAGAAATATTTTCCCAACATGGAAGAGCGCACTAGAGTTGGTATTGAATATATCAATTTCATAAGAAATAACGGGAAGTTTGGTGGTTTTAATGCCATGTCTAATAAGTATACGACGGACCCCTTATGTTGGTGGCTTCTCTACGACTCTAGTGCACCTATGCTTCAAGCGATTGCATCAAAGATTCTTGTACAACCGTCATCCCCATCTTGTGCGAAGAGAAATTAGAGCATTTATTCCTTTGTGAATTCAACGAGAAGGAATAGATTGACACCAAAATGAGGTGAAGACCTCGTGTTCATTCATAGTAACCTTCGACTACTCTTAAGGAAGACCAAGGCCTACACAATGGGAGATACTAAGTATTGGGATATTGCCGGTGATACTTTTGACACACTTAAAGATGTTGCAGAACTTCAAATGGCAACTCTCTCTCTTAATGAGCCGGAGTTGGAGTCGGTGGTATTTAGGGATGAAGTTTAAGATGTTGAAGCGGTTAATGTTGAGTTAAATAAGTGATTGTTATTTTTTGATGCAGGACAGAAGCGGATTTAAAGAGAAAAGATCATCCTCTTATACCTAACTTCTTGAATCCACAAGAAAAGAGAGAAAATTCTCGAAATATTTGATATATTGATAAAAGATTGTATTCTAATACATATGGGGCATGATTTATTTACACTACTCTAATCCTAAACCTAAAATAACTAGGATTGCTTGGAGGCTACTCCAAATTAAATCCTTTAACTATAAGGAAATCCGAATTACCTAAAACAAAACATACTAAAACTAATACTCTAAACTTTACCAAAACCCTAATAACCAAAATAAGAAAAATATTGCCCCAAAATAATAAAATAAAAACTACATAAATAATAAATTAAAATTGTCTTCACGCGTGCCGCATCATTTTTATATTCTCCTTTTGTTTTCTATTATTCTATGGAACAATTTAGTTTATGTATGCTTTTTGATACTTTAATTATGGAACAATTTAGTGATCATGTTTTGAGTATTTGGGTTATTAATGCAATCTATTTTCATTTGATTGGATTCTTAAATATTTATAATGTTTTTTGCATATATATAATTAATTAAGAATATGTCCCCCCTACGTGTCTTGTCTTACAATTTGGAAAAATTGCGTGTCGCATGTCGCGTCTATGCTTCATAGCCGAAAACACGATGTTTGATAGTAGATAAAAGAAATGCTAAAAGAAGTAGTGCAAGACGGTTTTGCCTTCAAATGAAATGAAATCTATGTTAACACGCATCAAGGATGTCATAACCATCATGAATGAGGAAACACTCCTAAAAACTCGGATACAATGATGAAGTCTAAGAGAGAGAGAAAGAGTCCAAACGAGTGCAATTATGGGGACACAAAAAACATGACAAGAATTTCTCTTCTATTTTATTTTAGGGTCATTTATACTTATGTACCCTGTAAATTGGCAGTACACACACTTAGATCTAAGTATGATGTTTGAATGTACCATAGTCTAGAATCGACCATTAGTGAAGTACCCAAGTTTAGTATGACCCTTTATTTTATTTCTTCCTATTACTGAGTTGTGTTATTTTTTTTCTTTTTCTTTTTTTATCAAAAGAGTTGCATTCTTTTGTTGAATATTAGTTTAGGCAGCATTCCAACCTTTATCTTGTTTTCTTTTATTTGACATTTGATTGATGGTTTCCTTTTTTTTTAGCAGTATTTCAATTGTCGCCCGCAATTGTGTTTTTGGCAAAGAAAACGCTACGTTGCTCTGCTCTATTTATTTTTTTCCTAAATTGCTTACGCTATTTGATGACGTGGCACACTATTCCGCGCTATTTTGCATTAAACTCATGCTATTGAATGCAATTCAGAAATTACTCACACAATTTGGGACCAACAACTTAAAAAAAAGGGCAAAATCAACATTTGAAATAAACCAACCCTAGCCTTCTTTTCTCTTCTCCTCTAGCCGTTCTTATCTCTTCTCCTTCTCTTCTCCTCTGGCTATTGAATGCTCTTCTCCTTCTCTCTCCGTTGGAAAATGAATCAAGTGGAGAAGAGATAGATATTTTATATTTAGGGTTTCGAAGGAGATGAAGAACGGATGAGAAGAAGAAAGGAGATTGAGAGAGACAAGGGAGGAGATACGAGGCTGCAAAATGAATCAAGTGGAGAGGAAGAGATGAGATTTTTTATATTTACGGTTTTGTAAAGGTTAAAATGACTTGTGTGCCCTTA
This sequence comes from Lonicera japonica, assembly GCA_021464415.1. NCBI lineage: Eukaryota > Viridiplantae > Streptophyta > Magnoliopsida > Dipsacales > Caprifoliaceae > Lonicera > Lonicera japonica. The sequence continues at coordinate 73,746,171 of CM038466.1, read as the reverse complement.
GACACATAAAACATTTAGGTTATGTTCTTTTCACAAAATTTTGAAATCACGTGTTTTGATAAATCATAAGATTTAGAAATCTGTGATTTTAAAATCCGGTGATTTTCAATTTAGGTGTTCTTTTAAAAAAATTAGAAAATTTTAAAATACAGTAGTGTAACTTAATTTTAAGTAGGGTCCTTATCCATTTATGTATTTTAGTTGGAGAGGAAGTTCCTAGTGTCCAATAATGGAGGAAATATATGATTAAAAAGAGATGGATTAAATTCAAACTCCGTAATTCAATACGGGATTCCAAAATCCCAACCTTTTGAGAGGATTGTGAAATCACTTAATTTGCAGGATTTCATAATTTGACGGAATTTTAAAATATCAAGACTTATCCAAAAAGAACACTCCTAATTTACATAAATCATGTATTTTATCAAATCCTATCTCAAAATCACGCAAAAAGAACATGCCCCTACAATATTTGGTCTTTCCTAATCTCTTCTTATTGCAAAGGCCTTTCCTAATGTCTTATTTCTTAGTATTATCTTATAACAATAACAATAATAATAATAATAATAATAATAATAATAAATATCTATATATATAAATAGTTATTTAAAATAATATTGTGTTTCAATGGATTTTTACTAATGTTATTTAGTATAATATTTTTATTTATTTATTTTTATTATTACGCTATTCATTTTCTGAATTGCTTACGCTATTACGCAATTTATGAGCACTACGCAATTCCGAAACCAAAACGCAACGCGTCGCGCTACCGCAATTTAAAACAACATTGGTTTTTAGGAATCTAATTTCCTAATTTAACTTGGAAAGGTCCTGCGTATTTAGGATTAGAAGAAGGAAGCAAAATATATAGACGAAAAAGGACATAAGAGCCTATGTGATCATATTCTAACAAAAGACTAAATCAATAATATCCGTAGTGCAAATAACATAATAATTATAAATAAAATATAATTTCCAAAGATATCAAAAGCAGAATTGCCCCGAAAAGCATCCGTTGCTGAAGCCTGCAGAAGCCAAATACCCTATTCTGTCCAATAGAAGGTGGAGAAGTAGCCTGCTCCTGAAAATTTCTCCAATTCCACTCCAACCAATTACCCACAAATAGCTAATAGAAACAAGTCCACAGAATCTTGCAATCTCCATCTCTCGCTGTAAGAAGAAACTCTCTAGTTGAGGAAGAAAAAAACCCAGTCATCCCTGATGCAAAACTGGGGATAAAGGACTTTGTAGGGCCTACCGCCTACCACAAAGGGCTTACACTTTTAGGGGAATGTTGGACTTTCAAATAAAAGAAGGTAAGGAAGAGATCCCAGGTCGAGGAGGCACCCACTCAGACCTGGGAGAGATCCCAGATTCAAGTCTCGCCCGGGGGGGGGGGGGGGGGGGGGGGGGGTTTAGGAATTAAATACTATACAACGCTCTTATTCTACTTTTCTCTTTATTCATTGTCTCGTATACAATTCAACTATGTGCTTTTGACCGCCAATTTCCCAAGCCCATGAGCCCCCTCCACTAGAGACCTATAAATGGAGCCAAGTATAGTATTTAATTCCTAAAAATCCACTCAACTACTGGATCCCAAAACAGGGGGAACCCAAGATTACCACCCAAGAAACTCCGAGGTAGATCAAAAGCCAATCCTGAACCCAGCACCTAGCCTATAAGCAAGTTGACATTAATACCTAATGAAGTGCAATGATAATTTGCAAGCCCATGAGCCCCCTCCACTAGAGACCTATAAATGGAGCCAAGTATAGTATTTAATTCCTAAAAATCCACTCAACTACTGGATCCCAAAACAGGGGGAACCCAAGATTACCACCCAAGAAACTCCGAGGTAGATCAAAAGCCAATCCTGAACCCAGCACCTAGCCTATAAGCAAGTTGACATTAATACCTAATGAAGTGCAATGATAATTTGCATGCCAGTATTACACTTTCTTTATCTGAAATTTTGTGCGAATGACTAGAAGAACTAATAACTTGTAAGACGAAGTGCTACTTAATGCAACTAATGTATTTAATTTCTAGTGAACAGTTTTCCTTTCCTGGACTTCTGTGGAGATAAGAACTGCTTCTTCACTTTTGACAAAATAAGGGGGGAGAGATGTAAATAAAAACACAACTAGTCTAGCAAGAGTGCAATGTTGCTGAGGCTAATGAACTTAAACAGAATATATTATTGTTGTCATCACTGCAATGGAATACAAACTTCAAAATGATTGTGAATCGATACAGGAATACAGCCATTAATGGAACCACGCATCCTCAAAATTACATGAGGAAGATAAGAAATCATAAAATCGAAAAGATTGATCAACTTGAAGACTAAGAAGGAAATGGACTAGCAATAAGTGAAGTAAAAGGCACCAGTTAGGTCCTACTTCAGATCCATCCGTACCAACCATCCCTACTATTTGAAAAACTAAATCACACAATTTTATAATAAATAGCCAAACATGAAGAATAAGGAACCAGCCGTTATTGACGTGGTTCTCACATAAATAGAGTGGTAATAAAGAAACAAGGTGTAGCTACCATGTGCTAGCTAGACTTATTTCCTAAACTGGGTAGCCAGTGGGTAACCTTTTTTTGGGCAATGGAAACATCTATAATGAAGCAGATGCATCTAACACTAAATACATGACTAAAAATAAAATCTTGCACAAAATACTCGTCATAAATCATAAAGCAATTGCAATCAATTTATCTATCATGGGCTTCACATGAACTAAAACTGTTGCACTACAAGGCTTTTATCTTTCCATGGAAACATTACTATGCGATGTACCCTTAATCAATTTTTTCCTGTAGAAAACAAATTTTACTAATAAAAAAGTTTACATACAAACAACGTAAGGACAATAGTCCTCAATCCAAGCAAAAAAGTACAGAGATATATTTCATAGTCAATATCGATCGGACGTATCGATCAAAAAATAGTATCCGTGTATCGCATGTATCGTACACAAGCTTTCATACAAACATAAATCAATCTAATGCACTTCCTAATCTCCACCCCCCCTCATCCAAACTTGCTGCAAAACTCAATTCCATATTCTCGATATAAACTCAAAGTGCGCTGCCGTGGGAATAAGAAATATACAAATCAGTTCTACTAAGTTGGACAAAACCAACCGTCATACGAGATAATAACATAAATCGTCAGCACTTATGTCACGATACGTATCGCGTATCGTACGATATCTATCTGTTATTCAGAACTCGAGTCCTGCATTTGACCAAGCTTTCATACAAACAAAATCAATCTATGACCCTATCCCCCCTTCCGCCTTCCAATCTGCAGTAACAATTCCTCCGAATAAACTCAAAGTGCGCCCGTGGGAAAAGATGTACGTTCTACTATTGGAAACCAACCCAGACGCATAACAAAATCGTCAGCACTTTGTCATTTTTCCCATCTCATCCATTAAAATACAAGAAAACAAACCGACTTGCGAGCAAAGTAATCACCACTTTCCAATCATTAGAAACAATTCCCCCTTAAGAATCTAAATGTAAGGAATAAAAGGTATGCAAAGTTTGCAAAGTAGATAATATCACTTACAATACTGGAACTCATCCTCAAAATTTCCATAAACTGGATAGGTACAATTTTTCAGATAATAACTAATACTTAAACAGCTCTTTTAAATCCTTGCAGTAATTTCCAAATTCCAAGCAATTCCTGAAATACCCAATCTCGTCAATAGATCATCAACAGATCTGTCAAACTGAACTCCCATTGGCATTATTGAATTCTCATGGCAATCTACCGTCTCGCCACCTCTCAGTTAGGCATACAGTTAGTGGAACTCAACTTTCTGATACCACTCACCTACCGAACAATGTTTTAGCCTATCAACCGTAATGGCTGCGTGCGCTTATAGGGTATATTTAGCCTAATTATCATGACCACTGTGGATGGTCTAAAAGCCAATGTTTAGTGTAACTACACAAAACACAATGATTGGACAAAAATTTTACCTAGCAACAAATTCAAAGTAGATTTAGATATGCCGGAGTGGACCAATAACACTACTTAACACAGAATCAACATAACCAAATATATAAACTAAGACTGGTAGATCGATTAACCCCAATAATCAACCGCCCAAGCAAAATGAAAACCCTAATTGAAGACATACCTGTGGGTTGTGCGAAGTTGGTCCTCAAACCAATCGATTCTCGTCATCAGCCAGATACACTTGTCCCCAATTCCATCTATCTTTTGTGATTTCTAGGGATTTTCTTTTTCTTTTTTGCGTTCCGATTCAACTAAGTATAGCCGATTAAAGACGAAAGAGAGAGAAAGAGGATGATGGAAGGATTTCTCTAACGAGAGAAATGATTTCGCTTATTGCGTTAGTGCGCAAAAGGTAAGTTCACAGTATGTATATATATAATATATAGGTTGATGAGGTTGGCTGCGATGATTTGTGTTTGTGTGTATATATATGTAGAAAGAGAATAGCTGTAGAAATGTACAAGTTAAGAGAAAGAGAAAGATTGAGGAGAGCGAAAGATGAGAGAGAACAAAAGAACGAAGGTGCTTGAGATGGAAGACGGCGGCATGAAAATTAAAAAATATATATATATATTTGGCTATTAACGTAAAAAATCGTAAAAAGAAATAATTAATTAATATGATAAAATTTAAAAATAAGTTAAAGTGTGTGATATATTTATTTTATTTTATTTTGATTTATTTTATAAAAAAATTAAAATAGAAAATTCACAAAAAATAATAAGATATTTTTATTTGTTTGGTGCAATTCTAAATTAAAAGTCTAGAATTAATAAAACTTTCGTAAATGAATTGACCAATATCTAATATTTAGAAAAGCAAGTCTATTATGATTTATGACATGATACTTCAATACTACAAAACTATGACATTTGTGATACTTTTGCTACATTAAAGAAAAATATAATGGTACCTACTCTTCTTTAAAAATATCCTTCTTTTACATTAGATCGTAAAGCAATTAATATGCATAAATTGTATTAATTTTACCCGTATATTCTATTTTCCGCTTGTCAAAATTATTTTACTAATATCATTTTTGATTTCTTTATTTATGAATATTAAATTAGACTTCATAAAATTCTTCATTTACGAAATCTATATATATTTATATACTATATTAAAAATGTATTACGTATATTTTAGTGTAGAGCTACTCAATTTTTAATTACTGTCCAATAAAACTTCGTTTAGTTTATTTATTTTAAATAAATGAAATTATAAAGATTATGTAAAAATGAATTTTATTAACACGAGAACCCACTACCCAATATTTTCGGTGGTTAAAAATATCGATTAAACAATTCAATTATTTAAAAGTGGTGAAAAAAAAAGGAAATAATTCATTTTTTAATATTATTTTTTTATCACACAGAAGACAGAATAAAATTAAGAAGTGGACTGCCATGACGTGTATCTCAACTTGCCTTACCATTGTGGGAAGGTCTAAAAAAGAGATTTTTGCAAGCATTTGAGAGCAAGTTTAATTTGGTCTATATATATTTAAAGGTTGGAAGGGGATGCATTTGTCGAAAGCAGGCAGGCAAAGAAATTCTTATTAAGGTAGTAATGCAAGTTGTGCATGCCATCATATGCTATGAGTTGTTTCAAGATCCCGGAGCCATTATGTGAGGAAATTGAAACGTTGATTCGTAAGTTTTGGCAGGGGACGAAGCGATGTATCGAAAAAAAATTCATTGATAAGCTGTGAAAAAGATATGTTTATCGGAAAAAGTGGGCGGCCTCAAGTTTTCGTGATTTAAAGGGATTCATCCAAGCTTTGTTAGTTAAGTAGGTGTGGAGACTTTCTCATCGTCTTAACTCTGTATCCATGTGTTTTGTTTTGGACATGTGCCCCCTGCGGTCATCCCTATCTTTCGTTTGGCTTGGGATTTAGGAGTCTAGGAAATTCCTTAACTCTGGTACAAGATGGCACAACGAATTTGGGGTTGAGTTCGTCACTTGGTATGATAAATGGGTCCCCACCGAGTCTAAATTCCTTCAAATTTTCTTCTCCCATAAAAAAGTTAAATGAATTTGATAGAGTGGGTCGACTTTTCTCTTGTGTGCCCTAACGTGGAATGAAAATCTAGCTAGTTATGCGTGTATTCTCAAAAGTTGACATTGAAGTTGTTCTCAACATTCCCCTCATTAATAGAAATAACCTCGATGATATAATTTTGGCATTTCACCCCAAATGGCATGCAAATACTCAACAAAGACTTGTTATAAAGTTATTAGGGAGAAATAAGGTTGTCAATTATAAATGAGGGGGCCTCTTGAGAATCAAAATTCTTTTGGGTGGATTTGCAAGTTAATTGTTTCAAATAAAAATCGTCGTTTTTTATGGAGAGTTTCTTCGAACTCGCTTTCTACCCAATCTAACCTAGTTCGGAGATTGGTTCAAGTTAATGTGTTTGGTCCTACTTTGCGGTGCCCGCAATTTCCGAGTACAATGCATGCTTTTTTAGAGTGTGAATTTGCTCAACGATTGCAAAAGAATTGCAATTTTGACGTTGCTAAGTTTTCTTCGGGCGTCAAATGGGCAAATAGTGATCTGATCGAATCATTTTTGGGGCGCTTAGGCAGTGATAGCTTGGTGCTGCTAGTTGTGGTAGATCTGGAGTAATAGAAATTCATATGTTTTTTATTATAAAGGCAAAGACCCAAATTGTAAAGCCAGAATAGCAATAAATCCTTCTTAGAAGATACCATGATGCACAGGTTACTCCCTAATTGGTTGCGGTTCCTCGTTGTTATTGGCCGCCCTCTCAAGCAAATCGGTATAAGGTAAATTTCGATGTAGCTGTGTTCTCGATTGATTTTATTGGTGTAGGTGCATGCTGTTGCGACAAATGCGAATGGCAATTTTTTTGTGGTCTGTAAGTAATTTAATCTTTTGTTAAATCCAACTTCAACCGAAGCCTTGGTGGCCTTTCATGCAGGCTGATTTCACACCTAATTGCGAATTTTTAAAGGATCATTTTGAATGAGACGCATTGCCGATTATCAACCTTAAAAATAAGCAATCCAGAAGTCTTATTCCTTTTTGGTATATTATTGATGATGTTAAGCGTCTCTCTATTTAAAAAGTTACAAATAGTCTTTGTGCACCATAGCGTTGTAACAAGGAAGTCACCTAATATCTAACTAAGCATGCTAAGGTCCCGTCAAACTTCATTTCTTGTTTCACCCCTTCCAGGATGATTATCATTCTTAATATAGTCCGTATTTTCCCTCAAAAGAATAAAAAAATATAATACCATCTTTTAGGAAAACAAATGAGTGAGAGTACCAATGTGACAATGTATAAAGCCAAAGAAGACACGCCACTTATATATACATATATAGAGCCCTTCTCTTAAGAACCGTCTAAATCGAGGGGGTAAATGGATGATATTTTTTATGAAACTTGGTAGAGATGATCTCTATAATGAGTAGATCATCTCCACCAAATTTCATAAAAATATTCAATGGTGAGGTGGGTTACTTGAAAAATTGATTATATTTATATATACTAATTATATAAAAAAAATTCACCCATTTCTGGACATTATTTTAAAGAAATTTTTTTTTTTTTTTAATTTTGAGAGAGAAATAATTAACTAATGAGTTAGAAATACTTTAAGTATACACTTTTTTATATTTTATAACCTTTTTGATTTTTTTGATGAAATTTAATAATCACAATGGTTGAGATGATCTATTTCTTTATTATTAGATATTTAAAGTTATGGCATCTTCACCAAGTTTTATGAAAAAAATGTTGTAAAAAGTAGAGAAATGTAAGAGTAATATTTGTGTACTGTTTAGTGTGTGAGTAAATGTTAAATTGATTCTCTTGTTGTGAAAATGAAATGGTCCTTAAGTTAGTTAACTTAAGAACGATTTTTAAAAAAATGGGACTATATATATATATAAGTAGATAAAAATAAAGCTAATGTTAGGATTTAAACTCACATCCTTAAGGTTGAAAAAATCATTGAATTATCATTTGAATAAAAACCATCATTTATTTTTAATATAAGAAATTACTTACTAAACTAGAACGGAGGAAATTAAGGAGGCTTTGACACCTTTTTCCAATAACTTTTTTTATGTCAAATTTATCTAGCTTTTTGACAATATTTCTGTAATCTATTTATCAAGCCTACTTTAAAATGTTATTTTTTTAGCATATTTCCTCTTCTTTTTTTTCTTTTTTTTTGAGACAAGCCTATTTACCTTTTTAAATACTACAAAGTTTCTATTGTGGCCTAGTTACACATACTTATCCATACATATATATTTCTACCCAAAAAAAAAAAAATCTATACATAAATATATTTGCCTTATACATCTCCACATACATTGCTTATGGGAGATCCCCACCCGGAAAAAATAATTCTACCCCCGTTACTAATTAATATGCTTGTCTTGTTCTTTTTCTACCTATCTTCTACCTATTAATTATCTAATCTCACCTGCATATTCTGGTCAGAGCCAGTCCTGGAGTAGGACAGGCAAGGCAACTGCCCAGGATCTAAAAGTAAGGAAGGGTACCAATTTTTTTATATGTATATATATGTTAAAAAAAATTAATTAATAATGTATCTTTCCAAGAAAATAATAGCAAATTTTCAATATATGTTTGGATTATATTTTGATGCAACAAAGTTTATTTTATTGGATGATGATAAATTAAGAAGATCATGTATAAATTTTGAAAATGCTTTATAAGTTGATGATGTTTCTGGTGTTAATGGAATGTGCTTATGTTTAGAATTACAAGTATTGCAATTAATGTTAGCAAAAAGAAACAAATGAAACAAATGAACTATGGACATCAATTAAAATTATGGAGTTTGCAAAATATATAAATATGTTTCCTCATGTGATACTTGCTTATAAACTATTATTTACTTTACCTAAAACCGTGGCATTTGCATAAAGGAGTTTTTTCAAATTAAAACTATTAAAATTTTACTTGCGAACCACTATAAGTCAAGATATATTGAATGGATTAGCAATTTTATGCATTAAAAAGAGCATCTCATAACATCTTGATTATAGAGATATAATTGATGATCTTGCTGCTAAAAATACCGAAAGAAGTCATTTTAAATGATTGTTTTTCTTTGAAATTTCATTGTTGCTTTTATTTTGTAGGTACGGTTTAACATGTGGTGTTGCTTTGGAGCATTTAAAAGCTTTTTGAAAGATGAAATGTATATAAAGGCTAAAGATGAAACATATATGTGCTTGAAATATTCATTGTATTAGTTTTTATGGTATATAAACTCGTGCATTTTCACATGTAGCTTGTAAATATTTTGAATTCTTAATTGTAATGCGTTTTTAGTGAAATAAAAACTATTTTCATTGAAATAAAACTAATTTATTTTTTAATATAAAAAAATAATACATTTATTTAAGAGGGGAATTATTTTAAAATTTCACATAGGGCCTAAAAATTGTCAGGATCAGCTTTGATTCTGGTAAGTCTTTAAAAATATGAAATTACCTTTCACATTGTCAAAATTACTACAAAAATAATGCTTATGCAAGGGTTTGAATCCATGACCATGAACTTAAGTAACACGCACACACACATATATTATTATCATTTGATCAAACAACATAACATTTAATGTATTTAATTTGTTTTACAAATACATACATAATGTTTAAATTATTAGGTATCATATTACGCATGCATTTAGTGTGCTCTGAGGTTAGTTATATATAAATCGTGAGCAAGACTTTTGGTAGGTTCGTAAAATTATAATATTTTATTTTTAAGAATTTGAGCCCATGACCTAAAGCCTACATAATAAAATATGTTATATTGTTTTAAAAATCTATAAATAATGTCAGTAATTATCAGGTATCTTATTCGGCAAGCTTAGAGTGTGCTCCAAAGTTATTTATTTATTTATTTAAGTAAGACAAGACCATTAAATATGTACGAAAAATTAAGAAATTACTCTTTAAATATTAAAAATAAAAATAATACCTAACTTAGGATTGAATCCATTACTTTCACCTTAAATGTGAAGAAATTGTCATTTCTCCACTTAATTAAATGCTATTGCATGTTTAAGTTGTGAGAGGAGTATATATTGTACACGTCACACGTATTAAAAATTATAGTGTAAATAATTTTACCACTTATTATTAGTTTAAGGGTCATATTAACGTATATCTTAATAACATATATTAAACAATTATATTTGAAAAAAATAAACTCTTAACATTTCTTAAATAAAGCAAATTCTCATATAATAATTTATTATATTTATTTATAATAATTTAAACATGTATTTTTCTGATGCACGTTATCATTTTTTTTAATTTAATTTGTTTTAAAACTATCCACATGCTATTCAAACATGTATTGCATATGAAGGGCAAACTACTATATCGCATTGGATCGCTAACGTGGGCTTTTCAACCAACCTATCAAGGTGGGCCAGCCAATGTGGGCATGGGCTTTTGGTTTTCAATGTTTTAGAAAGTTCAAAATGTAGTTTAATTGTGTATTTGTGTTTGCATTTAAACGAAATGAGCATAACGAATGTTAAATACGTCTAATGTTATAAATAAATAAATAAAGTTGATTCACAAATATATTTGGTACTATCTTAATTAAAAGAAAAATTACCAAAGGGCATAAACTAATAGGGGGAATTACCAAAATAATAGAATATTGTTCAAAACTATCAAAAATAGCAATTTTCGTTGATAAATTACAAAAGTAACAAGTCTTGTTAACAAATTACACACCAGAGGATTGAACATCGAACTATTCACTTTAAGAACTTTGCTCGTTGAGGTTTTCATGGTGGCCAGTGAGTGTTTGGTCGTTGGAGAATTGTTGAGGCTTAGATCTCTTTCCCTTCCCCACCATGTCTCTTTCTCTCAACCTAGTAGATTCACATTTACATAGTTATACCAAATATAATTTGATCTTGGGCCACTTGCATTCCCGAAATTCTATCACCAAAGACCTAAAACAGTAGTTAAAACGGAGCAAATTCCACTTTAGATTGAGAAAAAAACATAGTCCTATTTAAAAAGAGGAAATGGTTCTTCACAGTACCTAAAAAGTCATTATGCATTGACTAGGATACCAGATTTGCTCACAATGGTACTATTTTTAGTAAAGGTTCATATATTTACCATTTTTAGAGCCATAAAATTACACTAAATTATAAATTTTATGCAGCGGTGTTTTTTTCTACCAATACCCTGTTTGATTCATACAGTATTAATACTTAGATATCACATGCTGATGTTAATACTATGTTTGGTTCTGTAACTCGTATACGGGATTATATTTTGGAATAACAAAAAAATGAAAAATAAAATTAAAATTTTAAAATAATAATAATAAGTAGTAGTAGTAATGGTATTTTTTAAAATATTATAGTAATAATGGTATTTTTGAAAATATTATATTAGTAGTGGTATTTTTGAAAATATTATAGTAGTAATAAAATTTTTGAAAATATATGATTCATTTTTCTTAATCCTGGATAAACAATACTACCCCTGGTATTAAATTATACCACAAAGAGTGGTATTAAGTTAATCCTGGTATTAGTAATCCTGACACATTTGTGCGAACCAAACAAGGCATTATAAAAAAAGTGGTATTAATAATCCCATCCCACTTTTTAATATCCGAATCAAACGAGACCTTAGTAGCGCATCAACGCGCCGGCAAAAGTCGATCAACCTTTCACGACATGTTTTTGCGCTAGCAGAGAGTGCCAGCAAAAATCCGCCAGTAAAAGTAACTTATCGACACGAAAGTAAACTGGGCAAAAGTCTTCTTTAGTGGCGCAAAAACTCGCCGGTAAAAAGCAACGCACCATTAAAAGTGTATGACATCGTCTCTTGAAAGCATAACTTTGCCGACGCATTTGGTTCCATTAATGGTGCATTTGATGGGCAGGGAAAGATACTTTTTCTAACTCGTTCCGATGCGTTGGGAAAGATCACATTTTTTGACGCGTTCCAATCACGCAGGGAAATATAACTTTTTCTAACGCGTTCCAGACACGTCGAGAAAGATTACTTTTCCTGACACATTGGATGCGCTGGTAAAAGTAAAAATCGCGATTGTAGAAATGACTTTTGTCGACACTGTGTGTAAAACGCGCAGTAAAAAGTTCTTTTTAGCAGCGTCAAAACGAGTCAGCATAGGTAAAAAAGATGTTTATATATATATATATATATAATTAAATATGAATATAAATATAATTGCGTTGGATAATTTGAGAAAGAGTTAGTAATCGACTAAATCAATGTGTCTGTTAAGATTGGAAGAAAAAAAATAAGGATTGGGTATGGTAAATTATTGAATGCTCTTTCTTATGTTATAATAACATTTAAAATCTATTTTTCCCCTTCTCTTTCCTTTTTTTTTCTCTAAATGCTGTTGCATGTGACCTACAAAAAAAATTGAGAATAATTTTTCTGTTTGCCTGTGGGTTTATTTTATGGTTAATTACATCATATTAATGTGCGGATCGCGGCCAGACTAACAGCAGAGATAGAAACAAGGGTACCTATACAGTACTTTATCACAGCATATTTTGTATCTTCCACTTGAGCTCTTAATGAATGAACTTAATTAATTCCCCTATTAGTTTATTCATACTTTTTTGGTAATTTTTCCAAATTAAAATGAAGTAATTAATTATGATTCCCAAACTAACGAGTATGATTTTGTTGACCATTCTCTAAAGAGGGTTATGATTATTATTGCATTTGATTGGTGAATATAATAGTAATGGTGAGCCCCACACTTTTTATTTTATTCATCAATCAAATACAAATGTCACTACGACCCTCTTTAGAGGAAAGTTAACAAAGTCATACTTCGGACCAACTTATTAATACCAAATGTATTTGTGAATCAACTTTTTTTAGTAATATAATTTGTGATCAGCATTTCTCTTTTTTAAAATGTGACCAACTTCATTTAAAAATCCAAACACAGGATTTCGTCTTGTTAGTAAACTTTAATTAACAAATATCTTATTAAGTTGATTCAAGAGTCACATCCAACGCTTCTAGAAGTGATATAAAACACTACACTATAGTGTAGATTTATGAAATCCGAACCACATATTTTTAAAATATATGGTTCACAATAGTTAATAAAGGGATCGATTACAATGAAATACACTTTTTCAAGAGAAGATTTTAAATGTAAACCGTTCAATTTAAAAACAATGCTCTAGATTTCATAATTCTACGTACTTTAAAATAATTTGTCACTTGAGCAAGATTCGAGTCATGAAATGACTGAGTAATTGACTTAGGTCTTATGTTTTATGATACAAGATTTTAATTCTGGCACTTGCCATGCTAATTTTGGATTATTTTTTTTTATTAATTGGGCTAGCTAGAGTTTAATTTTGTGCACCATCATTTAATGGGGGGTTATTTTAATCCGCACTGTCCTTCACACAAAAATTCGTGGTGTTAATGGGTTTTAAAAGATAAAAAAAATCCTCATTAATTCCAAAATTAGCCGGAAAACTCATTAAAATATATTATTTAGGATATTGAGAATAAAAGTTAAAACAATTGAAGCAAATGCATTGTTTTTATTAAAAATAAATAAATTCTTATGGCTCGTTTTTTTCTTTCTTCTTCTTCTTCTTCTCGTTTTTTTTCTTTATTTTTTTTCTCAAATACAATCAATAAAAAGGATCGAAAGTTTGAAAGTGTTGGCGGGGAAACTAGCAATACATTTTAACTATATGACCAACTCTAATTATTTTAATACTCGTTTGTTTGGCCTTAAAATATTAAAAAAAATTCAAAGACAAAAAATAAGGACTCAATTAAAAAAGATATAGGCCATTTCTTTTGCCTTAAAATACCCATTAACACCGTAAAAATTTAAGTGATTAAAGTATGTTAAAAATCGAGTCCCATGTCCACACGAGGCCTCTCCCGTCGAACACTCCATTTTTACTATTGTCCATTGCTTGTATTAAAAAAAATACAAGACTTAAGTTTATTTTAAATAAATAAATAACTCTTTTTCCCTTTTCTTTTAACAATAGTTCTGTTTTGTTTTTCTAATGACCTAACAATAGCATTTAATAGTTGTTCCATTAATTTATGAATTTAAATGAGTTGTTCTTACTTATTTTAGGAAAGTAGAAGATTTTTTTTTACTTTAATAAAATACTAAACCCCGTTAAATAATGTGTGACTAAAAACAAAAGTTAGAATAACTCTCATTAAGTGATGTTGCACAAAATTGAACCCGGGCTTGCTATTTATGTAAATATAGGATATTATATATGTACTAGGGTATACCCATGCCATTCAGCATGGTAAATTAAATAAGAATTGATAATAAAAAAAAAGAGTAACGTGTGATGAATCTAAATTGGCAAACTTAGATTCAATGTATCTTCATGTTAGGACGACTAAAAGTAAACTGGATTCGATCAACTTGTTTTTAATTTTTAAAGAATCTTTAATCATATTTTTTTATCATAATTTGATCTCGACAAAATAAGTTTTTAACAAATTAAACTCAAGGCCAAATGTGAAAATAATTCAATCACGTTTGTTGGTATGATTTGAAAATAATTCAAAAAATTGACTAATATATTGTGAATACTCCTAAAAATGACATACTAAGATGATCAATAATATACAAACATATAAAGTATGTCCTTAAATGTTATTCAATAATTTTTATTATTTTTTTAAATAATTCTATAGTCATGATGGATCTCGTTTAATTGATCTTGATTATTATATTTAAATATTAAATTTTGAATTTTGAATTTTTTTTTTTAGATTATGACATTTTTAATGTAGAAAAAATGATTGATATGTGAGAGTTTATTGTGTGTATATTATTGGTGTTTAATGTTACTCAATATTTTTTATTTTTTTTTACATAATTCTATAGTCATGATAGATCTTGTTTAATTAATCTTGATTAGTAAATTTAAATATTAAATTCATAATTCTGTAGTCATGATGGATCTTGTTTAATTGATCTTGATTAGTAGATTTAAATATTATTTTTTTATGAAATTTCTTGATTGGTATATTTTAAATATTAAATTTTTTCTTGTTTAATTGATCTTGATTATTATATTTAAATATTAAATTTTTATTAAATTTCTTGATTAGTAGAGTTTAAATATTAAATTTTGAATTTTAAGTTGTGACATTTTTAATGTAAAAATATTTATTGGTGTGTGAAAGTTTACATTGTGTATATTATTGGTGTTAAATGTTACTTAATAATTTTTATTTTTTTAACATAATTCTATAGTTATGATGATCTTATTTAATTGATATTGATTAGTAGATTTTAAATATTAAATTTAAAATTTTTATTTTAAGTTATGACATTTTTAATATAGAAAAAATTATTACTGTGTGAGAATTTATTGTGTGTATATTATTGGATTCTTATAAAACTCATCTGAAGATATAGAGTTAATACACACCATAACATGTATATTTTTAACCATTAGATTCTTATACATTTTAAAAATAAATTTAGTCAAACTTGATGTTTGATAATATAAATATAAATGTATATAATTTTCATTTTTTTTGAACTGTAACTATATGGAAATGAGTAGACCCTTAAACTTTCGAATCACTGATATACTAGTCAGCGATGCAAACATGACGCAAAATAAGTAGTATTAAAAGACTGAACTCTTTCGACATATTTTTGACTTCTTTTATATTCTATAAATTCAAAATATTTATAAAGGAAATGATAATAAGCATTAATTAATAGATATATTGTTTTGATTTATAAACTATAAGATTTAGTACAATGGTAAGCAAATTACACTTGTGAGCCTAATCGTTTGGATATTATCCATTTTCACCTTCCAGGACAACAATTTTGGCGGGGAAAATTAAAGCTTTCCAAGCAGAAATTATATTCTTAACTTGAAAAATTAATAAGTATCATATGCACATATCTAAAGTGTATCCCAAGGTTGGTATGTAACCTAATTTTTAGAGTTTAGTTTATATATCTCAGTTATTTAGGTAAATTCAACAAAAAATAATTTCTAAGAATATGAAAAAAAATTATGTTACCTTTTTTTTTATGTTTAAATATCTCTTGAGATTGATATGATTTTAGTGGATTTTATTATATATTATTATACTGAAGTTACCGAACTATATGTATTGTATATATTATAAAACTCCTAATATGAATAGAATATCTTATTGATATTTAGATATTAATTATAGTGTTTTAAATTAGAATTCTAATTAAAATAAAATATAATTAAATAAATTAGAACTTTATGTTCCATATATAATGAATTAGTATAGATATGTGAGGTTATTCTTTTTGCGCATAAAATTCTTAACCTGTATGTCTAAAAATTAAAAAAAAAAAGCATAATCTATGCCTTTTAGTACGTTCACGCATTAAGAATATCCCTAGGAATGAAATTTTAACCTCTTACTAATAAGACATCTAAAAAGATTTAAAAAATCACTCGAAGCTCGTCCTAAATATTTAAAGTGTTTGTATTTATATATTCCCTCTGTCCTAATATAATTGTCATATTTTAAAAAATTAAAAATTAAGAAGACATAATAATTACACTAAGAAAAAATACTTATTTTCAAAAATGCACTTTACTTTTTTCCTAATAAAAAAAAATGGCGGGACCCAAAATAAAGAAATTGATGAGAGTTTAAAGGGTAATATTAAAAATAATAAAAAGTTCTGCAATTAACGACCTGCTAAATATAAAAAGTGAACAATTATTTTAGGACATCCGAAAATTGAATAATGAACAATTAAATTGGGACGGAGGGATTATAAAAGAGCAAAGTTAGAGTCCCCATCCCTCTCGAACTTTCTCCACTGCCCTTATAAAAAAAATTAAAAGTGAACAAAATGAAATAAATAATTAGATTGAAAAATTAAGCAACTCAAAAGAGGACTCAGAAGGTGACTTTGTCACAAAATTGTATGCTTTTGGATGTGTATGTACTACCAATGTCAAACCTTATTATATCTAACTATAATCACCTTATTAGAAAAACAATACATTGTAACTTGTAATGGCAAACATGGCAATAATGACCAAGACTTTTATGGCATTATCAGTCTCTTTAGAGTAGGACCTATTCAATCCTAATTATGTCCTAAACCAAATTGAAAACAAGTTTGATTTTATTATGGTCTCCAATCATTTTTAGCTCCAAATGAGGCCCCTAATTAGTTCGATTTCAATGGTAGGGTTATTGATAAGAGGAGAATATACATGAATAATGAAAACTTGCAATATATATTAAATTTAAGAGGCAATTGGGCATAAACGGCTCATTCTAATAATAACATAATTATAAAGGACAATTATAAATTATCGGTGTAAATTAAAGATATTAAACAAAAACGACATTAATGCCTCTTCATTATTTAACTAATAACACAATAATTCTAATATAACATCTTAAGTCTCCAAAAGACACTTTGCATCAATCCTGATAAAAAAAATTAAAATCCAAACAACCGACTTTCTTACGTCTCCAAAAGACACTTAGCACCAATTATCCAAAATATAATAATTAATTACATTGTGTTAAAACAATTTTAACACAAATTGTCCAACACTGAAATGGTACTAAATAGGTTTAGCATATTCAGTTTAATTATATGTATTTACATGTGGTGCTAAAACATTTTTAGCATCTTCAGTTTAGTTATTTGTATTCATTTGTGGTACTAAAACAGTTTTAGCACTAATTGTTCAACACTATAATGGTGTTAAAACAGTATTAGCACCAATTGTCCAATACTAGAATGGTATTAACTAGGTTTTAGCACATTCAGTTAAATTATATTTGGTACACTTGTGGTGTTAAAACAGTTTTAACACCAATTGTCCAACACTAGAATGATGTTAAATACGTTTTAGTACCAATTGTCCAATACTAGAATAGTGATAAAAAGGTTTTAGCACCACATGTGAACACATATAATTAAACTGAATGTGCTAAAACAGTTTTAGCACCATATAAAAAAGAAAATTGTCACATACTCATGGAATTTATACTACTAGTCTGGATTTTGGAGGATTAAAACTAGAAGTTTTACATTAAAAGAAAAATATAATTGGATGCAATCACGACATAATTACATTAATAAGATAGAATAACGAAAGGAAATGAATTGAGACATGCTAACGCAAGAAAGGCGAGTCACATCTCAAAGAGTGAGATAGACCAGTATTGCACATAAGATTTCATCTGGTATGATACGAAGGTCACCAAGCGTGTCAAGTATTTGATCTTTTGTTACCAATTGCAATTGAGAACTGTGATTCATCTCCATTAATGACATCTCTCTCGTATTTTCTAATTCACTAAAACAAATAACCAGCAAATATTATATTAGAGGTATATTTGTCCATTAACATTTATAATTTTTCTTAAAATAAATTAATATTATGAAAAGTGTCTTTATTGCAAAACCAAATTATAAAATTAGTACTGCTTTCCTTTATTACAATGAGTCCATCCTTAAAGTCCTAAAACATTACGGAGCGAGCCTCTAGAACCCATTATCTCTAAATTTAAATGGGTTAAGATTTTATATTTTGCAAATAATTAAATAAATGAAGTTTCAACTAATTTTTACTCGTCGTCCATCGTGATCTCTTTGTAATGTGCATTTAATTTTTTTGACGATCTTAAGATTAATTACTAGAGTTACTTATTTTCTGCAAGTCACAACAATTAAAGTTCTATGTTGTTATTGATAATTTTAGAGAGAAGAAATGAGAAGAGTATATGGTAAAGAGGAAGAAAGAGTTAACGAGCTAAGGAACGAGGGAGAAAACACATGTTTTTTCAGAGAAAGTATTTTGTCTTATAAAGTGGTTCATAAGACTTTGCGAGTAGATCATTAAATGCTCCATAGACTCAATACTCTTGAGTACACATGTAACTTAGCGGGATTTACTTTTAAGTAAGGGTGTGCAAAAAACTGACCAAAAAAATTGAATTGAACAGGACCGAACCACCTAAACTTAGCGATTTTTTAGGATTTTTAGCCAATCCCTGCCAAAGGAATTATAACCCATATATTTTTTTTTTCATCAAGGCTGCTAGTCTAAGATTGCCCTTTGATCCACTGCTAGTCGATTTCCTTAGAGGGTTTTATTTAGGCGAATTGACTCCTAACATAGCTAGGATTATACTCAGCACCGTCAAATTTAATAGATGTTTAAATCTCAATCTAGGTATCAATGAAATTAAGTTTTGCTATTCCTTAAGCCTGGTAAAGGAAAAATGGAACCTTAGGGCTAGGCCACATTCCCCATCTCTTATAAAAGGACTGGCCTCTTCTTATAAATGGATTTATAGTGACATAATCGTTATAACTGGTAATGTCAAATTTGACCCTCAAAATAAACTAATCCCCAAACAATTCGGCTCACCCCGTGTGTAATTTATGTATGATTTATTCTACTTTTCATACTTAGCATATTTTTTTATTCTTGTTTTCTTTCTTGTAGTTAGGGGTGCTAAGAAGGGCTTTGCCAAGCTTGATTTCGACTAGATAAATATCAATCAGCTCAAAGCCATCATTAATCATAGTGGTTTAGGAAACCACACGCCCTTTAGCCATCTTCACTTGGCCCACATTCTGTTCGGCTACCCACAACCATACAGATCTTTCTCCATATGAAACTGCACCATCACTTGGGTTAAAGACGAAGTTTCTCATAACCAGGAAAAAAAAGGCAATGAACCAACTAGCGATGTTGTTGTTGCTCGGCCTTTGAACCCACAAGTTCCCCTAAAAATTTCAGAGCCTATTAAGGGGTCACAGTTGTTAGTCTCCCCACAACACAAGCCATTTTAGGGGTAGTGGTGAAGTTGTCCATGTTTTTGACAAAGAAACCAAACAACCATGAGTTGCTGTGGATGAGAAAACTAAGGACTTGTTCCAATAATCCTTAAATCTCTAGCCAAGGAAAAAAAGAATAAGAATAAAGAATTTCACACTTCCACAAAATCTAAGTATTACCCCAAGTCCACCTGAAAGTCCAGAAATGGTAAAACTTTCAATGATAGGGCTTAGCTAGGGGGATGATGTTGACGATCCCAAATAACTAAATAAGCTGGTGTATTTTTTGTCGGTCAAAACAAAAGATGGTGAGTTTCTTCTTCTGGTTCCTAAAAAAGGACCTTTCATGCTGTGCCACAATCTCCATATGCAACTCCACCTTTTATGGCGCCCATAAATATGGAAAATGAAGAGGTCCCTATTACTGGTCAAGGAAATGATAATCTTCCTCCCACTTTTGAAGTTGGAGGATCTTCAGCTACTGTTGCAATTTTTATTTTTATTTTTCAAGGGGGCTCAAAAGCTGCTGGTTGCAGAGATGAAGAGCGATTGAATTAAGGAAATAAAAGGATACTACCAAGTTTAGGGCTGGCAATTCGGGTTCGTGTGTCGTATTCGGGTCGTGTCAACATACAAGTATTACAGTATTAGTGTCAACTCGAACACGACCCGTTTAATTAATCGTGTCATTTATATTAATTTAAACATGACCTGTTTATTTTATAGGTTACACGACACAACCCGATGAACCCATTTAATAAATAGATCGTGTTAAACCTGCAATTCGACACAACACAATTAACCTTTTAAAATTATCATAACAATTAAGTCTCATGTGAAAATAATTAACTTGTTTTATAAAAGTTTTAAATTTTTAATAAATAATAATAAGTATCACCTAATACCAAAATTCAATATTTAATCAAAATAATATAATAATAATAATAATAATTTTTAGTCAAAATAAATAGCATTCTATCACCGAAGCAAAAACATAATCGTGTTAATTGCCATTACTCATCTACTACTATTACTCAAAATAAGAATATAATTGTCCAAGCAAGATTGAAAAATAAAAAATATATATAAAGCTGCCAAAAATAAAAATAATAATCGTGTTAATTGGAGGGCAATTTTAAATTAACGGGTTAACTTGAACACGATCATTTATTTCGCAGGTTAAGCGTGTCTGACCCGAAATTGACTCGAATCCATTTATGCTTGACCTAAACTTGCTAACTTCGTGTTGAAT
Source organism: Lonicera japonica (assembly GCA_021464415.1). NCBI lineage: Eukaryota > Viridiplantae > Streptophyta > Magnoliopsida > Dipsacales > Caprifoliaceae > Lonicera > Lonicera japonica. Next base: position 73,724,991 of record CM038466.1, on the reverse strand, counting down.
TTATGTCGAGTTAGCGTTTCGTGCCAAATATTGCTAGCCCTAACCAAGTTTGCGCCAAAAAGTACAAGGCCAATGATGACAAGTACAAAGAGGAGCCTGGCAAGGCCAAAAAACAGGTCAGAAACAAAGATAAATAGTTAACCAAGTCTACTAGGAGCCTGTAGAAAGTTGAGAAGGTTTTAAAGGCTTAAAAACTATTAAGACTTAGAGGCTGAAACTGGAGTTGTCGGGCTCAAGTTTTGAAAGATAAACAAGCTTTGGTTAATAAGAAATCGGTTGAATTAGAGAAAACTTTTGAAAAAGGCTACAACACTGCCATTATCGCTGCAACTGCTTTGAGAACCCGCGTTCTCGATACCAAATTTTTGTCGGAGTCAATTTCGTGTTGTTGAAAGAAAAAAAGGGTTTGTTTTGAAAATCGGTTTTAAAATGAATTAGAGTCGCCAGTTTGTTTTACTAAACAAACAAAATATTTGTGTAAAAATGACGTATTTATGGACTAAAAATAGTATGTATCATAATAGTAACTCTGTAATAAATAAGTAAAATTATTTGCATGTCCTCTTTGATTAGTTTGGTGTATATTACAGATTATATAAAACAATTCCTAATTATAGCATATATAAGTACATGTTTAGCTATCTTAAAATAGTAATTCATTTTTTTCCATTGTCTGTCTTTAGATTTATATGTGTAAATATTAAATCATAATCTTTCAATTAAATAAACATTATCCAATCCCCCCATAGATTTGATTTATTGTATTTTTATTTAACTAAAAATTTAATTTGATTATCTTTTTTAGTTGTTAGTAGGGATGGCAATGGGTAAAGCAGGTTTGCAAGATCCAAACTCGATTATTCTAAAGCATGTCCAACTTGTATCCTTCCTGGCCTGAGCAGGCGGGTGTTATTTAGAAAATATCGTCTTCATTAATTAATTGTGCTTGATCGAGTGGCGAAAATTTTAGGAATGAAAAGATACGAAATTCATGTTCGTGTCTAAAATTTAAAACTAAATATGAGATATGGTGTGCTAATCATTTCTTGTCGTGGTTTTATATGGTCTAAATTAGAGGAAATTCATATTTCTACTCATATTATAACGTATTTATTAAGATCCAAAAACTATAATCATATATATATTGTCTCGTGATATGTTTTAAGTATGTTATGTTTTTATTTCGAAAAAATAACATGACTTCTTGACTTGCCTTATTATTCTTTGTCACGTAGTATATCGTCGGGTCCAAACATGACATAAAAGCATGAATTTTCACTCATACTTGGACTCAAATTTGTCTCTATTCGAATTCGCTTTGATTTGTTGTGCACGTGCATTGTGTGTGGTGAACTCTAGTATAATTGAAAAAATATTATTAGATCTCACCATGCCTTAAGAAGTACAACAAATGTAATGTATTAATTTATTTTTTCAAGCAAAAGTAATTGATAAATAGTGTAGAGAGAAAAATGAGAGAGTTCGTGCAAGTAGCATGAGAAAGATACAGAATGCAGTAAAAGCCACGTAAGGCAGTTTATTAAAATATTATTGATAAAAAAGATGAAAAAAGAATAAGGGAGACATTTTAGTATTTGTATAGATATGCCAAACAAAAGGATTTGGTTAATTATAATACTTTTGTAAATATTATTGTGTTTATTTAAGTGGTGAAGTAAAATACATTCTATTTTTAAGGTGTTGGGTTGATTTTTCTTTATTCTCATAGCACGTAAGGGTATTTTAGTAATTCAATTAGAAAAAAAAAGAAATCCTTCTTTGGGTTTGATCAAGTAGCAACACTTTTGTAACATATTATTGTGTTTAGTTAAGGGTAAAGTAGAGCACATTTTATTTGTAAGGTTTCGGGGTTGAATCCCTAAATTAAAATTTCTTTATTCCCTAGCATGTAAAGGTACTTTAGTAACTCAATTGAAAAAAAAAAATCTTTTTCGTGCTTAATTAATTGGAACGAGGAGAGTGGAAGTAAATGCTTTCGGTTTATGTTGGCCTAAGCAAGCCAACTCATTGCTCACTTATAGTACTTTCGAAAATAACAAGTATGTATATATAGCAAACTTAAATAAGAATCTAAATAAGTTTATAATTACTAAATAAAATATAATAAAAACTAATATGCAGATATATTATTTGATTACTAGAAGAGACTTTAGTTACCTTCCCGACGATATATATAAGAATAAAAGAGAGAAAATATAATATGGCAGAGAAGACCTCCGGCGAATATTAGCTTTCCTCTTAGAAATATTTTCAGCGGTCTAACTCTAGAAGGTGGCACTCCGGGTGCCAAGATTAGATCCGAGACTTTTGTGGGAATAAATGTTATCACATATGCTTTCAGAAAAGGCTTAAATATTATAAAATATTAGAGATAATAAGGAATTTTAGTCTATAAATCGTGTCGAGAAGTTGCCGTCTAGAACCCATAGGGTGCTGCCATATTTATAGTGCTCGGGAAGGTTTATCGCTCGACATTTTCCAACTTTATCTGTTTGTCATGCGACATATCTGTTTCACTATACCTGTTTGCTGAAGTGATGGGTTCTAATACTGTGATGTGTCATAAAGTGGTTGGTCGGTATTTAATGGGTTTGTCGTGCGACAAATTGGGTTTGTCGCGCGACAAACGCATCTAATAGGCCTGTTTGTTGCGCTACAAACTCCCTCGAAGCAATCTCTAGTGTGTGGGTGAGTTTCGGACTCGATGTGTACCTTTACGAGTTTTCTTTTAGGGTTCTTGCGAGGGTCACGAATTGGGGTGTCTATAAATATATGTAGTGGTTGATCACAAGGAGAAATAAAGAAAATGAGGTTATGTGGGAAAATTTTGGGCTATAGGTGAAAAAAATCCGCCTTTAGCTATCTCTACTATATACTAGTACTCTAGATATATAATATAATAAATAGTAAAATGCTATCCTTCTATGTAAATATGTCACGTGTCCCTCATTATTCATTCATTCATTCATAATTCATTTGCTCCTCATAATTGCTTCATTGACATAATTGTTTCCGTTTTTCTTCTCATCATTAATTGCTACATTTACTATACTCTAATTTTATATGAATGTGGTTATTAAGATACAATTTTGTTTCTTATTATATAATCAGTAAAGTGAACTATAACAATCACATTATGCTACGTCTGCCTACTATCTCTCTCTTTACAGTTTCTTTCTCTTGATTTAAATGGCGCGGCTATTGAAGGCTCTATATAATCCTTGCATTTGTAAAGTTTTAAAACCCAATGTGTTGACCTTAAAGTCAATTAATCTTATTTTGATAATTACAATAAGTTAATAAAGTGTTATTTAACTCGGTTGTTTCAATGTTGATAGCCATTTTAACCAATATATCTTCCGACCAAGTGTAACTTCAAACCGAAGCAAATCTCACACAAGCTTTACAAACGCCTCTACTCACAAGAAATGAATTCAAGTGATATACATATGCTATACAAAGCCAAGAAAAGATCTAGATCATCAAGCAAGTGAAGATATGCACAAGAATGATCTCCACATGTTCTACAAGTTAACAAAACCAAGAAAGGATCAAGAACATCAAACAAGTAAAGATACGCACAAGAAAATCAAACATCACGAAGACTTGAATTATCATTAAATGGAGTGAGTGCTTAGATTTTATGTAAATATACTTTATTGATCAAATCCCTATAACTCAAACATATTCTTGCATCTTTTAAAGATTGATTCAAACTAGCTTGAAATTGAATTTATTTGAAAAACATCATTTTACAAAAACCGAGTTTCAAAATAAATTCATATTAATTTTAAATGATCATATTTTAAGCTATAATAAAAATAGGTATCTTAGAAACATATCTTTGAGGTTCTAAAATCATTAGAATTTTATTTGGAACTAAATTGTTAAATTGCAAAAATATTTTTATTTTACATTTAAAATTCGCTCAATTTTTGTCCAGTTTTGATCTAACGGTAAGATGGAGGCCTTCCCGAACTCCGATCATTTTGAATTTTTTACAGTAGTTAGACAACATCTCCTGGCAAGTTTGACTAAAATTTGAGCATGATCCAACAGTCTAATTGGGAGAAATTAACAAAACAATTTTGAATTTTTTTGTCAAAACTAGCTGTTAGAAAGTTTGAAAATATATACCTTGGAGCCAAAACATCTCTTAATCATCCCCAACGGCCATATGGTTTTGCAAGCTATATATGTGATGTCTTAGACATGTTTTAATACACTTGAATCATTCTACAAACTCATTTTACATATATACAAAGTTATTCAAGTATTCAATTCATTTAATTGATCAATCTTTCATTTTTGAGCTATATACTTTGATCAATTTTGATATCTCTTAGTGTGAGCTTCATTTGTATTTTGTTATACACAAGAGAGATATTGTACATTGGTGTTAGACACCAAAACTTATTCAAATTATATTTGTAAGAGTTGTATCTCATAGGTTAGCAAGAGGGTATCTTGTGAGAGTATTGTGGTGTAGCAATACTTGTAGAGTGTGTGAGAAGAATACACTTGTAGTTGTTTGATCTTCACCCGGAAGGAGATCGGTTATAGTAAAAATTCTCGGAGAACTAACCGAGCGCGGAGTAGGGGGGACAAAAAATCTTCGACTTCAAATTGGTTCAATCTTTCTTACTCAATTTCCTTATTTATTTGTTATATTAATTGATTGAAGTTGTTTATATTATTGCTTATTCTTGGGATTGATTATTTAATTGATTGTTTTTCTTGATAAACTTATTTAACTAAGTTGCTTTGCTTAAATATTTTAAAAATGTTTTAATTCCGCATTAAGTTTTAAAAACCCTATTCACCCCCCTCTAGGGTATTTTCCGACCTACACAATGCTCACGATGATAATGTAATTTTTTATGAAATTAAAGAATGAATGGGTAAAATTGTAAGATAAAAAGCCTAAGACATGTTCAATTCCATCGAAATAGCTTTCGGTTTTATATAATAGTATATTCTAAATTCCTATTATTTCATACTAATTACTCCATCTCTCTCTCTCTATTCAGACGGTCTCTAATTACTTTCTCTTTCTCAAAGCATACAAAAAAAGTTCAAAATTGTAATAAATATATTAAGTTATGAATTATAAACTTAATGTATATTTATGAATAGATTTATGAAAATTGATTATTTTGTAACATAAAATTTTATGAGGCCTTATGAAATTAATTACATGATTTATGATGGTTAAATGTTCTTTATAATTATTTCTACTATATAAAGAGTTTCTCAATGAGAGGAAAAATATCAAATAATTCTCCTTCTCTTAAATTTTTTGTTTTTATATTTTCTTTTATAATTATCATGAATTTTATGTCTATTTTAGAAGTTTTATGGGCAACATGATTCGATTGATCACCATTATGGTCCTAAATGTACATATAAAGGAGACTAAGAGCTTAGATTTACATTTTTACTTTATTTTCTTGCAATTTTCGATAGTTACATCTTACGGGTTTAATGACAGTGTATAGAGATATTTTGATCCAAATTATTTTTTTTTATTTCCAAGTTTTGAATATTCTTACATGCATGAAGTACCATTCACTTTAAAATGTCTACATAGAAGTTTGCAATGTATGATAGTTGTCGAAAGTTTGTATAACTGTTAGTTGTGAATATTTTTATATTTTGCTTTTTAGTAGAATTCTTTTTTACAACTTTATTATTATTAACCTAAACAAGAGATTAATATCTAAAGAAAAATGAGTTAAGATATAGTATAATTTTTTGTTCCATTTGAATGAACAATCAAAGATAAGAATATATGAATATTGGTTAGATTCTTCAACTTATTTTTTCACAAAACAATATAGTAACGAAAGCAAAATGATACTTAATTACTATTTACATCAAACGATCATGAATAAAATATTCCGTTTCAAAATAGGTTTTTATATATTGAAAGTAAATATGTAAAATTATACATATGTTACATTCTAGAATATTTATTACATTTGTCTATGATCTAAATTATGAGAATTGTTTTTTTTTTTTCATACAAGTAATGAATAAGAATCAAGTGGTTCGAAGGAAATGAGGTATGAGTTGAGGGACTCGAATACTGTACTTTTAAAATATAAAATTGTAAGATATTTTTAAAGGTATATTATATTTTTTTTATTGAGACATGATTAGTGTATTAGAAAAAATAATAAAGTTTTGTTAGTAAAAAGTATTCACAACAAATATGTACGTAAATATGATTTTAATAAAAAATAATAGGGACTTTGGAGACAAAATTCTTTGTGAGGAAAACCAATTTTCCCTTCTTTTCATGTGGTGACATTTCTTATATGCTGTGAAGCTGTGACACCAAACGCTCCACTTAATTCCTTTTGCAAAACATGCAAAAGTAACTGTCGCATTCTTAGAACAGAAAAAGGACCCCAAATACATGTTTTCATTGATGTGATTGTTAGCCCCTCATCCAAAGTTCCAAACACAATGTCCACATACTCATTTTATGGAACATACTATTTTTTAATTCTTTTTTAAGTGTTTAATTTTAAGATAAAATTCAATGAAAAATATTTTTTCTTATTTTACCTCATTATTGTTATCGGGTATATTACCTCAATTGAAGCCTGTGAAAATAAAACTTATTTAATGTATGAAAATATAATCTAAATAATACATGCTAGTAAAAATATTTAGTAATTTAACATTAGTTCTCATCTTGAATTTGAAAATTTTATGGTATTTGTATATAAATCCATTAATTGACGAGGAATTGAAGAAATATAATACCACTATATATATAAACTTGTCTGAGCTGAAGAGCGTGAAGAAAGCTGCAGGTTTTAGCCAGATGCCAAGGTGAATCATTGGGTCCACCACCACAAACCCTTAATATTTATTTACATTATATATAAATAGATAAATAGGTGGATAAGGTATATTTTAATTGCAAATTGACTTAATTAAGTCATAGATTGGAATATTGGATATTTTATACGGTTTAAATAGATGAATTTTTTTATGAAATTTTTTAAAAAATAATTTTATGATTAATTATTATTTTCACTAAATTTTATATAAAAACATAATCAAAAATTGATTAACTCCAAAATTAAAATATATGTCTAGTTCAAATGTTCAACTTGTAATTTAGGATTCTTGAAAACCTTTTTTTTAGTTTTCTACCGATACTCAACTTTATTTTTACACTTTTCAAAATTCACTTCACTTTGTACTTACTATTGCATAAAAAATTTAAAATACTATAACTTTAAATCAAAAAATCGGAATTAGATAAAAAAATATATATTTGAAACCTGCTCATCGAAATCTATAAAATAAGATTCATCGTGACTATTTTTTTGAAATAGTTGAAAAATACTCCAAGAAAAACAAAATTCATTTTTCAACTTACTTTCACACTTCTCAAAAATTTAACTCAATAACTCAATTAAAAAACTCAACCAAATAGGCCCAATTTAAAACTTTACTTAAAATTTATGATATATTGTTAGAATATATGGGTGCTTCGAATTCATCCTAATTCGTTACATTTTTTATCTAGCTCAAAGTATAGGCACACTTCTGGCACGTAATGCTTGCCACTGCATGTTCTGCCCTGTTTTTTTTTCATCATCAAGTGCGAATATTGGGGATGGTGAAAAATGTACAAGTAATTACAAACACACATGCACACAGTAGTTGCACACCTTTTAGAATACTGTACGTAATCTAAGATAAATTAAAGTAGTGGTATAACAAATTAAATAAGGTACCAAATGGATTTGAGTTATTTGTCTAGTGTCCCAAATTTATTTTCAATGTATTTTGTAAAGAGAAACCACAATAGATTTTGTGTTTAACATTCAATGCAAATTAGGCACATTTCGTACAAATTTATTTTCAAATATTCTAATCAGTTGCCAAATATAATAAGCTAGGTAGACTAGTATTCTCAACTATTTAACTAATATCTGCAAATGATCAATAAATATTTTTTTATACAAACAGCGAATAAAATAAAGAAAAGGAGTGTTGTTCATCCCTGAAATTTACAACATAATTCAAATTAACAAGACAAGTCTCAGCCCTTAATGTTCAATCGATATTAACAATTAAAATAATGTTGAATTATATCTTACCACTATGACACTAAGAATCATAAAAGAAAAAAAGAAAAAGAAAGTAAATCTGAACTTTTTCAACCCAAATATTGTTTAAGAGTAAAATAGATTAGATGAACGCGAGTCGTGACTCATAAATCATAAATCTATATTGCTCAGGTAGCAATTCCACTCTTCAATTTCTATCCCCTCCAAAGCCAAAAAATTAACTCCATCTAGCTTCCTTGATTTACTTAACAAGTCCGAACCCAAATCGATCGTCCAAAATATGTAGTTTGATTCTCATTCCCGCCAATAAATATTTGTTAGGCAGTTCGTTGCGATGATGTGTAATTTGGTTATCTAATGGTTTAACACTTAATATGTTATACTCACTCTCTCTTTAATTAAGAGTTTATATGTTTAAATTAAAGAGGCCCCTAGTATCAATTCTAACTACTATATATGTGTATTGTGGTGTTTAAAATGTAGTATATGGTGACTAAGATAAATTATTGGGGTGCCTTTAACAATCACCGATTTTAACGACACTCTAATTTTATTACCTTAATAATTTATAACAAAATTTGTTTTGATCTAAACACGAATTTTGTTAAGTTGATTATGTTCTAAAAACAAAAGTGGACGCTGTAATTTGAGAAATCTTAAAGAGCAATAATAAACTTTTAGTTTATGATATATAGAGTAATATGTTATCAGTATAATGGTCGTGTATAGATCATTTATAACCTCTCTCTCTCTCTCTCTCTTTTCTGTCACCAATACATTCATACATTAGTTAGTAAAAGGAGACAAGGAGTCCATCATAAGTAGTAAAATTTATGCAAAGTTTAATTACTTCTAAACAATATATATACATATATATAGCATGTCACTGTAAGAACATCTACAATGGTTAATATTAGTATCGCAAGTAGGCTAATTATTATACCCTACAAGTGCACACAACGGTTAACATTGGCATGATAATATTTTTTAATATTGTAAGTGTACGGGAAAGTTAAATTGCACCAAGTTTGTATCATAAGCCAAACATATCCTTCTTTTACTCCGTCTTGACAGTGTTATCCTCGTTATATGTCTCTCCCTCTAGGTATATATATATATACTTGGTCTTTTAAAATACCACACAATATTTATTTTATCAATCTATTCATTTAATTACCACACAACTATTTCAAGACTTAACTGATTGAGTAGGGTAAATACATTAATTTAATATTATGGATCCACCAACTTCAAAACATGTCTCCAAATTATATTTATTAGAAAGTGTATTTTATAAAGTATAAGACTATTGACACTTAAAATGAATAGAATCTCAACACTTGAAAAAATGTATTCAATGTTTTAAAAGTATTCAAGAAAATATATATAAAGTTTTACAATTTTTTTTTTTAAAGTAGTACGATACTCATTTAAGCATCAATGGCCTTTATTTTGGTTCAAGCTATTCGAGTAAAATAGGTTGGCTTACGTAAATCAGACCAACGTCTCCGAGCTATTCGAGTAAAAAAGTTGTATTCTAATTTGAATTTACCACCGATCAATCCCGGTGGGCGACTTACTAATAGTTTTATTCTCTTTAAAATTGACTTAAAAAATGAGGACATGCAAGTTGGGAAACAGTAAAAAGTGAACAGTCGACAGGGAGGGGGAGGGGGAGGGGGAGGGGGGTATATAAGTGAGTTGATGGAGGGCAGGGAAAAAGAAAGATGGGATTAATCTGAGTGGAATGATGGCCACCTATTTAAGGCAGAGACAAAATGAAATGATGTCTGTTTGCCAACAACACTCACTCCTTCTCTCTCCTCCTCCCTTCAAACTTAGCCAGAGAAAGAAAGAGAAACTTCATTTATTTTTTAACAGCTAGTTATATTACGAAAGTAATATTTTTTTTAAAAAATTATAATATATGTTTATGAAAATGTATATTATTTTAATAATATAAATAATTATTTTAGTAATAACATTTTCTCTATTTATTTATTTATTATTTTTTAGATAGTGTTAAATTTACAAAACTTTTATAAATTTCTTTTATACAAATAACTATAGTATTAATAAGATTAAAGAAAAACTAGACAACATAATAAATATGTGTGAACTAGTTTATCCGAGCGTTGTTATATTGTTAGTGTACTAGGCCGTAGCTCATTTCAAATGCAATATTCATTTTTAATATTTTTTTTTAATTTCAACTATATATTTTTTTTATACTTGTATATTTTTAAAAGTTAAAGTCATAACTTCTTATTATATAAATATAAAAAAAATATTTTTTTGAGGAGTGAAAATTTTAGTTGAGAAATCTTGTAATAATATAAAAAGTTTATACAAAAATTAAAGAAGTGTGAAACATTTACATTTATTTATTTATTTATTGAAACTTCAAATAAAGACAGATACTCTAGAACAAGATATATATTTATGTAATGCAAAATCTATATACGGAGTGTTGTTGCTCATGGTGCGTGCTAGCCTTATGACGTCAGGCGCATGTAAGCACTACGCCACGATGAAAGCAGCACATCCCCTTGCTTGCTTCCTTCTCGCCATGCTTGTACACGTGGCATTGGGATACTAAATTTAAATCGCAAAAAGTAACTTTAACCAATCTCGTATTGACATTATAAATATCACATTAAAAAAATCAAAGCCACGTTAAAAAATTCAAAGGCTCTAAAACAATATATAAAAATAACAAGGGGCTACTCTATCTATTTTGAATTGGTTGTGGACTGAACTTAATTAGATTGGATTTGTGCAGTTGAATTAGCTCATATAATTGAGCTTTGTCCTACATTGCATAATTTTTGTAACATTTAAAAAAAAAAAAAATCACAAAAAGACAAAAGAAAGAATTTGAAAAAAGTTCATACAAGTGAAGTTGGAATTAAATAGAAAATTGCAATAATTTTTTTGGAGGGAAACAAAAATCATTTTATACAGCTTTAATCGAGATTGGGCAGATTGCATTAACATAAATAATTTTGTATGATGTATTAGATTTTCAAATAAACCTTCTTAGATATTATTTTAATGTTCCACACTTCTTATATTAAATAGAATAATAGATAATTTAATTTTTTTTGCCAACGAAAGGCGGCTGAGTAAGTAAGTATTGAAATACTATACTTGTAAAATTTAAATCCGAACTTACTGTCAATTATCCTTATTTAGCACAGCCCAACTTACTGAAGAAAAATTTGTATGATAAATATTAAACTTATATGGTATAAAACGAGTAAATTTATTGTATTTTTAAATTTTATTCATACAATTTTTCTTTACTCGTATTAACCATCCGGATTTAGATCACTTGTATGAAAAATAAAAAAGAAAAAGAAATGTTTCATACACTCATATGTACCATTTCTTCTTCTGTTTTTTATTTTTGAGTTCAAAGTTGATACAGGTAAAGAACACTCATATGACTATTTTTTATACTATATCCATTTGTATCTTCTCTCATAACTTAATTAATGTTTACAAATTTTAATATAAATTTTAACATTCATGTCGTGAATGCTCTCCATGAAGTCATATATATAAGAACCGTTAAAATTTTATGGAGAAAAAAATATTTAAAAAAAAATCAACTGCAAACAACCATGTGAGTATATATGCCTTATTTATTTGGCCATAATGGTACCAAATCACATAAACTTGAATGTCCCATCCACATAAATATATTTCACATTAATAAAACAAAAGGGCAACAAAGATCATGATTTCTATATGAAAAAAATCCTTCATCAATGGCAAGTATTGTGCAATCAATATGATTGCAAATTTAACCTATGCCCCACAAACAATTTTTGCAAATTAAAGTTAACATAGATTAATGTGTGTAATTGAAGAGATCATAACAATATTATAGGTTGGTTTGGAACTTTGAGAAATGGTGGGTAGATGAGGAAGTGCATATATATATATATATTAGTGTGATGGTGGTTATTTTTTTTTAACATAACCTTATAGTCGATGCTCGGAAAATACTACACATTTAAGAAATAAAAATAAATAGATTTAATTATATATAAAAAAATCTCAAATTATATAAACTTACTTAAAAAGTTAAATCATCACTAACTCGAAGCCTACAAATATAAAAATAAAGAAACATCTACTATCGCACTACTCTCTAAATATATCTAAGGCACATGTTAAATGTGTTAGTAATTAAAAGAATTAGGTTGTTCACCAAAATTTATACCTCACTAAATGCATAGTGTGCTATTGTTATATTTAGATTATTATTATGTTTTTTAAAATACGCCTTAACACTATTTTATATTTAAAAATAACATTTCTTTAATTTTAATTCTATTTATCTTTTTGAGACCCTTTAATATAAAAGTTTTCATTTTCCAAAATTAATTTATCAGATCCATTTTGATTCAAAACACCTTAATTATAGTTAACTAAGAGTTTTCCTTTGACTTGGCGCATGTGTACTATGTATGTGCTCATTTGTTTGGTACAAATGCACCAAGTAAATATGTACAAATTCTGTACAAATGCAAGAAACTAATGTTAGAGTATTAGAGAGTAAAATGAGATACGTTAATAACCCCGCCCCTTAATTTGTTCTCCCAACATCCTATGCGGAGGATCCAATTTTTTTTGCTAAGTCTTTAATTAAGGGTGGTGTTATTTACACCATTCATTTCTGTCACAAATACTACAATCCAAAATTTAACTAAAAATACATTTTAACACTACCTTATTTGTCACAAATTCACCTTTTCATTGCCTGATGTTAGGTGTGTGCTTAACAACACTCTCCTCATATTAGCCGAGTTTATGTAAGTGCACTTACCTCTCATTAGTCGAGTTTTATTTGAAAAACACTCCAGTCATCCATTACCTAATGTTAGGCGAGTTATTACAAACAAATTCTCCTCAAATGAGATGAGTGTATGCATCTGCACTCACCTCTCATTAGGCGACTCTTAGGGGGGTGTTAATGATTAAAATTTACCTTTGGAGTGTGTTTGTGACAGCGGTAGTATTTGTGACAGAAATTTTGTATATATAAGAACTTACATTAGAACAAAATTTTGTTAATGATTATTAATTACGCTAAAATTAGTATACCATTAGAAAGTGGAATTTCAAATATAAATAAACCAACATTGTTCAAAATAATAAAATTTATGTGCAAAACAAGTATCAAAATACATTATTATATAATTATACTTTCATCAAAGTAGAAACATTTAATACATTTTACTAGAAATTAGGTAGAAGGGCTTATTATACATTGATTTTTATCAAAAATCCAATGAATAATATTTTTTTGAATGAAGGGCCTATTTTTAATTGGTAATTTGAATAAAGGGCCTATTTTTAATTGGTAATTAGTGTAAGAGGCCTATTTTGTTTTATATTTTAAATGAATGTATTTGAATAAATTTAAATATCATTTAATTAATAAAAACATGTTATGTATTACCTAAATTACCCCTTTTTATGAAATTTTCACAAAAAATATGGACTGCAAAGTTCATATTGCAATAAAATATGAACTGCAAAGTTCATATTGCAGTGAAATATGTACTGCAATATGAACTTTGCACTAAAAATATGGACTGCAAAGTTTACATTGCAGTAAAATATGGACTGCAATATGAACTTTGCACTAAAAATATCGACTGCAAAGTTCACATTGCAGTGAAATATGGACTGCAAAGTTCATATTGCAGTGAAATATAGACTGCAAAGTTCATATTGCAGTCCATATTTTAATGCATATTGATATTTTTTTAGTTTATTTTAAGGGTTGGGATGTCATTTTATAATGAAAAAAAAAGACACATGTCATATTATCAATAAAATAAAAAATAGGCCCTTTATTTAAAAAAAAATTATTCCTTGGCCTTAGTGTGAAAATCTTTCTCTAATAAGCCCTTTTTTTTAATTGCCCCTACATTTTAATATCTATTATGATTTTACGTAGAGAAGTATATCTGTAGTACACGTATCTTTTTTATAAACTTTCAATTTGAGAAAATAGAAAAGTATTTTTTATATTATTTTTACATAATAGAGAAGTACTTTAATTAGTTTTCTTAAAACAAAAAAGTAACTAATTAATTAGGAAAAGGGGAGTGGAAAGGTGAAGAGCTTTTTCTTTTCTTTTTTTTTCTCTGCCAAAAAGTCAAATAGGCTCTCTCCTTTCATCAATCATAATGATATCTTCACCGCCGATTGCAGAGGGAGAGAGATTTGCACCCAAGATTCATCATCATTGTTCTTGATATTTCTCCTCCGTAGGTGGCCCAAGAAAAAAAATAAAAACCCTAGAAATATGATCATTCACTGCAAAAAGAAACCCTAGTTAATAGTAAATGTACATATGGACCTATCTTCAATTCACTTTTTTCTTTTCTGAAAGATATGTGGCATATGATGAATTTCACTTGTTCACTTAATTATTTGAAATACTTAATCCATTATTGTGCACTCATCTGTTATTCCTTTTTTCTCCATTTAAAATCTCTCACATATATATATGGCATCGAAATTTGAGACGGAATTCTACGTATAAACCTAAAATTTAACGATAAATTTTCGCTTTCAAAATATTGAAAGATATTTGTAACACTGAAAAATATATTAGTAAATGTGTGATCTATGTACAGATGGTCAAATCAAATCTTTAGGGCATATTACACATATGTATATATAGAGTTCATTTCAGGTATGGACCAATCTTTACGTATTGAGTCATTTTATGACAATTTTTCATGATAAAAACATTTGAGGTGTACTTTATATAACTTAAAACCGTCATAAAAAAGACTAATTTGTACGGATTGGTCCGCATGTAATTCCTTCCTGTGTACATATATAATAAAGAAGAATTACTTCTAAATTCAAAATTCGTTCCCTAACAATTTTATATCTAGTCATTACAATGATTTAATTTTATCCAATTTATATGAATATCTCAAATGATTAGGTAAAAAATGCACGAGAAATCAAAGGATTAAGTAATTAAAAACCGACGCCAACGTAGATGGCCCTTATCTATTTTTTTTTTTAATATAATAGTTCAATATCTACAATATATCAAATGATTATAGCCACAAATGCACCTATATCGGCCTGCTCAAAATACCACATGCCCCCCTGAGTATAATGTTACATTGGCATACTCCTAGCTAGATCGTGCTCTTAGTACTATTTTATTAAGCCTACAACCCCAAACCCCAACGTACACACAAAAAATAAGATATATGGCCTCTTATTAGGAAAGCAGCTGAGCATTACCTAACGGTTATTCATATTGATTAAACAATTATTTTTTTGTTAAAACATATTACTGCTTTAATTTAGTAAAAATATTTATTTTGACAATATTAATGCTACTTTACATAAATATTAAACATCACTTAATTTATTATATTTGGATAATACTGAACGAACTCGCAGGGTGTGTTATACGTACTTTAAACATGTACAAAGGTACCTAAAGCAGACCCTCACAAAACATGTTTACACAATTAATATAGGATTAAGATATGAATATAACAAACCAAAAAGCCCCCAAAACAAATGAAAAAAGGTGTACAAACATTCCATGTGACATGCTGTAGCAACGGACATCACATTTGGACAAGCAAACAACCGCAAAAAAGAAGTTATATATATACCTACCAATAAACATGAGGAATTAAAAAAACAGAAAAGTTATATATATACCTACCAATAAACATGAGGAATATTATCATGTATATATATATATATATATTATGTCTTGCATTATTGTACCTTATGAGACTTGGATTTTCCATGCTTTCCAAGTCAAATAGCAGCATCTGGCATGGGTTCATTAACCCTTAACCATTGACTTCATTTCAAAGAAAAGTGTAATATATATGTATATGCTTTATTTTTTATGTTTTGCTTTCTTTAAATGCAAAGTTCTTTACTCTCCTATATCCTCCAAATCTTCAAACACATGTATATAAAGTTCTTTTTGGGGTTGAAACTGTAAAAAGGTTCTCTCCCATGTGTGTGTGAGAGATCTAGAGAGAGAGAAAAAGGGAAGGTTGCAAGTCCTACTTATTTATTTTAGGTATTTGGTTCGTAACACGCATGAACTTTGTTCAAGATCTTTGCTCTTATATATAGATTTCAATCTTACAAGTTTAAGAGAGAGGCCTTAATATAAATTCATACTCAAAAGTCATAAAGAAAGAAGCAAGTTAAAGCTAGTTTGAGAATTTCAAGGGTGAGAGAGAGACAGAGAGAGAGATGTTGAATCATCAAGGGTTGTTTGAGGAACAAGAGATGATGTCAACACAAATGGGATTTTATTCTTTTCCTCTAAATTTGGGTTCTCTTCCATTTGGATGCAATCAATCTTCACTAAAAACCCTAATCACAGCAAGTACAACTACCATAGATCCACCACCTACTACTACTCTCATGACTCAATTTCCAACTCCAAAGCTTAAAGAAGATCTCTCTTCTCATTTTGGAGGATCCCATCTTCTTTCTTTGCAAAGATCAGCTTCAAATCTGTGGTAAGCAACTCTCTCTCTCTCTCTCTCTCTCACACACACACACACACACTTCAATTTTTTCTTTTTTAATGTTACTCACCTATTAATTTTCCATGCACAAACCCTTAATAATTAATCTTTTTGTTATCATTTTCAAACATAATTGTGTTGTGCTTGTGCGTGTGAAATCTATATGATACACAAACCATCTCCCCCCCCCTCTCTCTCTCTCTCACACACACACCCACACACACGTACACAACCCAAGAAAACATCCTCATGTAAGTAACCTTTTTAATTTTATATGCACAAACCCTCTTAATCTCTCCCCCACTTCAATTCGAACATAATTAATGGTGCTAGTTGTGTGTGAAATATGTGGTAAACAAACCATCTCTCTCTCTCTCTCTCACCCATAGACAAAAACATGACCTTTTAATTTCCCATGCACAAACCCTTTTAATCTCTATCATTAATTACATACGAAAATTATTGTGTTTACTTTTATGATCTTAGGGCATGGGGAGAAGTGAACGATTTCATTGGAGGTAGTAAGAGAAATATTAGTGGAGGAGGAGGGGGAGGAGGAGAAGATCATTTAGGGGTTACAGCAATGAAGATGAAGAAGATAAAAGCAAGAAGAAAGGTAAGGGAACCTAGGTTTTGCTTCAAGACCATGAGTGAAGTAGATGTTTTGGATGATGGTTACAAATGGAGAAAGTATGGGCAGAAGGTTGTCAAGAACACCCAACATCCAAGGTAATTAATACAATTACCCATTCTAATTAATTTAATTCATTCATTTACTATTACCCTCTTCTTTCATTTGTTTCTTAACTTCTTTCTTTTAACAAAAATAAAAAAAATATTCACTATTGCAGTAGAATCTGTAACACAGTCGCCCACATAATCTGACAGTCTCTCTCTCTCTCTCTCTATATATATATATATATAGATATATATCTTCTCCTTAGAAGTACGTCATCCTAAGTTAACTATCTAATCAGTTTCTTTGTTTTTGTTCTCAAGAAAATATTCAGTGTCGCACTTGTATTTATAACACAATTAATCATACATATTTGGTTTATCATGGATCAGTTTCTCTTCTGAAATAGGGTTATTAAATTAATTGCTCATATAGCGAAAGCAATTATATCTCGTTGGTGAATATTTTCTCAATAAATGTAATTTCAAAAGTTTTAATAGTAGCTAGTTCAAGCTCATCTCTCTGTCATTATTATTTTGATTGATTACTAGGCTTTAGAGGGTTTGGTTAAGGAGATTTGCGTAACAAATCTATGAGAATAAATCATTAGTTACTCAAATTATTTTAATGGAATGGCCAAAAAGAAGTTATTATTAATCTTAAAAGACTAAATCTATAATAACTGATGTAATAATAATGTGGGAGGGACTCTCATTTATAATTAATATGATGCATATTCAAAGTTAATCGAAGAGATGATTAATTATTCGAGCAATGAGAACCAAATGAGAGCAAGTAAAGTAATAAATCATCTCCACCATTAATAAAGACTTCAATTATGTGGTTCTATGAAATAATTAATTTATTCATTATTCATATTAGGAGGAGTAATGGAATCTCTAACCCCCAGAAAATTTTGCATACTAAAGAATTATTTTATTAAAATTAAAATTGAGTTTGAAAAGCTCAAACTCTGTGGCATACAAAGAATAAGAAGCCGGACACGAGAAAGTGATGAAAGAACATCAAAAATGTAAAATTCAAACTTTCCATGTAGAAAAGGGTCACGTGACCCTATTGTTATAACAAATATGACTATTGTTAATGTTTAGCGTAAAAGTATATGGTACAATAATACAATCCTTTACCCTGAGTTGTTATACATAATTGATTTCGCGATAGATATTGTAACACGGATAAAATGGTAGCTATTTGGGTTATCAATTGACTTTTTTAAACTTTTTCCCATTTTCATGTTTGACAAGAGACTCCCTTACCGTAATGAATTTGCACGTATCATATTTCATTCATCCCAAATTATGATTCGCTACTGGAAAAGCTAACTTTTTAACCATATGTTAACTTTAGCATACTTAATGGTAAGATCTAATTTTTATTTTTTTTAGTTTTTGTAAGATTTGATACAAAAACAACGTACTCTAGCTTTGAAACATCTAGAAAGGGGGAAAAAAAAGGCGATTCTCAAACAAAGTGCAATGTAACTCCACTTACGAAATTACCATATTAATTTAGCGCATCTGGAAAATTGGTGTGGAAGCTTTTACATAGATACAACTGTGATACTAAACATTTTTTACCCGATAAAGTTAGCAATCAACTATCAATAAAAGTCATAAGCTGTTAAGGAGAATGAAGCTGTTGTCCATTTACTTTTTGAATCCTCCAATTTAGATTTTGTTATTTATTTTTTGGAGTGTGTTACAGAGTTACACTTTTAACGTGCAAAGTATATATATATATCAATTTTTTGATTGACTCATTTCCGGATAGAAGTGTTTGATAAAATTTGGTGGACATAATCTACTTTATCATGGGTCAAAAAGTTTTAGAAAACATTCGTGGTGAATAAAAAAGTGAATGAAGGAAGTTATCTTTATCAAGTTTCATAAAAATATTCATTGATTTACCCCTCAAAATACTTGATCCTTATTGAAGAAACTTAAGGACGGTATTTAAAGAGACCTATATGATATACATATATATATGTATTTCTATGGAAGAATGCCATGCATGATATTTTGCTTTTCAGTTTGTTTTACATTTGGGGGGAATTCACTTTATATGATTTGGGTTAGGATTGTAAAGTAAAAACTCAATACTTTTTACTGTTTGTTGATTAGTGTATATGGTGGGGATGTAGTTTCATCTTTTTCAGGAGGACGATGCATGTATGTTTCTTACTTTTTCACAAAGAGACATCTCTCAACATAACCCCACTCTGCTTAAAGCCCATTTTTCACCTTATAATGATTCCAGCAGTTTGCCAGTTATTTTGCAACATTCTCTCTCTTTCTCTCTACTCCTTTTTCGCCAAAGCGCATCCATAATATTTTGTTTGTGTAGGATAAGTAAAGATAATTTTGTCATATAATAATGTACGTATTGTACAATCAGTGGTGGAGCCACATGGAAACGAACCCACCTTAATTTTTGTAAAACATATATTTTTATTGATAGTTTTGGGAGAAAAATAATTTAGTGTGTAATAATATAGAAGTTTTCCCACCTTAGTTCAAGTGAAAATTTATATTTTGCCCCCATATTACATATATTTTGGTGTATTAACTTTGTCTCTCATATTTTATGAATTAACAAATTATTTTTCGTCCTCCCTCATGTTAAATAATGGCTCTGCCACTGTACAATATATGAAAGATAAAGTAAAGTAGAATATTACACCCCCTCTCTCTCTCTCTCTTGCATTTTGTTCGTCACCTACCTGTTTGCCTAAGCGCATGGCGAATTTTCCTTTCAAAAATTTAGTTCCCAGCTATTTGTTAACGTTTGGACTATAAACCCCAAATCAAGAATTTAAAGTTTGCGCAAGACTACAGAATGATCTCAGGCTAACTCCCATCCATTATGAAATATCTTTCTCCTTCGATCTATCTTTCTGCCATTTCTTTTTTTTTTTCCCACGGGGTGTCCGGACCAGCTTTCGCGCCGCTCGGGATTCGTGGTTGTTGCTGGCTAAGTATTATTTTTGACGACGTTGTCCCAGTGGCAGCCTTGTACCGCCATTTCATTTTCAAAATTTACCTATTATACACATATACAAGTAATGGTTTTGTACCCTCTCCTTGGCAATAATAGTGGAGCTCTTTACGATAAAAGCAATTCTAATTTTTGTATTTTCTTGCAAACAAATAGCTATATGAATCTCATCTGCGAATACATTGTTTTCTTGCTAACGGAAGAAAACCCCACACCCTAGACTATTTTACTCGTGTCATATCCGTGAATAGTTTGCGATTTCCTTTAGTGCGTCTAATTGAATTTTTCCATGTATATATGCAGGAGCTATTATCGATGTACAATGGACAATTGTAGAGTAAAGAAGCGCGTAGAGCGATTAGCAGAGGATCCAAGGATGGTGATAACAACATACGAAGGGAGACATGCGCATTCTCCCTCCAACGACGAAGAAGATTCCCAAGGTTCATCACTTCTCAACAATTTCTTCTGGTAGCTCATAAGCTTGATTTACATGTCCTCGTAACCTTTTTTCTTCAAGGCTGATGATATGTATGAGTTTCCTTTTCATTTTTACACTAGGAGGAACTTTTGAGAAATAATGAAGATAATGTGTGTGTAACATGTACGTATATTCGCGAGAAAAAGTTAAATGCACTTAGGACACTATGTCGTGTTCAGTACTAATGAAGACGTGACACGACCATCGACACTTAATGCTCTTCATTTGTAGCGAGAAATAACAAGAGCGTGTTAGTTGTAGCTGTGTCATATTTTCATTGGTATTGAATATGAAGATTTGGGGCCTAAGTGCATTTAACTCTTCCTTGTATGTGCCCTTGTTTTGTTGGGCCTGTTTCTGTAATACTTGAAAAAAATATAAACTTTCCTATGATTAGGTACCATTGCGTTGCTATGTATGTATGTATGTATGTCTTTTGCATGTAGACGATTGGCTAATGCTTAATAACAAGGTAATTTTTATTTTATTCTTCTTTCAAAACGAAGGGACATATGGTGTTGTGTACTAGTTGTTGAATCCTTAATCTAACATTGGATTTATATGTGAAATAATTATGTGTTGTGCACTGTGGTATGGCTAAGCTCACTTTAAAAGTGATCAACTAATATTTGGGCTTAAATGTATTTAATAAGGTGTGGGTATTTAATGTGTAGATACTTAAGGGTAATTCTATTTTTATGATGGGCTAAAATAGAAAAATTAAATAGACAGTAGGGTTTACTATCTATATATATTGTGTATATGGTCCCTAAATCGCACGTATGTATCTTGTCTCTATTGAACTCCCATCATCACAGAGAGCATAGGGAAAGACTTGAAGGATTATCTAAAGAAATACGTGTAGATCTGGAAGGCGTATGCTTTTGCATATTAATCTTTTGATTTTTGGTGATACGACAAGAACGATTCTAGGGTTTATAGTTTGTTTAGAACTAACAAGATCTAACACTAGTTACATGGTTGGCAATTTTTTTAAAATTAAGTCACAATCAGAAAATAATTGGTACAGGTAGTATTGTGGATGGTGTAAACCAAATCAAAATGATGTAAAAAGGGACTCGGAGAGATCTAGAGGGATTCATGTAAGATAGGACCTGAGAGACTCTAATGACGATGTAGGACTTGATTGATTCCAATTAAAAGCAAGTTTTCAAAGAGGACTCGACAAACTTAAAGGGGTCAACGGAAAGAATTAGATTCATCTCTTCTAAAGTGTCAAAAATCAGTTTAGAGGTAAAGTTATGTTAAGTGGTAAGCAACTCCTCTTACCCCACCCCAACTTTGCCTTAAGGTCAAGGGGTTAAGGGTTTGACTCATGGGGGTGACGGGGTTTTTTTTTTTTTGTTTGTAGGATTAAAGGAAATATTTAAATCTCCCTTAATTTTATTTTATTTTAAAAAAATTTATGCCATCCGGAGAATTAATCTTAAATTGAACTAGTTAGCTTCTATATATTTAATAGAGTTATCACCAAAAATTTCGTGATCTAGTTGGAAATGAAAATTGGAACTATTCAATTTAAAATTAATCGTAACATTACCTCTAGAGTGATGTTCTAGTTGATGCAGAGGGAACTTCATGAATGACAGTTTAAATCACTTTTAAGGGATACGGTGAATTGCTCCTTTTGGTGTAGTACGTCAAGTTACGTTGGCAAAAAATTCAAGTGACTAAAAGGCAGCTTGCCATTCCCTCAGCCGGATGGGGCAATGTGACAGCCTTTGTTGGGTTGTATTAAGAATGGTCTAGTTTTGGCAATTTTTATGTACATGTTTATCTGTATACTTCAGTTTAATTTAATTCATTTTTGGAGAAAATTTTAAAAAATTGCTAACTCTTTCTTTTCCGATTTATTTTTTATTTATATTATGCAAATTTAGTGCAATAAAAGCTGCATTGGTTTGTTCTGAAAAAAAAAGAAAAAAGTGGAAATTGAACGAAATCTAGCTTAAGCTAGGTTATCCAAAAAATGGACACCATATGTCCGATTCTTTATACACTTTTTT
The DNA here is from genome assembly GCA_021464415.1 of Lonicera japonica. Lineage (NCBI taxonomy): Eukaryota > Viridiplantae > Streptophyta > Magnoliopsida > Dipsacales > Caprifoliaceae > Lonicera > Lonicera japonica. The sequence goes on along the minus strand of CM038466.1, from coordinate 73,702,114 downwards.
TTTTTTTTTTTTGCTGTTGGTGGGTGAAGAAAGAACCATTGGATCTCAATCTAATACAACAATATATGCATGTATCGAAATTATTGATTACAATTATTATTCTTTGTTATCTTTCTTTCTTTCATCAATCGAGTATGATAATTAGTAATTTTACTCTGTCATAAAAGATTATTTGTGGTTACTTTTTTTTATTCCTGTGACATAGAGGACAAACAAATGCAGGTGATGTGAGGTAATTTGTGATTTATTTACTATTTTTATAAGACTGGGGGTCCATTAAGACTGGGGGTACAAATGCAGCTGTTAATGATGGAGACAAATGGTTAATGTGCTATAATAAAATGGTTTTAGTTAGTTAATTATTGGGTTTTAAGACTGGGGGTCCATTAATTTAGTGGGCTGGCTTAGTTATGCTCTTCAATAAAAAGTTCTTCTCACTTATGGATTTGGTCAGCCCGATTTTTATATTTTGGGCTTTTCTGTGGAAATAAATTATTTGGGTACGTCTCTTTTTCCATTTTTTTTCCAAACAAATAGAAAATGAATACCTCAAGCTTTTGTTAAAGAAAAAGGTTGGGCAAAAAAAAGCCTAAAGCATTGCTTTGTACATGAGTCTTTTCTTGAATGGTAAAGCAGGCCCACTATGTTTGCCCCCTTCTAGGCCCACTATATTTGCTCTTGTTTGAAAATTTACGATCATTAGAAAATATATCTTTTACACAAGAATTTGGAAACTGAGTAGAGATTTCATGAATTCCATTTATTACTTTTTTGGTTTTCTATATATACAAAAAAAAAGGGGGGGGGGGATAAAATTATTTCATGAAATACAAGAAAAAATTACAATATTTTAGCAAATCATTTAAATTGAGTAATTTGAATGGAGAAAATTTACAAGATAAAGCAGAAATAAAATGAGTAATAATAATGCTAAGATGCTATTTTTTTTTCTCATCTATTAAATCACTTTCAACTACTCGACGGTGTGCTTCAATTTATGATTAATCAATTTTATTTTGTTTGCTATTTTATTTTTTATTTTTGAAGTATGTAGCCTGACTTTATGCATATCAACCTTTTACGCAAATATTTTTAAACTACATTTGAAGATGTTTTTAGCAAAGTCAAAATTTAGAACCACTTCAAAATTCTCACTATTTGTGCCCATATTAGACTTATTTTTGCCAACGACTTTTTGTTTTGGTTGACATTTTCTTTATTCTCATAGCAAAAAAGTTATAAGTTTAATTCACATAAACGTGGTATCGAATCCTTTGTTAGTATGTTTACGTACATATTGTGGTAGTTATGTGTTCACTTGCTATTGTAATGGTGGTTGTACGTACGCCCGTTAATGATTACGGTGGTTGTAAAATTAAGATTCCTATACTAAAATGTTGTATTCTAAAAATCACATGTATATATATACACCCGCATATATACTTGTTCCTTCTCCATTCTGTTACTAATTTCAAGTAATTTTTATCACTTTTTAATTATATCCACGTTTAATAAAATTCTTTAGTATACATATTTCTTTTTGTTTTAAACTTGCATGAATCAACAATCATGCAAAGGGTCTTTTTCTAAGAAAGCACAAAGAGCCATGCATGTGAAAGCCACTAATTGGTAAGTTGTCTTCACTCTTAACTTACTAATATAATGTACAATTACAAATAAATTAAACTCAAATAATTCCAAAATAAACATCTTTTTATAATTTAATTAAAATAATTAATAAAACAAGTATGAAAAGGAGGGTCCGCCTCGTAAACAAGTCAAAATTAAGGCAGTGTTGCTTCTTTCATTGCATCCTTCAAGGGGGACCACGGTAGACTGCCACGTGATCAACACATTCTTCCTCACCCCCATTTTTCTTTTGAGTCTTTGACAATACTTTACTACATTCAAATATATTCAATTTATTACGCCTTATATGTGTATTGCTTTTATGAAACAAAAAATATTTACTTCTTTTGTATCACTATTAATTAAAAATGAAGATATATAGACCTTGATAAGGGGACCTTTCTTTGTATCACTATTAAGTAAATAGAACTATTTGTATGGTGTGGGTAAAAACATTTCACAAAAAATAATTTAAGATGTAGAATATATATTCATAAAAAAAAGTATGAAATATAAAATATCTCATTAAATTACTCATCTCATCTTTTAACATCTTATAAAAAGTAAATATTTTTCTAATTATTTTTTAACTTTGTTATGAAACAACCAACTGACATAGTGGAAAGTTATAAATCCTTAACCAAATAAGGCAACAGACTCTCAATATAGAGAAAATACTCAAATTTTATTAAAAAGATAGTCTACCAAAACGATTATAATGAAATCCTCTTATAAGAGGAGAAAAATGCAAGAAAGGAAATAAATTCAAAATAATTTGAAAAAATTGCCAAAAATAGAAAATTGCAAAAATCATAAGATCCTGCTGTGTTGATGTCGAGGATCACACGGGATTTGACGGAAGTCAAATCCAATCTTCCAAAGTCAACTTATTGCCAAATTAAGACTTGTTTTAAATAGTAAAAACGCAAATTCAGACGCATAAAAGAAATGAATTTGGCCGAAAAACAACGTTCGTCATTGCCAAAGGTGTGACTTGATTTCTCTAAGCCGTTTCGGGTCAGACTTGCCAAGCTCCATGCAATTTTAGTTTCAATCACTTTTTAGGCCAAATGGACTTGCGGCAATTTAATATGGCTACATACATATCCGTTATTTGTTCTACATCACCAACTTTGTAATCAAATCGATCATTTGATTACAAAGTTAAAAAATAATTGCAAACATACTTAAATTTTTCTCATACTCGTGGACTAAAGAATTTGATTTCAATATCTTACCAAATTATTCATGTTATTTTTTAAGTTTTTGTAAAATTATTATAAGAATATATATATATATATATTGTAATTAAACGCACACTAAATTAAATTCCAAGGTAAAGTAAATTAAATAAAGAAGAAAAAATTGACAATAGGGAACAATCATAATAATAGTCACTCAGATAGAAGAGTCCGTGTAAGTTACCATATGCAAGCAAATTACTTGAAACACAAAATAATGTGGCGCGTGACAATGATGCTCGTGAAAAGCGGAGCGCGACCGGGTTCGGAATTTATAATGGTTACATAATTAATTCTATTAGCAGCAAGCCAGCAATAGACAATTAAATTAAATTTAGACCAACTTCCCAACTTGTCATTATTAAAATTGTGGCACACCCCTCTAGAACGTGATAGATTATAAAAACAAGACCAACTTTATTTATTCAACAATACTATACTTATTAAATATTTTTGCCGTTTGTTTTTTTATCAGTATATGTATCATATAAAATATTCATTTATAAAGTATTTTCCTTATTTAATTGGCATAAAACAATCCGTATATTATAATTATGTAAAACATTATTTCATAATTTAATGGTACAAACATTAAGTTGAATTTATTATCATAAGCCAAATTATTTTGTGTTTGGTATCTCTCTACACACACTCTCTTAAAATGACATATAATATTTATTTTACGTCTATTTTTCACCATACCATGCCATTATATAACTAGGATAATGTACATAGTTTCTGATTGTGCATTCCTTACGCTCCAATTGACAATTAAATATTAATTACTATGAATTTTGATAAGGATGGATTTGAAATAGACCTACACCTTCCATTTTAATCAATACAAACTTGCTGCATTAGATTTATCAATTTTTTATATAAAATATTATATGTAACTTAATAATTATTGCTACAAGAAAATTTAAGTTCTAACGACAGAAAAGTTAAACCGACCTTCATGTATTTTATAAATGTAGAGATGATATTTTGTTTTTGATAAAACTTCCAAAGACATTATTTTTGAAATAAAATTTCAATAAAAAAATATTATTTGGCGGGTATTAGATGTTCTATTTTTTAGAAAATATTATCAAATTTAGGGCTGGCAATTCGAGTTCGCGTGTCGTGTTAATACACATTTTCAAATAATCCCCTTTCTCGCCTATTATTTAAAATATTAAATTGAGCATTTTCAAATTACTCGTACTAGCCTATCAGTCAAAATAAAAAAAAAAAAATAACTCACACTGCCCAGTTAGTTAGAATTGCGTGGTACGTTACATGAGGACAATTGTTTGAATTCCCATATTTACAACTCTTATTTTCAAGCACTTAATTCTTATCCATCACATAAATATTTAAAGAAAGATTTGTATATATATATATATATATGTAACACAAATTAATGGGTCACTTGTTTTTTAACTTTTGAATGATGAATATTAAATGCGGAATTATGAATACTTGATACTGAATGAAATTTTTGAAAGAAGTATTTGGTTTTAATTAGTTTTGAATGCTGAATTCATGACATGTTGCAATTTTACTCTTATTAGTGTTTTATAAATCAATATTTAATGACTCAAAAGAATATATATACCAATGAAATAAAATTTCATTAAAGTTAAATTAAACATTCAACGCATGAATTACCTCTTTATGCTTACTGTTGAATTTTAATTTAATTCAACAGTAAAAAGTAAAAAAAACAAATACCAATTATACTTCTTAATACTAAATAACTTTCATTCAGTGTTAAAAGGTAAAAACAATTAAAACCAACTAAAAACTAAAACTATCATTTTAGGTAGCGTTTGGAAGACCACCTAAATGGGCTTCACGGATTCAAAAGCCTATTTGGAAAAGCCGTGGGTGTTTGGTGAGCAAATTTAGATGGACTTCTAACAGAAGTCTCCTCTCTTCCTTATATCTCTTAAAGTTGGATCATATTCTACAATAATTCACCAAACGAAACAAAATTTAAGTGTTGAAAGTCCATCTTATAGATGCCTATATTTCAAATGCACCTTTTCAAATGGAAGTTTCACCAAACAAGGCCTTATTTCAAACGCATTCAAACCAATACAATTGGTATTACTAATTATACTGAAAATATGTCAAATACATTATTTTATTAAAAGCCGACTATATAAATGGCTCAAAATTTTTATCTTCTTTCCAAATACAACATATACCATTAGAAGTATTCTTGCTCTTATATTAAAGTGTCACATAAAAACTAAGATACACATTCATTTAAAACCACAAAGTCAAATGCACCGTACTCACTCCACACACTCTCTACTCTTCAAAATCATTTTCCATCTCATCAATTTATTTTTAAAAATTTAAAGGCCATATATTTATATCCAAAAATTGGATATTAATAAAATTTATCTATTTGAAATCTACTAATAATTTTAATAAAATAATATTCATTATAATTATAAAATCATGTATGGAAAATTACAAAGAAGAAAATCTTTAATAAGACATATCAAATGTTGCATGATAGTTCATTAAGTGAAAAACTCACTCCGTTAATTTTAAAGTACTAAAGATCAGGTATAACCAATTTAATATTTAGACATAATTAAACCACTTCGACTTTCGCACGATTAATTTGGTTGGTTTATCTAGTTTGCTTGAATTATTTTACTATTAGACCCTTCAAATTTTAGGTTAACTTAGCATTCAACTTATATTTTTTTAGTCTTTTTTTTTAAAAAAAAGAATAAATTTGTTAAAATTAATTAGGCGATAGTTTGCTAAAAAAAATGCTATATAAGAATTAATATGAAGCAAAAAAGAAAAGAAAGAAGCAATATGATTAAAATAATTTTTTTTTAAATTAAATAAATAAAATTGTAGCATGGTCCGATTTTTAGTATTCACGAACAGAAGATCAAACAAAATTTATTTAAAAAAAAAAATAAAAAAAAATTAACCGGACTGTCTGTGAGGCTAAATTGAAACCACCATAATATGTCATTTAGGTTAATTTTATTCGTCTAATTGATCGATTTTCGACGCACTTCAGCCATGTCTTCATTTTTTTAATAAAAACCAAAAAATTGAAAGGTCCAAATATATTTAATTTAGTTTAATACACTAACAACGAAAATCCCCCTCTCATTTTAAATGAGACTTGAACTTAAAACACTTTTTAAATTTGAGTGTGTGGCTTACTACTTATATTAGTTCATCTACTCTCTAGTCATATCATCATTTAAATAATAGTAGATTTTCATGTGGTATAAACACTCTAACTCCTCACTATTTTTAGGGTAGTGCTATTTACATCTTCATATTTGTTACAAACAATCCCTTAAAGTAGATTTTTAATTATTAATATCCCTTAAAACTTGTTTAATGAGAGGCGAGTGCAGTTACACACTCGCTCCACTTTAGAATAGTTTATTTGTAAGAACTCACTTAATATCAGATAATATATTACTGAACTATTTTTCAAATAAGACGTAAATGAGAGATAAATGCACTTACATAAATTCGACTTATATAAAAAATATATGTTACTAAACACTTACCTGACACCAGATAATAAAAAGAGTATTTGGGATAAATAAAGAGGTATAAAAATATATTTTTAGTTAAATTTTAAAAAAAAATATTTATAATATATTTAAGAGTATAAATAATACCATCTTATTTTTACTCTTATTTCTTTCATATATATATTTTATTTTATCGTTAAATGAATACATGTTAGCACGGATATTTCGTAGTACATAATATTCTACAATTATTATTAAAATTTAGTTAGGGTCCGTCATAAAAAGCCGTCGCTTTGTGTTTCCTTGTCGTTTCGTAATTGTTATCCGTCCAGGTTAACGTGCGGGTCCCACTGACTGTGTTATCGCACGTGGGCACATCGAGCTCACATTTGCTTTGCTGCCCTCCTCTCTCTCTCTCTCTCTTCAAAGTCTTCAATTATTTCTGCTGCCCCACTTGCCCCATACATTGCCCTCCCCTTGTCTGCTGCCCGTAACCTCCACGGTCAGTTTCACACATGCCAGCCTACGTTGTTTCGGTGCGGTTTGGGAGGCGCTCCACTCACACGTGTGCAGCAGCTTTATCCAGACTACAACTTGATAAATGTCTTTATTAATCAAGTAGACAAATTTTTTTTTTCATTTTCAAAGCCCGCGTACTTAAGTAGACAATTCGTACCTTTGAAAAATATTGATACTAGTACCTAAAAAATATTTAGTAATATTTTTATTTTATTTTTTATAATTAAATAAATTGTTTTGTTATTCGATTTTTAAAAGTTGAATATAAATTTATATACTTAATTTTTGATAATTAAATAAAGTATTATTAAGTTTATACTCAATTCTTTATAATCGACTAACATATATCTTATTCAATTGTTAATGATCGAACGAAAAGTGCTAGTGTTTTCATGAGATATCCCTTTTAAACCCGCTTTAATTTTGTGCACACGCGATTTATACATTATTAGAATTTTTTTTTTCCTTTGACACATTATCTGAATACAAATAGTTTAAAGAAAAATTATTTGTCATTAGTAACTAATGTGACAATTAAGAGCTGTAATAGTTTTGCTATTAACAACTTACTTTTCTAATAAATTTTGAAATGATAAAATTAAAAAGTTAAAAAATATGACCTAATTTCAGTAACTTGAAATTTATTTCAAAATAAACGCTACTATAATTTGGTTTAATGAATCAATTGCATTGCATTTTATGAAAGACTCCGTGTCAAATAAATTTTTTTTTTTTTAAAATCCACTAAACTTTGAACCTAAAAAAAATTCAAGTCACAAGTTAAGTTGAACCAACCCCTAAAACTTATTACACTATTTACGAAAGCAATAGAGTCGCCCTACTTTTCTACGTGAGATAAAAGTCTAGATTTTTATTTTTAGTCTACAAAAGTCTAGAATTAGGTGAAACATAAGATTGCGTGTTAAGGTAAGATAGTTGAGCACGAGGAGGAGGGGGTGGGGCAGCCCTTTGAGATTAGGTGTTTACATTTGACCAGTCACGGGTTTTGCATTTTAACTAATTTACTACTTTATCCTCATAATTTTGTTTTATGTTTAGATAAGGATTCGATTAGATAGTTAAAAATGTGATAATTTACGGTCCGTCACAATTTAATCTCCGTTTTTTATGAATTATCAGAATTTATCATTATTTATATTAATTTTTTTTTATATAATAATTTAGATGTATGTTTTGTACTTAATAATACTTGAACAAAATATATCAATTGAAAATTAAATAACAGTAGATTAATATTAACAAAATTCTCTTGCGTTCAAAATTAAAACTTCATTTTTCAAGAGAGAAAACAATTTTTATTTTTAATCAGTGATTATGTTAAAAATATTATTGTAATATTAAAAAAGTTTGAAGCCAAACATGAACTCTAAGATTGTATTCGGTTAATTGAACACTCAATGCAGTAAAATTTCTTATTAATATTAAGAGTTTTATATGTAAATGAAATATTTGTATCTGTGTTGTGTTGTTGGTATTGGAATGATAAAATAAACAAAGTATATCTTTTAATATACACGTGGTTTGCTTCGAAATGTGAAAATAGTGTAAAAGAAAATCATTTATATTTCAAAAGAAGGATCTTGTAATCAGTATACCTCGTTATATAATACAAGTGAGCGATTTCCTTCACTATCCTTTTTTTTTTTGTTCTTATGTAATTTTACTTTGCTACTTTATTTTATTTAATAAGGTGATATCCATTTGAGTTAAATAATTTTTTTCTAAAAATCGCTTAAGCCTATTTAGTTATTCAGCAGAATCGAATCTTTGTCAAGACTCTCAAATCTTGACTAACACACCCCTAACCCTCGTTTGTTACACTTTTAATTAAATTAACATACAATGTTGAAAACAAACAAAACACAAACTTTGCTCACAGTTGTGAAAATATAGACTTCAATTATATCTTAAAAAAAGCCCGAATTTTCAATTTGAGACATTCTTAAAAGCTACGGAAGGAGTAATTTTAATGCATCTAGTAATTTTTTTTTAAAAGTTTGTGGTTCTTCATGTACACTATTTTCATTTTGCGAAGACTCAAATTCTCATGTATTTGCATTTCCCATGATTACTACCACTCTAAAAAGTATTATAAAAGATATATATATATATATATATATATTTCAGAGATACTTTCTTATTGGTGGAATTGACGATGATAATGTTCGCCAGATTCTGCTCAATTCCTTCCCAGAAACACTCGTTACTGAGGTCAACAAGTTAATGAGGTTGCAAAAGTTAACCATCAAAGATGTTACTGCTGCTCAGAACTATGATCACATACTTGATGCCGTTGGCCGTCTGTGTAACCAAAAGAAGTTCTTCGATGACATTGAAAAGGCAGGAAAAATGCTTAAAGACTCGTGCAATCAAGAAAAGTTCCAGATCAAGTGTTCTCACAAGAACTCCTCATGTGATTGCAAAACCAAAAATAAGTCTCACTTCAAGAAAGGTTCTTACCACAAGGCTTGTTTTGACAGTTCCACCAAGCAGTTTAACAAAAAGTCCTCTCGCCCTTTTAGAGGAAAACAAAAATGGAAGTATGTCAAGCGCAAACCTTTCCGTGGAAAGAAATCAGACACTTGAACACTATGATATATATATATATAGTGTTACTAAAAATAATTTTAGAAGTTAAATTACTCATGTAGACTGGTAATATCAATTCCCTTAAAAAATTGATAAATGCACTAATTTATTTTACACAAATCTATCACTCATCGTGAACATCATTTTTAAAGAATTTATTAAAAATAAAATAAAATTAACTAGTTACCTCTACAAAGAAGTGGACTCCATTTTTTAATCAATGAATGGATGCTTATGCTAAAACATGTATATATACACATATTAAATTTTTATGCACATGCATGTGCTATTTGGTATAAGTAATTTTGTTGACCTAAGGTCTTAATCTTATTTTGATAATAACAATAAATCAATCATGTATAATTTGGGACCATATTATTCATTTATATTTATATGCTATTTATGCTTGTAATAGTTAACACACATTAATTTATTGTCATCATCTAAAAGGGGAGATTGTTGACCTAAGATCTTAATCTTATTTTGATAATAACAATAAATCAATCATGTGTAATTTAACAGGTTTCTTAATATAAGTATATAGTTCATTTACTTGAAAAATTGAAGAAAAATATGACAAGGATCAATCTTTCACTATTCGATCATTGGACAAGATAAGGAAGATCAAATCTCTCAATGCAAATCATAAAGCACAAAGGATAAAAAAACTATATAAAAAGCTTCAAGGAAAAAGCTTCAAATGAAGATCAATCTAAAGAAACAAATCAAAGCATTCGAAGACTCGTTAATTTAGTAATTGAGTGAGTGCTGAAGATTTATGTAAAGTTACTTTATTGATCAAATCCTTATAGCTCAAACATATTCATGCATCTTTTAAAAGATTATTTAAACAAGCTTGAAATTGAATTTATTTGAAAAACATCATTTTACAAAGACCGAGTTTCAAAATAAATTCATATTAATTTTAAATAATTTTATTTTAATCTCTAATAAAAATAGATATCTTATAAACATATCTTTAAGGTTCACAAATCATTAGATTTATATTTGGAACTAAATTGTTAAATTGCAAAAATGTTTTTATTTTACATTTAAAATTTGCTCAATTTTCGCACAGTTTTGATCTAACGGTAAGATGGAGGCCTTCCCGAACTCCGATCATTTTGAAATTTTTACAGTAGTTAGACAACATCTCGTAGCACTTTTGAATAAAACTTGAGCATGATCCAACGGTCAAATTGGGAGAAATTAACAAAATAAATTTGAATTTTTTGTTAAAACTAGTTGTTGGAAAGTTTGAAAATATATACCTTGGAGCCAAAACCTCTCTTAATCATCCCCAACGGCCATATGAGTTTGCAAGCTATATATATGAGATCCTAGACAAGTTTTAACACACTTGAATCATTCTACAAACTTATTTTACATATATACAAAGTTATTCAAGTATTCAATTCATTTTATTGATCATATTCTTCATTTTTTAGCTATATATTTTTGATCAATTTTGATAACTCTAGTGTGAGCTTCATTTGTAATTTTTAAATACACTTTAGAGTTATTATATTGGTGTGTTATATTGGTATGTATCACTACAAATAATTCATTCTTCATTTCAAAAGAGAGTTTGTCTCTTTGTAGAGCAAGAGTGCATATCTTGTGAGAAGTGTAGTGTGTATAACTACATTGTGAGTGTTGTGTGCATAACAACATTTGTATTGATGTTTGATTTTCACCAGAAGAAGATTGAATAGTGAAAATTCTCGGAGAACTAACCGAGCGCGGACGTATGGTTGAATAAACCGAACCGCGAGGACAAAAAGTCTTGAGCTTCAAATTGGTTCAATCTCTCTAACTCAAGCTCTTTTTTTATTACTACATTATTGCTTGTATTTTAAGATTGCCTATTTTCTTATCTTGGGATTGATTACTTTAAATTGATTATTTCCTTGATATTGTTGCTTAGCTAAGTTGTTTTACTTAAATATTTTAAAAACGTTTTAATTCCGCATTAAGTTTTTAAAACCTTATTCACCCCCCTCTCGGGTTATTTTCCCATCAACAAATTTAATAAAAAAAATTGAGAAATAATAAGTAGCGTATTGTTGAGTCTTACTATCCTCATTCTTAGCGAAAGTTCAAATTGTGTTGATTACATAATAATGCAAATACGCTTTAGTGAATTAAAAACCTAAAAGAATAAAAAATAAATAGCTAAAATGGCCATTAAATTTTCGATCCAATACCACTTTAGCTATCAAATTTTAAATCAAATCACTTTGACCATTCAACTTTTCAGTGAGTACCACTTTAGCCATTCCGTCCAATTTGGCTGTTAAATTTGACGGGATGAAGCCATGTGCACATGTCTCCATTAAGGTGTATTTCGTCCAAAACCACAAAAAATTCATTTCCCCTTTCTTCCTTCTCTTCTCTTGATCGATTATAATTCTAAAACTCATTTTCATTTCTTCCTTTAAATCCATCTCTCAATTCAATCAGTATCTCACCTAGGTCAAATTAGAATCCAACTCCATCCACCATCAATAACCCATATATCACCACACAAAGCACACAAACATTCTATGAACTATTGGGCATTACTCCCGAAATTAAACGACCTGAAAAACGGATATGCATATGGAGATGTCAAAGGGCTTTCACTTGGCTTTCTCTGCTAGAAAAAGGGATCAATACAACTAGTTTATATTGTTTGCACTTATTATTTATGAAAAAAAATAAACATTACAATTGTTATAATTAATCTAAGTTCATCTAAATATATTATCTATAGTGAAATTCAATATGCTGAGCCAATGATTATAGAGAAATTTGAGCTTACATGTAAAGGTTTTGTTTTGAAAATTTGAGTCTGGACCTATCAATAACACATTGTAATTATATGATATTATAATCGTATTTGATGAAAAATTGTCATATTCAAAACGGGTCGGAAGGGATCAAACAGGTTAATATAAAAATAATTTTAAATAACAAAATAGAGATTACAATTGTCCTAATTAATTTAAGTTTATCTTGATAAATTGTCCTAATTAATTTAAGTAGTTAATTAATTTAGAAATAAATTAGGAATTATATATTCTTGAAATACATTAAATTTATTGTGAAAAATAACTAACCATAATTATGATTTAAATTACCAATGTACCGCTGATTAGAAGGAATTCGAGTTGTCCTAATTAATCTAAGTTCATATAGATAAATTAGCTATAGAAAAATTCAATATACTGAGCTGTTGATTAGAAAAAATTCCAGCATATAGATGAATGTTTTATTTTGAAAAATTGAATTCGGACCTATCAATTACGCATTGTAATTATATGGTATTATATTTATATTTGATGAAAATTTATCATATTCAAAATGGGTCGGAATGAATCAAATGAGTTAATTTTAAATAAAAAATAAGCATTATAGTTGTCCTAATAATCTAAGTTCATATAGATAAAAATTGGAAAAATCAATTTTGGTATGTTTGATGTTATTATTTTTTGAAGAAATAAATTATTAAGTCATTGAAACATAATTTATTAATAAAAATTAATTCAAAAAATCATATTTTATACTATTAAATATTCTTATTTGGAAACTAAGAAATTAAAGAAATTAATTCGTATTTGGTTATTATATATTAATAGAAAGTAGTTAATTAATTTAGAAATAAATTATAATATAGAAATTCTTGAAATACTTTAAATTTAATGTGATATATATATATATATATATAAATAGCCACAATTATGCTTTAAATTACATGCGTTCCACAATACCTTTAAGCCGCTATATCAAAAGACAAACAGTTAAGAACAAATCTTAGAGACCACTATGTAAATAAATAAATTTAGCAATTTTTCTATGTTTTATTAATAAACTAGATAAACCCATACCTATGGTACTACCTAACCAAACTCATATTTGGTTTTTCTTGTGAATCTATACTTAAAAATTTGTCTCAAACTTGACTTGTTAGGGAGATACTTTATGTCATTAGATATCTAAAGCAAAAATTTCATATAAGCAACCAATTAGAAAGGACCCGATCCAACCTATGCATATCTTGTGTTTGAAAAACCTGAACTCGTACTTTTTCTATATCCATAAACACAAACTCTACCTGCCCGCCTGAACCCACCCTAGTGGGTTGTAATTATATGATATTTTTCAGGGCATTTAATAAAAAAATATTATACGCAGTTAGGATAGGGTCAAATGGATTAAAATTTATACAAACTTAAACCGACCCGAATTTGTGCGAAATTTTTGATGGAGTCCATACCTGCCTCAATCTTAGAAAACTTTGGTCCCAAACCCTACTCATTAGGGACATTTTAGGAAATAGGATATATATATATATAGCAAAATATATATAGAAAAAAATTCGACCTAGTTAGTACATGCTTTGTTTTAAAAAAACATTGAACCCCAGCACCTTTAGTATATGCATAAACTCAAACTTGACATATCTCGCCCCAATCCATCCAAAGCATTGTAATTATATGATATTATAAGAGTATGTAAAGAAAAAATGTTACATTCAAGTGAAATCAATTAATCTAATAAGTCTTATGGATAAGAAATAAACATTAGAATTTTCCTAATTAATTAAAGACGATCTAGATTGAATTGGAGAAATTAATTTTGGTATATGCTATATTATATTTGAATTTTTATGATTAGTGTACATAAATTAATTCACGAAAAGATTTTTGTTACTAATATTCATTATCTTTTGTAAACTAAGAAATCTAAATATATATCCCTAATATACAGGTGTTCACATTTAATAATCGGCTGTATCCACTTTGGTCTTACAAAAAATTTATCCCAAATCCGATTCATCAGAGAGATCCTAGGATTTAGAATATCTATAGTGAAATTCAATATTTATGAACTGCCAATTAGTGCATGTTTTATTTTTATTCTTTTAAAAAAAAGTTTGAAACTGCGCACTTTTACTATATGCATAAATTTGAATATAATATATTCCGTCCCACCCTTATCCACCAAATGCATTTTAATTATGTGATATTCAAGTCAAACCAGTTAATTTAATAATTTTTAAAATAAGAAATAAACAATATAATTCTCTTAATTAATCTAAATTCATATGTATAACAATTGAACAAAAAAATCATTGATGGTGCATTTGATATTATATTGGTTCTTTAAGGATTAGTGTAAAAAAATTAACGAAAATATTTTTTTGAAAATTAAGAAACTTAGATATTCTTAATTTACAATTGTTCATATTTAATATTCGTCCATCATTAATATAGTGTCCTTTTGGCAGATAAAATTCCAAATATATAAAGAGATTCTAGGATATATAATATTGCGAAATTCAATATGTATGAGCCGCCAATTAGAAAGAACCTGACCCAGTTAGTGCATATTTGGTTTTAAAAGAAAGTTTGAAACTAATGCAACTTTTATTATATGCATAAACTCAAATATATATGTATCATATCTTAATCCATCAAACGAATTATAATTATGTTATATTCAACTCAAATTAGATAATCTAATAATTTTAAAATATGAAATAAACATTATAATTTTCCTAATTAATCTAAGTCCACCTGTATAAGAAATGAAAAAAAATAAAAAATCTGGTGTATTTGATATTATATTTGGGTTTTTTTAGGATCAGTGTACAAAAAAAATAACGAAAATTAATATTGTTAGAAAACTAAAAAAAAATAGATATTCCTTATTTACAATTCCTCATATTTAATATTTTTTTCATTATTAATATATTTTCTTTTTTGGCATATAAAATTTGGAATATATAAAAAGTTATTGTGATTTATCATTAAATAGTTAGTCGATAAATATGAAAATAAATTAAAAGTTGGATATTCTTGAAAAGCTTTCAAAGAGTGGCTAATACGTACTAGTTTTCATAGCACATTTTACATGTGTGCAAATTGTTAGATAAAAATACCAAAGCTTTACATAGAATTAATAAAAATTTTACTCTGTTTCTTCTTTCGACGCCTTTAATGCCTTTCCTTTGTACTTTAGGTATTTTCTTTCTTTTAACAATGCACATTTTAGATTCCTTATCTTGTACATGGGTGGATATATCCGCACGCATTTTTCAAAGGTTTTTTACAATATCTTAAGTTTTTCTCACACTTAAGCGATTTAACTTGAATATAGGTGTCTAGAATTGTGTATAGGTGTATTTGTTTCGGATTATTATTTCTTGAAGTTTTTTATGTGAATTGTTGCAATCTCTCTCTATCTCTGTCTCTCTCATCTCTCCTTTTATTGCATTTTCTTCACACTTCTTGGTATGGATTTGTTTATCTACTGAGTGTATTTGCTTCAAGTCACTATTTTCAAAAAAAAAGTCACACTATTAAAGTTAGAAAGGTTTTTTATTGATAGTATATTTTGTGTACGGATGTTTATTTCCATCTACTTACCATTTCTTTAAGTTTCTTGTGTATATAGCGGCAATTTTTTTTCTTTTTCTTTTTTAATTTATTTTTATTGACATTTGCTTTCACTTTCAAGATTCCATTTTCTTTCAATAGTATACATTTTTAATTCCTAGATTAATTACATATGCATTTAGTTCGGGTCGTAGTTTCATGTATGATTTGTTGCATTTATTGTTGTCTCTTTACTATATTTTCCTTTATATTTATGGATTTAAAAAAAAATTAAATAACAAAGTTTTGAACTGAAAAAAATCAAATCGGTTTTTTCTTGAATCAACTTTTAAAAAATATATAATTAAATTATAATTTTAATTAAAACGACAAAATACCCTTAATTCTATCTAACTTAACTTGGACGGATGTTAGAGACAAAGCGAGGCTCTTCAACGCCAAATTTTGGCATTTTTTAGTATGAGGGTCAAAGTGAAACTGGGTGAATAATTTATGAGCAATTAGGATTCTTTATTAATTTGCTTTTATTGTTTCATATTAATAGTTAAGCCTTTTTATTATGATATAGTTAAGGCCATCTGTAATGTTATATCTCTGTAATAAAATATAGGACATTTTAGCACGTGTCTTTAGCGTTAAACACTTATATATGGAAAGTATAAGTATCTAATATGCATTATATTACGCACATATTCTTTTTGCAAATTGTTGTTTTTTTCCATTAATAGTATACTTGTCATGTGCCCTAAGGGTAGGTGTTAACATTTTCCATAAAAGAAAAAAAAAAAAACTTTTTCGATGCTACTTTTTGTAAGGGTGTTGTTATAGGCACCCCGATTTTATAGCCAAAACACCGATGTATCCTTAACACCGCAATAATGATCATGGCAACCAT
Organism: Lonicera japonica; assembly: GCA_021464415.1. Classification (NCBI taxonomy): domain Eukaryota; kingdom Viridiplantae; phylum Streptophyta; class Magnoliopsida; order Dipsacales; family Caprifoliaceae; genus Lonicera; species Lonicera japonica. The sequence continues at coordinate 73,685,322 of CM038466.1, read as the reverse complement.
ATGGTGACACCTCAAATTTAAGAACCGAGTCGGTGTCTTGTTGCCGAATTTCGACATTCGATTCGGTAACCTTCCACCGACTTAACATTCGACAAAGTTTGGCCGAGTCAATTTTTAGAAATATTTCACTGACATTTGATCTCGGCAAAATGTTACCGAATTTTAACTTCTAACTCGGTGAATTGCCACCGAATGTTGACCTTGAAGTCGGCAACATGCTACCGACTTAGATGTTTTGTATTTGGGCAACTAACCCCGTATGGTGACACTCCAAATTTAAGTACCGAGTCGGTGTCTTGTTACCGAATTTCGACATTCGATTCGGTAACCTTCCACCGACTTGACATTCGGCAATCTTTGGCCGAGTCAATTTTTAAAAATATTTCACTAACATTTGATCTCGGTAAAAGGTTACCGAATTTTGATCTCAAAATCGGTAAACTGCCACTGAATGTTGACATTTAAGTCGGCAACTTGCTACCGACATGTATGTTATGTGTTGGGGGCACTAGGGGTGTGCAAAATAACCGAAAAACCGAAAAACCGGCCCGAACCGACCCAAACCGGACCGAAACCGACGGTTTTGTTAACTTGCGGTTCATTTTCGGTTTGTTGCTTAAAGAACCGACTGTCATCGGTTCGGTTGGCGGTTCTCGGTCAAGAATACCCGCCAAAAACCGAACCGAACCGAGATATATAAATTACATGGAAGAACCCTAGGTTTTTATTTACATACCACCCCTTTTGTTATCTCCTCCTATTTTTTTTCTTGAGTTAAATGGGTTTTGGGATTAAAATTCTTCATTTCTATTACATCTTATGTTGTGATTTATGAAAATAAGATTTCCATAACAAGTTAGATTGGTTTTGAAAATAAAATTCTTCATCAAAAATCCTCTTACGCTAAAACCGAAACGGAACCGAAACCGACACAACCGACCTTGCCCGAAACCGACCGGTTTCTTCCCTTTTCGGTTCTGTCTCGGTTCCTAATTATGAAAAACCGACTTGGTCGGTTCGGTTGCCGGTTAAGCCGCACGGTTCGGTTAACCGAACCGTGCACACCCCTAGGGGGCACCAAACTCCTAATTTGTAGCCACAACACCGAATGGTTAATATTTTGGTTGCCATTATAAAAAAAAACCTTATTTCAAATTTGTGGTGTTCTGGCTACAAAAGAGGGGTGTGTATAACATCACCCTTTTTGTAAACTTGCTTCGGTTTACTATTTCTTGGAGTTTCTTACGTAAACTGTTGTAATCCTCTATCTTTCCTTTTCTTTCACACATTTTGTTTTATGTTTCCTTTTTACGATGCTCTTTTTGGATTTGTTTATGTACATGTGTATTTGCTTTCGGTCACTGTTTTCAATTTTTTTTCACACTAGCAAAGTTAGAAAGGTTTTTGTTTAAAGTTTATTTTGTAAATGGAAGTGTATTCCTCCGGGTTACCAATTCTTTATGTCATGTGTGTAAATAGTTGCAATTTTTTTCTTATTCTTTTTTAATTTATTTTTATTACCTTTTCCGTTCCCCTTCAAGATTCCATTTTCTTTCAATAGTACACCTTTTAAATTCTTAGATTAATTAGAGGTGAATTTAGTTCGGGTCATAGTTTCGTGTATGAATTATTGCATTTATATTTCTCTCTTTACCATCTTTTTCTTTCCATCTATAGATTTTCATTTACTTTTTATAAGGCACCTTTGATTTTTTCCTAGCAATATATATATAGCAACAAAAAGTTGAATGAGGTATATTAAGATCTTAACTTAAGGACCTTTAAATCATTGATTGGTTGTTTAGGGGGTTAACATATGACTTTTTTGACGAAACTTTGCGGAGATTAATAATCTCTATGATTAGTAGAACATTTTCATCAAAAAGTTCAATTAGGAAGTGGATAAATTAATACAAAATTGAAATATATATCTCCGTTAATTGGACATATATATTTCACTTTCTTAGTTAACCCATCCCAGGTTAAATTTTTTATGAAATATGTTGTAGATCATATAATAATTATAGAGACTATTGCCATCAAATTTCGTAAAAATATTCATCAATTTGACCCTCCAGAATGCCCGATCTGTGACTTATGGTCCTTAAGTTAAGACCTTACTTAAAACGCACCTTACCTTTAAATAGTTTGATCAAATGCTACATATATGCTTTCATTATATTTATGGTCACGTGCTTCAAATTCTTTATCACTTATTTTAGTAATTTAACTGAGAAACAAAAACTTTATCACGCTTAATTAGAAGTGTACATATAGATTAATAGTATTTCTTTATTTTCTATATAGAAACATCTACAAAGGGATTTGCATAAGTAGTAACACTTTTATAACAAATGTTGAGTTTATTTAAGTAGTAATGTGATGGCCTCTTTTGCGTAAGGTCATGAGTTTAAATCCTTTAATATATTTTTCTTAATATAAAGGGGTATTTTAGTAATTGAATTGAGATACCAAAAACTCAACTCACGATTTATTAATAGTATATAATAAGTGTAGATACAGATTAATAGTATTTCTTTATTTTCTATATAGAAACATCTACAAAGGGATTTGCATAAGTGATAACACTTTAATAACAAATGTTGTGTTTGTTAAAGTGGTAATGTAATGGCCTTTTATGTGTAAAGTCATGAGTTCAAATCCTTTAATAGATTTTTCTTTATTTTCTTAATATAAAATGGTATTTTAGTAATTAAATTGTAACACCAAAAACTCAACTCACACTTTATTAATAGTATAGATAATATGAAGGTATTTTCTTGCATTGAGGCTTTAGGCAACCATCTTACTAGCCTTATCAAAGGGCTACCTTAATACAACAAGCATATTAAAACTATTCATTGATGTAAATTGAATAACTTGTGCATGGATGAGATATTAGTTCTCACTAGTAATTTATTTGAGCATCGACAATGAGTATAGTTGGATATATAGGATAATTTTATCCCCTTTAAGCATTTAACGAGTATTATAATTAAGATAAATCACAGTGTAGTAATTATGGCAAATGGTAAGTTTAAATTCAACTAAGTTGACAATCATACGTAATCCTAAAACTGTCAATGTTAGATTACAGTTTTAAATAGTCAAACTTTTTATTGTCATTGGATTAACAAAAGGCTTTCTCAATGCCATGAATTGCATTTGGTTGTTTGATCAATGTGTTGAGTTTCCTATAGCGGATTACTAGGAATTTTAGAAAAATTAGGAAAAAGGATAAAAGCAAATGAACTTTATATTTTCAGTAAACAGTTCAAATGGCCACTGAACTTTCGATCTAGTACCACTTTGACCATTAAACTTGTAGACGAACCACTTTGACCATTTCGTCCAATTCTTTAGTCAACCAGTTTTGGAATAAATACAACTTTGACCATTCTGTAAAATTTGATAATTCTAACAAAAATGAAACTCACAGAATATATAAAATATAATAATATTTTTAACAAACTGGCAGTAAGGGTGACTTATCTGTCAACTTTTTCACATCACAACTTGGGTTATTTTATAATCAAAATGATTAAAATACGTTTAAATGAAGTCATGTGCCTTGCACATGGTTTCATTATATTCAGTTTAACAGTCAAATTGGAAGAAATAACTAAAATGGTACTCATTCCAAAGTTAGATGATTAAATTTGTTCATTTTAAACTTTGATAACTAAAATGGTACTAGATCGAAAGTTTAATGATTATTTAAAACTTTTGCTTTTATATTTTTCTATGTGTTATCCTTTTTTATTATTTTTTCATGGATGTTAGTTATATGTGCTTATTTGAGATTTTTCTTGGTGGATAGCTTGTCTTTTGGTTTAACATGGTCTATTTTTGAGAAAGATTGTTCATAGGTCTTATTTGTTAGGTCTTCATGTTAATTTGAGATTTTCATAAAAGGGTGCTAGTAAAGGCAACCTTAAATTTTGGTTTTAACACCCATAAATACTTAAATTAGTTTTTTAATTTGAATTTGCACTCCTAATTTAAGGACCCAAATAAAAAAACCTAAATTGTTCATTCTTTCTTCTAACACATAAATAAATAAATTTGTAAAACAAACAAGGAAAACATTGTTCATTCTTTGTAAGAATGTTAGTATGCTATCATCAAACATTGTTTACATGAATTAGATCTTCAGTTCAAAAAGAGGTAAAACATAAATGTTACGAACATAATTGTTATAAATAAATGAAAGAAAAATAACATAGACAATTCTTTGATTACTTATTCAAGTCTTAAAATCTCTTAGAAATAAACAGAGATAAATCAGAACGGACTATACAGGATTTATATCAGTTTCCACCATTCTTCATATTTGCTGTTAATTGGTTACTAGTTGCTTTAAAATAGTGATCTAGTGCCAGCCATTCACGGTTGTATCGCTTTAGTTTAATCACACTTATTTGTTACACAAAATGCTCTTCGTAGTATTTGTTACTCACCAAGATTTATATCAGTTTCCACCATGCTTCATATTTGTTGTTAATTGGTTACTAGTTGCTTTGTTGTATGCTCTTCGAGGGCTATCAACATGTTATGATGATTAGTGGGCTATCAACATGTTATGATGATTGGAACACAAATAACATCGTTGATTTTACTTTATTCTTCGTATTGAATCACAAATATGAACTAGAAAAATAAACTAAAACACAAAAACTATCAATTATAAATGAAATTAGGAATGCATACAGTGAAGCCAGGTATATTTATATTTTATTTTTCTTTCTTATTTTAATGAGAATGAAGACCATGTTCTTTTATTTCTTAATTCATTAAATCGTATCACTATTTTAAAATGGGAAAAACTAAATCATGTCACTAAAAAATGGATAAAGAAGAATATAATAATAGCGAGAGAATATGCAGAAAGAGAAGAAGAAGTGAAAGAGATGAAGAAAGCCTGAGATTTATTCTCATTGTTATAAAGAGGGAACTATTTTTTTCTTGTTTCATTTTTATTTTATTAGGGTACTCAAATAATTAGGGTGCTTTTTTAAAATTAAATATTAAGTTTGGGTACTTAAAGAATGGGTATTAAAACAAAAAATTAATGGTGCTTTTACCATCACCTTTTCAAAACTTTATGTTTCTACTTACTATATTTAATTTAATTTAAAAATATTATAAAACATAAATCAATTTCAAAATTTAAAGTTAGCAAGTGCCCACCAAAAAACACATAACTCTGCTAATCTTCATAGATCCTTTTCAAGAAAATTGTGTGCAATTCTCATTATATGTGGGTGATGTTATAGGCATCTTGATTTTATAGCTAAAACACCAATGTATCCTTAACACTACAATTTAATAATTATTGATCATGGCACCTATACGGTGACACCCCAAATTTAAGCACCGAGTCAGTGTCTTGTTGGCAAATTTTGACATTCGATTCGATAACTTTCCACTAACATGACATTTGGTAAGCTTTTGATGAGTCAATTTCTAAAAATATTTCATTAACATTTGATTTCGGTAGAAGGTTACCTAATTTTAACATCTAACTTAGTAAATTGCAACCGAATGTTGACATTTAAGTTAGCAACTTACTACCGACTTGTATGTTATGTATTAGGGCAGCCAACCCCACATGGTGACACTCCAAATTTAAGTACCGAGTCAGTTTCTTGTTACCGAATTTCAACATTCGAATCGATAACCTTCTACCAATTTGACATTCGACAATTTTTGGCCGAGTCAATTTTTGAAAATATTTCACTAACATTTAATCTCAGCCAAATATTATTGAATTTTAAGTTCTAACTCAATAAATTATCACCAAATATTGACTATTAAATTAACAACTTGCTACCGACTTATATGTTACGTATATTTTAATGGCCCCTATAAAAAAAAAATCCTGTTTCAAAATTTTAATATTCTAATTATAAAATAAGAATTTATATAACATCGCCCTTATATACAGTTTTCTAGTCAGACTAAATAGGGTGGGGATCCAGATCACGCTTAAGAAGAAGGACAATCCACCATTGGATGTACGCCACGTAGGGTCCACCAACCGGTGGGTCGGTTTGATGTGTGAACTATTCATTGATAACATATTAATGACAACTGTGCACCGTACACGTGGCACTCAGGCTATTTCCGCATTTTCCTAACAAACACCTAACCCCTTCAACCTTAGTTTAAATTTTACTCAAAATCTATTTCAATTTAGTAATTTAAGATTAAATAAATTTGAAAAATGCCATTGAGTAATAACAGGTATATTAAATTAAATGATGTCCGCATTAGAAAATACAGTGGTCACTTTTTCAAGTAAACCTTGTGCACTAGTTATTTTTCCTTTTTTCTTAAACTCTGGAACCAAAAAAAAAAAAAAAAAACCTAATACGGAGTATTTTTTTGACACACCATTAAGTAAACCTTGTGCACTAACTAATATGTTTTTAGACACACCATTTGATCTAATAATTTGATCATCTGATTTGATATACTTATTATTATTTAATTAATATTAACATATATATGTCTTAAATGTACATGTTAAAAGTAATATGAATCAAAAGAAAAAAGATTTTTTTGCATGAAAATTTGAATAAAAAAAATAAATCCAAACCTATTTTTAATTCTTAATGTATGTTGGAACCTTCTTTTTTCTTTTACAAAAAAGAAAGAAAGAGAAGATCTATATCACCTTTTATAATAATAATAAAAACCGTTCCTCTCATTACAAATGTGACTAGAACTCACGACATCTTCTTTTTATATATGGTTGACATATTAGAACCTTAATTTCATAATCAATGTTTTATACCAATAGAATCCATTTCGGGATGAGTCTTGACATTAATAATATAACATGATTATTGTTCTTTTATTTATTTATAGCAAAGTTAAGTGCATTTTGAAAGACCTGATTGGTTAGAATTCATATTGGATTGGATTTATTGGTCGTTTATGTTGTTTCGATTAGAATTTAGAAGTTTATTTCAATATGAGTTGTTTTAATTTTGAAGGGGATATAACATAGAATCAATGTTTTAGTTTTTCAAAATCATTTGAAAAATAAAATACACACCTCTTAATTATTTTTTATCTTTTATGTTCAGATTTATGATCTTGAAGATAACTACATAGAATTAAGGAGCTATTTAAGAAATCATATTATAATAAAAATTCTAAAAATATTTCTTTTATCTTTTTGCTGCTTAGAATTATTTGTAGTGTTTGACATAATTTTCTTAATTAAAATAAAATTCAATTAAATACGCATAGTTGATTTTTTTAAGAATGTTTTTGAGTGTTATATTTGATATATCACCCTTTTGTTATTTAGAATATTTTTTTTATACGTTATATATTATTATCGGGATTTATGTATACATTACATATTATCCATTCAAAGTGAATTATGCATCATGATTTATGTATGCATTATATATTATCCATACGAAGTGTATTTTGCAAATATTTTTTATTATAATACTTAATTATGCAACGATGTTATTATCACGTTATTATATTAATCTATAGAGAAATTTATCCTCGTAATCACGCGCATAGTACACACACATACTAACAATATAAAAAACATAAAACACAATGGAACAACATCTTACAAGAATCACATCTCTAAATTACTAAGCACTTATATGTCTATGCACCTTATAACAATTACACTATGTACCTTTATGTATTATGTTGTCTTTAAATTAAACAGCCTATAATAACCATATGCCTAAACTTAAGTTTTGTTAATTATCATAAACATTTACCTTCATCTTTTTTTTTGTTTTCTACACACAGTGATAAATACACATATAGACTTGGAACTAGTTCCATAGGGGGAGAGATGTGGATGAGGTGGGGGAACGAGATCTCCCCTTTAGCATAGAGTGGTCGGTTAGAGTATAAAAACCATTTTAAGGTTTATTTAAAACACTAAAGATCAATATATATTACTTCAACTTATACATTAGATTGATGTGACATGATAACATAACTAGTGAATGAAGAGAAATTTGTTTACGTATTGAACTCGTTTTAAAATTCTTCAATCTAGACTTGAGACAAAGACTCAACTAAATTCTTGTTTCGTCATCGAAAAAAAGCCAAACAAAAATTATCAATATAAATTTGGCTTTACAAATACATATGCCACATAACCCGGCCATTGGTGACCATGTGATAGTATATTATTCGATGAGTGCACATGCCAATACTAAACAATGTAGTAACAATTTGGAGCAAGCCGAAGTTGCAATTTATCAATACAATTCGCAAATTTAACTCGGACACCTCAAAGTTCATTGATCAGTTCAATAAGAACATAAGATAGTTAAAGCTTAACACCAAAAATGACTTTTCGCGGTGAAAGCCTCAACGCATGCCATAATTTTTGCTACCAACCATGTCTCTAATGGAAATTTCTAATGCGATACATGGAAGAAAATATGAACTAATTGTGGTAGTATTTGAAGAAGATTTTTTTTATGTATGTCGTTTATTTTTCCCAAGTAAAAAAAAACATTGTAATTAACGGTAGTTCATTTTAAGTGGTTTGAAATGATCGGAACCAAGCCGTTGATGGCGGCGACAACCATAGCAGATTGAATCTCTGAAGTTTTAATCTCCAAAACGACATTTGGGGGAGTCAAAATTAAAGCTCTTCAAGAGGGTTTATTTTAAAATTTAGCCCCAAATCCTGGAGACTTTGATAACTCTTCGTCCCCCCCCCCCCCCCCCCCCTCCTTTTTTTTTTCTTTCCTTTTTTGTTTCACTCATGTGAACAACTGACCCTCAGATTTGTCATTATATAATAATTTAATTTCTCCATAGCATATTCTTCTTAGTTGCTCAAAAATTACTTTATAATTAAAATCTTATGGTACAATTTGTGTACTTGCTTAAGGACAATTTGTAGGGTACTCATATTTAAAATGAAGATTTAGTTGTCAAACCTATTTATTTTCAAGGACAAAGTGAACAACTGGCCGGACACACATCTTTGTATATTCGAGAGTTGTGGGGTGGATGGGTGAGTGACTGACTCTTATGAGATGGTTAAGAGGACTTTTTTTTTTTTTTTTCATACAAGCGACGTTAGATCTGAATAGTTTTTGAATGAGGATCAAAAGAAAAAGGATATTGAACTGTTGCACTTATTTGTGTAAATAATAACACTCTTAATCACTGGAGTAAGGCCAATTTGAAGACTTTCTTATTAAATTGGCTAATTCATTGAAAATAGGTGAAGATTCACATTCATTATTCATTAATTAACTTGATGCATTAGTCAGTCAGATGAAACTATTGTGATAATTTTAATATAACAAGAGTCATCAAATCTAAACACAAGGTATTTAGTGGGGCGGGTAGGATAAGATTATAGCTTTATTTTTTTGTTTTAAGGAATGTTTAACTCTCTTCATTTTACTTCAATAACAAAGAAAGCATCATCTCAGGTAAGACTCAAAACTGAGATATTTAGGATCTTGGATGGGCATCTTTACCTCTAAAACTAACCCACTAGCACAAAATGAAGAATTTTTAGGAATTTGTAGAGAAAGAGAGATAGGGGGTTGTCGGTGGCAGAGCGAGTAGGAGTTGCTCTCTTTGTTATACGCACCCAAACCAACAATTACATCTATACGGATAGAACCCCAAACCTTGAGGGCAATTAAGTTTATTGCTTAGTTGGCAATATATATTGAAGAAATTAAAACCTAATTCCTCTAATGGGGGATCTGAGATTCAGAGTGTTAAAAAAGTTGCAAAAATTTAAACAAGTGGACTATGTATACTATCTCAACTAATACAAAAAATTAAGTTAGGGGAACAGCTCATACAAAACTATATATATTATAAACTAAACAAGTGGTGCACATACATATATAGCTGTACTTGACTAGTTGCTCGAATAAGGTGTGTTACGTTCCAAATTTTGATGAGTAGATAAACAAACTTTGATTGAATTTCTTAATAAAGGTCATATTGTATTATTAATTTTTTTTTTCAATTGGTTTGTTATGTGCACGAGTCTAGTAAGGGTTAGACAGATTAGATGTATGCATGCTTTAGCACATTGAGGCTGCTTTTGATTTGTTAAAAATATAATGCAAGTAGTACTTTATTTATATGAATGCTATGTTTCATCGGTATCAAAAAATATGAAAATCAATTGCACTATTTTGAGGTGTCGTTTGTTTGACTCAAAATGTGGAAAATAAAATAAAATATTACATGTTTTATACAATGTTAATAAAACAAATTTTCTTACGATTTTCTTATGAGCTGAATCATCCTGTACATATAATCAAAGTCAATCTAGAAGGCTATTTAATTTAAAGAAAAACTATGTTTTGCTTGCATGATTGGGGCCAATTGCACTAAAGAAAAGTTAAATATTCGAGATCAAAAGTAAATCTCAATGTGATTACTCGTACCGTCTCAAAAGAAACTCTTTAAATTTGAATGTTCACACTTATACAAAAATATCATTTTTCATACAATTAATGCAACATTTGAACTTAATCAAGAGAATTAAAACATTAATTTCTTGATTTCAAATGTCTTAAAAACGAAAAATTCAAGTCTTTATTTAATTAAGGAATTTAAAATTTTCGAATGAAACACAAGTTGATGCTTAAATATGGTTTCAATGGCAATTTTGGGGATGCTTGATATATATAAAACAAACTAAATCAAGATTTAAGCATAATAAATAATTGAAACTTGATAGAAACTCAAGTACAAAGTGATTATTGAATATTAGAATACCTACGTTTAACAAAATCTTCTTGAGTTCTACAGTTCACGAATCACTTCTTAACAACTACTTAATTACAAAATAAAAAAACTAATTAACACCAAGTAGGAGAAAATATTTAGTAATTTCAACGATGATATGTTATCACAAATATTCATACTATTTCTTAAAATTTGTGCATTTCTCTCCTCAATCTCGCGGATCACTGTTCACGTCACTAATTTTAAATTCTTTTTAAAATTTGTGATAATATGTCATTGTTATTACTGTTGTATTGAATATTCATTCGGCTAGAATATTCATTTGGAAATAGCCATACCTAATATGCATATATATAAACATGTATAGTCAAACTCGAAAGGGACTCTACTCTTTAATTAATTAAGAGACTTTTCTTTATGGGGATAAATTATTATATTTTCTTATAAAATTTAGCGGATTTGAAATTCTTTGTAAAATAAGACTGTATATATATACATCCAGGTTATAGAAATGGTTTACTTTTTTTCACTAAAGAACATACTTCTCGTTTTGAGAAGGTGAATAATTGATTTTTTTTAATAAAATTTGGTGGAGATGATATGCAAATCTATAATTTCAACGGCTAACAATGAACACATATATTAAAATTTAGTTCATTCACTTTTTGGTTGAATTTTTTGACGAAATTTAGTGAAATTAGTCAACTCGTCATGGAAATCATCCCACCAAATTTCATAAAAATATTCAATCATTTACCTCCTATAACGGAGAAGTCTTGACTTTAGGTAAAAGAAAAACACCAAAGCCCGACTCTATATATATATCTTTTAAAAAAAATAAAAATGAGAACTATAAGTCTCTTCCTTAAACTACAATAAAAAACAAAAAAAACTCCCAATCTCAAATGAGAATCCAACTCAAAATCTCTCGGATTTAAGTCAGTCCCTTTACAATTAACTTACTCACTCATGTGTATGCATATATATAAATTGGAAAAGAGCATGAATGATGGACATATTGTCCATGACAAGAAGACAGAATTTGAATTCTATGAATATTATAAAGAGGAAAAGATTTGAATCTAAGTAAGAAGACATTTATAAACATCCAATATTTCTGTGTACATGCATCGAAATTGTGAATGGGAAATTAAACCTTATTTTATGTACACACACATATGTATGTGTGTGTAATTTCATATAGAAGATTATTATAATAATATAATATGGTCAAGCCTAGGTATTGAAAGATTGAATAATATTGTAATTTTGGCATCCCACTTTACTTTTATCTATGTTATGTGCCCACTTTGGTTTTGGTGAACCCCTTGCTTTGTGGGATGAAAGGCTCAAAGCAAAGACTGCACGTGCACTTGCGCATGCACACACAAAAAGAAATTTTGAAGGGGACCATATATTTGTTTTCTTTCTTCAAAGTTTAATTTCAAATGGAAATAAACCAATTTTACAACTATCGATTTTATTTATCGAATATTTATAATAGATGAATTAATAAGTTGTATATTTTTAAAATATATAACTCATTAATACAATCAAAATAATTATCCTATTAATGAAACTGATAAAATTATCATTTTTGAAAAAAATAATATTGATTTAACTCTTTTTACATTTTTTTTAATCGATCGATTAGTGTAGTGAGTTATATATGCTTTGAGTACCAACAAAAAATCTATCTATTTTTCGAGAAAATAAAAAGTTGTGTATTTGTTATCTTATTGAGCTCTCTCACAATTTTTTTGTTTTATGAGAACGGTTCATTATATAGTTAATGACATCGAGTATTTGTTATCTTATGGTAATGCACTTTTACTTAAAACTAAAAGTTTCATATTCGAGTTTTACCAATTACAAGTGCATTATACTACAAAACATCCAGTCGATAGAAAAGCAATATGCATTTGAACATAATCAAAGAAAAAGGAATAAATTAAGTTTGGGTGCATTCAAGACCTAATAGTAACTCGTTGCCTACAATGGATCATCAATTGTCGAGATCAAGACCCACGTAGATGATTATTGTAAAATGTTATATTTATTGTTTGTATATATGTTCGTAATATTCCTATCGAGTTAATATTATGATTATTATCCTGTGTGCTCCATAATTAAATATAAGCGCGCACATTTTTCTTTTGCCATAATGTCTCACCATTATAAATGCTTTGACATAAAAAAATTTGTTGCTTCTAATAACACTATATACAATTAAAAAGTGGAAAATGCTTTCCCTTTTTTTTTTCAAAATGTGGCCAAAAGAGAGAAAAAAGAGTGTCAAATAAAGCATAGGAATGATGACTTCGCCAATCAATTGCACAATAATGGAAATTTTTGGCCAAGAGAGGTTGATATAATGATGTACTTAGTTGAGCATTTGTTTGGAGGGATAGGTCATGGGGAGAAAGAGATTAATAAGTATAATTAATCAAATGCTCATTGTAAAGCTTATCTTAATCTAAACAGATAGGGTTATCTATTCTATATTTAACTTGCCAAAAAATAAGCTTGAAAGGTCCTACCTATGAAAATAAAACACACACACATATATATATGTGTGTGATCCTCATGGCATATGTATATTAATTTCTTTTGTACTTTTTCAAGAAGCTATTCACAGTGCACTTGCTCGCACGTAATTATGTCACGATTAATAAATACATAAATTAAATTAATGATAATTATGTATAAGTTAAGAAACAAATATGCAAATTAAAATGTTTTACAAAAATGTTTGAACTTAAATTAGCATGTAAATTTAGGTAGAAAAATGTTGTCATTAAACTACATTCGATTCCACCAAAACAAATAATGTATTAAGCGATTGTACATTATGCTTTATATGTAACATAATTTTCTATCTAAAGATACCAAGTTGATTTGACAAATAGAGTTACTCTCTAGTTCTTGAGATGTTGTTAGATTATCTTCAATGGTAATGTATAAAATAACCTGCAAATCCTCTGTGTCAATTTATTTTTACACAAAAGGTGAAGCTTTAAAAAAAAATGCTCAAATGATACAATTTTAAATTTTGTGCAAAAAATATGCAAAGACCAATAAGATAGTGACACATATTAAATGCCATATGATATAAATTTCCATAATTTTTTTTATTTTTTATAAATAATTTTATATTCATAATAGATCTTGTTTTATTCATCTTGAGGAGTAGATTTCAAATATATAATATTTTTTTATTAAAATACATATTTTGTATTAAAAGTTATTACAATTAAAATTTTTATAAAAATATTGTAGAGAGAAAGCTGTCAAGGTAATGCAAATAGGTTGTGTATAACACTACAGTTTTACACAAATCTTACGTGTTCAAGTAACTACCGTTGGAGATGCACATAGTTTTTAGAGTTTAATTTATTTATCTTAGATAAATAGACAAATTCAACAAAAAGAGATAATTTATAAGAATATGAAAAATATATGTATTATTTTTATGTTAGAATACCTTGTAAGATTGACATGATTTCAATTGATGTTATTGTGTATTAAAATAATAAAACTTATTCGCGTTTTTATGTTTCTAATACTAAATGTTACTCAACTTTATGTATTATATACATTGTAAAATTCCTAGTATAAATAGAATATGTGACTAATATTTAGATGTTAATATATAGTGTTTTAGATTAGAATTTTATTGGAAATCAAATAGAATTAAATAAATGATGACTTTATGATCCAAATATAATACATTGTTGATGTTAAAAATTGCAATAGGTTTACAAAATTAAAACAAAGATCTTTTGCAAGAATTTTAATATAAATAAAATATGTGATTGGTATTTGAATGTTAATTTATTGTATTTAGATTAGAATCATAATATAAATAAAATATAGAGACCGGAGGTATTTTAAATTTAAAACTACACGCTTTCTTTTAATTACAACTAAAAAGACCAAATAGAGTAAGATTTAACGTCTAATTAAATTAAATGTGGTGCTTTTATTTAATAATTAGTGTGTAATAAATTTTCCTAACCAATTGATAAAAATGTAAAACACTTTTAGTGTAAATCAACTTCGTTCACACTTTTATACTAAAAGAAATATGTGATTGGTATTTGAATGTTAATTTATAGTATTTTAGATTAGAATCCTAATATAAATAAAATATAAACTAAGGGTGCGTTTGGCGCGCCAGATAAGGAAGTAGGATAGGATAGGATAAAGGCCGGATAGGATAAGAGTCAGAATTAGTCGGATAGGAATTATGTTGGATATGATATGAAAGGAATCAGTCAGATAAGGATTAAGCGGGATTGGACAGTATAAGGACTAATCAGATAAAGATTTAATAAACTTTGCATTTGATGGAGTTTCGAATAAGTCCAGATATTATATAGGGGAATGATCTTAAGAGGATTAATATTTTAGTCCGTAAATGCGGACCAATCATTTTGAGGGAGTAAATAAATGAATTTTTTGATGAAACTTGGTGAAGATGGTCTTCATGATTAATAGATCACCTCCACCAAATTTCATCAAAAAAATCAACTGGGAAGAGGGTTTACGAAAAAATTGATATATGTGTGCATTTCTGGCAATTAAAATTTAAGATGTTTAGCTAACCCACTTCCCGATTGAATTTTTTGATGAAATTTGGTGAAAATAATCTACTAATCATGGAGATCATCCTCACCAAGTTTCATAAAAAAATTCATCCGTTTACTCTCTCAAAATGATTGGTCCGCATTTAATGACCAAATAAATGGTCCTCTTTAGATCATTCCTCATATTATATAATACAACTTACTTTTCTTTTAAAAATATATGTAATTTTAATTGTTATCCACAATTTTATTAGTTGAGTTACTTTGATTTTGGGTGGTTAAAAATTTTCATTAATACATTTAATTATCAAAAAAAGTGTAAAGAAAAAGATTAAAAAAATAAAATTTATATTCCATTTTGTTATCCGGCAATCATGGGAAAAAATAATATCACCTATAAGGGTGGTATATATTTATCCGGTTCTAAAGGGATAAAATGATAATTAATCCCAAGTGCAATCCATTCCCGAGTTGTGCCAAACGCGGGATAGGATTAAAATATTCTATCCGCCCTTGCGCCAAACGCGGGATAGGATTTATTTATCCTATCTGCTCCGACACCAAACACCAGATAGGATTAATTAATCCTATCCTGTTTTTAATCCCACAAGACAAACACACCCTAAAGGTATTTTAAATTTAAAACTACATGATTGCTTTTAATTCCAACTAAAAAGACCAAATAGAGTAGGATTTAATGTCTAATTAAATTAAATGTGGTACTTTTATTTAATAATAAGTATGTAATAAATTTTCTTAACCAATTGATAAAAGTGCAATACTTTTAGTGTAAATCAATCCAACTCGTTCACATTTTTATAATTAGCATAAGTAATACAAGTGATCAATGTAAATATAAAAGAATGAAAACTACATTTAAAATAGAGTTAAAGACTTCGTTTTATAAATATAATTGCTATTAAAACGCAGTTAAATGTTTTATTTTACGAGTGTAATTAAGAAGGATCACAGTGCATTAAATTAAATTGTTAAAATTCGAGTTTGACCCAATAATTAAAAGTGTAAGTTATTGTATAGACATTTAAAATTCAAACTTTCTCCCTTCTCCATCGTTTGTTACGGAAAAACAAAAAATGTCATTTTACTAAATTTGAGACTTCATATAAAATTTGAAATAAATGAATTGCCTGTAACTAATTTTGGAAGTGCAAATAGAAAGACACATGTATTGACATATTATATATATATATATATATATATTTTAAAAATAAAAATAAAAATGGATAACATTGAGGAATGTGATGAAAGAAAGAGAAGACATGCATATGAAGGGGAGAGAGAGGGGGGAAAGGGCCAAAAGAAATAAAACCCCATATCCCTACTTAGTCACCATCACTGAGGTCACAGATCTAACAGAGAGCTCCTTTTTAAGGATTTAGATCTGAATCCAACGTTTCTGATAAAACCACGAAAGAAGCACAACAAACTCTATCTACCCATTTAGGATTTCAAAGATACCAAATTTTGCCCGTAATTAAAAACAAATGAGTTATAGCAAATTTAAAGCGAGTGAAAGTATTTAATAAAAGACCCAAGTGATATAAAAATGCAGATTCGAACTCTGCTGAAGAAGACAGTTTTAAATTTGTCCAAGACGGTTAAAAATCAACAGCAGAAAAATTCATCGACGTATTTATGTACAAGTGTTACAAGCATGTTGAACGACTTAAAACTTTTTATGTATAATAACAAGATTTTCCCTTCAAGTGGACACTAAGGATACATACATACATCGAGTGGTACAAAATACAGTGGCATTTTTTTTTTCCGCTTCTCCATTTTTACGGCATTTCAAGTGGTAAAATTTGGGCAGACGGAAAAAAATCATCAGCACTTTCTTGTTCTTTTTAGCCGAAAAGAATCCATTTCCTCTCTGGGAAATTTTTTTTGCCAAACTTTCAGCATTGCTTGCCCATCTCACTGTCTTCTTTTATACTCATTTCTACCCCATCAACTGCATTGAAACCACCCTCATCGACGGAGATTGTGGACGTCGAATCGAGTCCGGAACCCGCCTGGATCTCCTTGAACATTGCCATAACTTGAATCATTGTGGGCCGCCGCCACGGCCGATCGTCTAAACAAGCACAAGCCACCTTCAAATGCTGCAAAAGCTCAATCTCCAAACTTTGGTCCTCTTTCAACAACTCGGGATCGAAAACATCACTAATCCTCATTTTCGCATGTTGCTTCACCCACCCAACAAGATTGTTGTCGCCGAAATCGGCCGAGTCAGTCGGCTGCCTTCCGGTCAAAAGCTCGAGCAAAACCACACCGTAGCTATAAACATCCCCTTTGGTAGAACACCTAAAGCTTTGGTAGTACTCAGGCGGGACATAACCGGGCGTGCCAGCTAACGTGCTCACACTCAAGTGAGTGTCCATCGCGCTCATTAGCCTTGCCATTCCAAAATCCGAAACCCTAGCGTCCAAATTCTCGTCGATCAACACGTTGCTTGACTTCATATCTCTATGAATAATGTGTGGAATGCAATTGTGGTGAAGGAAAGCTAATCCCCTAGCAGCCCCGATGGCAACCTTTCGCCTGGCGGGCCAATTGAACTTGGTTCCGATCTTCTTTCGGGAGTGCAAAACGTCGTCTAAGCTTCCGAATTTCATGTACTCGTAGACCAAAAGCCGTTCTTCGCCCACTTTACAATACCCCAAGAGAGGGACAAGGTTCCGGTGCTTGATTTTCCCAATGGTTTCCATTTCGGCCATGAATTCCCGGTCCCCTTGACCGCTAACGTGTATTAGTTTCTTGATGGCTACAACACTACCATCCTTAAGCTGTGCTCTATATACGTCACCGAAGCCACCGGAGCCAATGAGGGAGTCGTTGTGGAACCCATTGGTGGCCTCAAGGAGATCAGCGAATGTGAGCTTTCGAAGAGGCTTTTCGAACGTGGCCAGGTTTATGCTTAAGGCTTCGCGAGCACTGGTTAGCTTCCATGCGCTATTATTGGCTGTGCCCGAATGTGAATGCCCTTCCATATAAGCTTCAAGGGCAGCATCTTTCTTCTTCCTCCTCTTCTTGGTCTCGACTGCAATTATGATGAAACCAAAGATGCAAAATAGGGAAAAGAGCAACCCAAGGGTGACGCTTCCCACTAGGGACGCTTGTCTACGGCGAGATTTTGGGTGTTGCCCATTTGAGTTTGCACTCGGATCACCACCACAACGAGGAAGAGGGTACCCACAAAGGCCCGAATTATTCAAGAATCTATAATCTGGAAATGTATCAAAAGGGGCAGATTCGGGGATCATACCAGATAGATTGTTGTTGGAAAGATCAGCATCACCGAGCAATGTAAGGCTAGTCATCGATTGTGGGATGGACCCATTGAGCCTATTGTACGAAAGATCAAGAATCGCCACATTCTTTAAGCCTCCAAGCTCCTGAGGGATCGGACCGGCTAGATCATTATGCCCCAAATTCAGAATGGAGAGATAGTACATTGACCCAAGCTCCTTTGGAATACTACCATCCAACTTGTTGTAGGAAAGATCGAGAAATATCATCGACCCGTTGTGGTTAAACGTAGGCTGAGTGATTCCCCTGTAAACTCTAGTGAAATTACAGGGGTGCCTCGTCGAAATTCTGTCCAACTGCTCTTGCCTGATCCCTCCGAATTCAAGCAAATTCCCAGCTCCGTGGCACTCTTGGCTTCCATCGTTCTTGATATACACATAACTCTTCCCCGTGAGCAATGCATCCGCTATCTTGCCCGATTGCTTGAACAGAGCCGGTGGAATAGATCCGTTCAAGGAATTGGTGTTCAAATCCATCCAAATCAAGCTCCGGCAGTCCCCGAGCTCCGGCGGAATGCCGCCGGAGATTGAGTTGTTACCAAGCTTGAGAATGGCCAGATTACCCAAAGCACCAAACGAAGCCGGTATCCCGCCGGTCAACTGATTATTTGATAATGAAATCCAATTCAGATTAGTACAGTTGCTCAAACTAGCAGGGATCGAACCAGTCAAGTCATTGAAATCAAGAATCAAATTCTCTAGAGTTTGAATGTACATGAGCTCTCGTGGGATTTCCCCACGAAGCTGATTCAACCAAATGATCAAATCCTTTAGCTTGGACAATGACCCTAAACTTGAAGGGATGGTCCCAACGAGGTAATTAAAGCTGAGATCAAGAGAAACCAACTTCGAACAGTTACTTAAACTCTCCGGTATCGGTCCATTGAACCCATTGTTCTGAAGATACAAAACCTTCAAGCTATTTCTTGGATCTTGACAAAGCCCGGACGGAATCAAACCAGTAATATTATTAGAACTGACATCTAACATCTCCAAATTCGTCATTTTCGAGAACGAATTGGGCAACTCACCAACAAAATTATTAAACCGAACCACCAATGTCTTTAAACTACTCATCTTCAATAGAGTGTCGATGGGTAACTCACCGGAGAAATTGTTGCTAGAGATATCAAGCAGCTGCAAAGAAGTACAAGCCCCCAAACTCTCTGGTAACTCGCCGGAGAAATGATTCAGAGACAAATCCAATTCAATCAGACTGGAACACAAATCGGAGAGATTAAAAGGAATGCCCCCATAAAACGCATTCCCGGAGAGATAAACTCTCTGAAGTACTCCAATTGGAAACTCCGGCAACTCGCCGGAGAGCTGGTTGTGTGTAAGATTGAGGTAGCTGAGTCTCCGGCAAGCGGAGAGAGAAGCTTTGACGTCACCGGAGAACTTATTAGCCGACAAATCAAGATAGTTTAAGCTACCACAACCCCCAAATGAAGGAAAAACAGTAGAGAAATTATTGGCAGAGAGATCCAAATACTCCAAGCTCTTACAATCGACCAAATCAACACTTCCTTCAACTTTATTCCCCTTCAAAGACAAGTAAATAAGCTCACCATACGCACAGCCATTAGACAAAATCCAGGGAACGACGTCGTTTCCATTGATTGAATTAAAGGAGAGATCTAGGCTTTGTAAATTAAGCCCTAGAGGCTTAACTTCCTTCTTATTATAGTACTCTAACATATTCGTCGATAGATTGAGGAACTTCAAGCTCGAGCAAGTAGAGAAAGTTGAGAGGTCGGAGATCGGACCGGAGATTCCGTTGCCGGCCAGATCTATATAGCTCAGCACCTCGCTGCATTGAGATCTACCAGCCGGAGCGATTTTGCCGGTGATATTGGAGTTTTTTAGAGAGAGTCTCTCCAAGTTGGGGAGAGGTAATAAATAGAGTGAAACTTGTTGGAAATCGAGGTTTAATCGAGTTGAACTGAGATCGACTGAGGTGATTTTGGAGTCCTTACATGAGATTCCGGTGAAATTGCAGGGGGAAATGGATGGTGACCAGTTTTGGAGGACGTTGGGGTTGGGTAACGAGGCTTTGAAGTAGAGGAGGTTCTGGGCGCCATTAATGGAAGCGGGCGAAGCTTGTCGAGAGAGAAAGTAGAGGAGCTGAAGTGAGAGAAGGTAGTAGAGAGAGTGAGAGTGAAGACTGTTTTGAGCTTTCATCTTCGATCAGCTTAATTTCTTCTAACACATGAGTGTAAGTTAGAAATAAATAAATAAATGGAAGAAAGCCGGGCGGGCGGGCGGACGGACGGAAACCAAATTATTAGAAAAGACTAGAGAGGGAACCAAATGATGATAAACCAAAGACAAAATTCCTCCGAGTAATAGAAATAAATTAACCGGACCAAAGACGGAGTATTACAATTATAAGGAACAAATGAAACGAAATGGCTAATTTTGTGTTTAAACGCTAAAAAATAATTATCACCCAAGTATGAGCAGTAGCACTTTCAGCCATTTTTGAGAGAGAAGAGGGAGTTTTGTTTTAGAGAGAGAGAGCGTGCTGAGAGAAGGCGAGAAGAGAGGTCAAAAGACGGAGCTCGTAAGGTGAAAGAGGGTATATATATTAAGATTTCAGAGACAGCTGTTTGTTGTCACATGGCATGTGACCCATCCTCTCTCTCTCTCTATATATCTCTCTCTCTCTATATATATATATATGATATATAAGATGATGATGAAATATTTTTGTTTGTTTCTCTCTCTAAAAAGAAGAAAGAAAATAAAAACAAACCGTTTGTCTCTCTCTAGGCTTGAGCGTACGTGCGATTAAGGATGGATCCATCGCTGTCTGTTTTAATGGGAGATTCCATTGGGCCTTAATTAATTTGCCTTTGCTCCCCAATTATTACTTGATCACTAGGATTAATTAAGATAAGATAAAGTCTTTTTTTTAATTAGCTAATAAAAACAGATTCCCTTCTTCTAAAATTGGCCTAATGACATGCGGTAGAAGTAAAGTTATCAAATTTCCCATATTAATTTTAGATAACAACTGTTTAATTTTTTTTTTTTTAAAAAAAATATATATATATATTCTAAATTTGATAACTTTATTGTTATCTTGTCAATTTTAAAAGCATCAATAGCATACCCTCAATAGGAAGAATGGGAGGAAATGTGACCGCGGGGACTCAGCTCTCAACTCTAAGTTGCTTGCAACTTTGAGATTGTCTTTAACTTTGATTAGACATACAGGAGATCAAATAAAATCATGTGTTGATTTGTTATTATTGAATCATGTTGTTGAAATTAAGGCTCTTCTTCAAGGTCTCCAATCACGTTTCAACAGATCGAGGGAAAATAAAAGTATAAATAGAGGTTGATTTGTTATTATTGAAAGCGTATCCTAGAAAGGGAAAACTCCATTCCATAGTTCATTTGCTATGAGATTTGCCAAATTATAGCCGGTATTGACTATAAGCTTTTGCCTCCCTCTTGGGAAAAAAAAGATACAGTAAATGAATAAATGTCACTTATGAATGGCTAATCTTTTACAGGAAAAATAATAATCAGAATTCAATCTTATAGGGTCACAAATTTATTAGAAAGAATAGTAAAATATATTTGTGAATGAGTTTGGTAAAACCTAAACTTGACCTGCCTAAAAATACACCCAACTTGACTATGATAATCACCTTTTGCAGTTGCTTCTTTCCTAAATGTCTACAAGTTTGTGGTGAAAGCAGAAATAGTTTATTTGTTTATTTATTTGTTCAAATAGTGCGTGGAATTCAAATGCATTTGTCACCAAAAATTACATTTTACATGTCTTGCAATCGCATAACATATGTTACAATTAATGGTGATTGTTCTACTTTGTATTTAAAAAGAACTATAATCCATAAACTTTATATATGGTTTAAACACTTTCAGATCAAATAATTATATGCGATGCATGTGTACGCTTTTTTTCTTTACACACGAATATATAAGTTCAAATAAAAATATTCAAAAAATTAATAAGTACTTCAGATGGTCAAATGTTGTCTTTCTTAATAAAAAGCATGTGTATTTTAGTCTTACTAAATATTTTTTTTATTTGAAAAAATAAATATAAAGGTAAAATAGAAAAATAAAAAAATTAGGATCCATTTCATAACAACATAAAAAATGAAAATAAGAATAGTTAATTTTTGTAAAAAGTTGAAAAATAAGTTCAGAAATATGATGATCTTCTTACTTTATAGTCTTTTTCATGAAAAAAAATTTTTTTGATAGTCAAAAAAGAAAAAAATATTTACAAAAAATAATACATAATAAATGACATTTATTTATAAAAATAAATATAAAATAAAAAATATTTTATCACATATCTTAACTTAACTTTTAAATTTTTAAACAAATCAAATATTTTTTATATGGCGTCCCTATCATAATTTATATATTAAAATGGATAAATGTGAGATTTTAGACAAAAATACATACATATGTCGACTGTCGAGGGAAAGATTTTGAGAAACATGATGCAGCAGAATAGTGTATTACTATTCCCGGGCCCACCTAATAACGTATGAGATTAAATTTGTATTTGTATTTGTACTTACTGAATTTACACGTGCCTGTATTTTCCAATCTAGCAGCGAATCTAGTATGTCGTGGTTAATTCCCGATCTGTGTACATAATTTACACTCTTTAAAGGTCTTTGGAGGGTAATAACGTCATTTCAGTGTGCCACGTGTCTAGCTCATTGGAAATAAATGTTAACTTAGGGGTAGTGATGTCATTTTGGTGCTGGTCCTTTTGGTTTAAGAAGGGAAAGGACCAATAATTTTAATGTATATACAAGGACTATTACTTAAGGAACTATTATTATAAATAGGATTATTAGCCACGTTTCTTGATAATAAAATTTAATTAAATTTAGTAAGAATATTTTCAATCATATTTACAATATTTTTATTAAATTTTACGAAAAAAATATTAAATTTTATTTATTTATTTTTGAACAAATATTTTTTAATTTTGACTTGAACTCATAAATGCAATCTTGATATATGGCCAACTTTTAATTCATCAAAATTTATTCTAATCAATGAGTAATTTATAAATTAATAATACACTGTTTTATCATGAAATTTTGTTCATGGGGGAAGACTCGAAAATAAGATTTTACTTTTTCGTTGCAAAATAAGTAGATATTCTCCTCTCTTTTTTTGGCTTTCTATTCTTTTATTTATTCTTTTGCTTTTTAAGAAAATTGTATTTACTCTCTGCCAGCTAAGTAGCTGCCACCCCTTAATCACCCGCCCCTGTATATTCTGACCATGGCTAGAGTTTCGCCATTTTTCTCGAAGTTCGTCATGGTTGTTGGTAAATGGTAATCATCTATTCGTGTCGTTGCTAGCGACGTGATTGGTAAGGTTTTGCGACCACTTATAAAATATATATATATATATATATATAAAATTAATATGTATAGTATAATTGGCCTTCTAAAAAATGAAAAGCTCTTTGTAATTGACTAATATTTTAAAAAACCAAATCTTTATATATATAATAGTGGTCCACACATAACTAACTTGAGATAATTAAGTTGGCCATTATGATTTTCAACTAGTGAGAAGTTACAAGTTATATATCGCTAAAGGCGAATTTATAAATTATTTGTTGTGGTGGTATACAAAAAAATGAAATGTGATGCATCTCACTTAGCCAATTGACTATTGCCCTCCCCTTCGATTTATAGAAGTAGACTAAGATTATTGCTTGTGCTTAAAGGAAAAAAAAAACCACATAAACAGCAAAATCAACATTTTTCTAGACCTTCATTCTTGGGTGGGTCACCTTCCTATTGGCTGGTCAAGTAAAAATTTACATAAAAAAATATCGGAAAATATCAGCAATCAATCACAAATGAAAAAAAAAAAAAAAAAGTAGACAAATTTCAACCGTGCCATCTTTTCGTCTGACTTTCATTTTCTCATTACTTAGAAAAAAAGAAAAGAAAAGAAAAACGTAACCAACTCAATTACTCAATTCCATTCGTTGATTCGCCCTATTTCTCTTCTGTAACTGTATTATGTTAATACATGCCATTTTTCTTGGTCAATTATTTTATTAAATATTTTTGTTACTAATTTCTTGTTTAATGTTTGAAGGTGAATCGTTCTTATATTTTTTTCCTTTACTTTTATACTTTCGTTACTAACGTGACTCATTTAAAAATTTTACTTTGGATCCCGGAAATTTCCATGCCAAATTTATTTTAAAGACACTTTTTACTTTTTAAAGAACACCTTTCATACATAAATGATGTTTTCAGAGTGATAAAACAACGTAGAAAATGGGATTTGTTTGATAAAAAAATTTATAAATGAATCAGGGAATAATATATTTGTAAATTAAGTCTTATGTTTGACCCAAAAGGAGTTCAATATTAACTTTGCACTAAATTTTCATATTGCAATTTTTTATGGTATCATACAAAATTAAGTTTGCACTTTACTTAGAAAAAAAGAAAAGAAAAGAAAAACGTAACCAACTCAATTACTCAATTCCATTCGTTGATTCGCCCTATTTCTCTTCTGTAACTGTATTATGTTAATACATGCCATTTTTCTTGGTCAATTATTTTATTAAATATTTTTGTTACTAATTTCTTGTTTAATGTTTGAAGGTGAATCGTTCTTATATTTTTTTTTCCTTTACTTTTATACTTTCGTTACTAACGTGACTCATTTAAAAATTTTACTTTGGATCCTGGAAATTTCCATGCCAAATTTATTTTAAAGACACTTTTTACTTTTTAAAGAACACTTTTCATACATAAATGATGTTTTCAGAGTGATAAAACAACGTAGAAAATGGGATTTGTTTGATAAAAAAATTTATAAATGAATCAGGGAATAATATATTTGTAAATTAAGTCTTATGTTTGACCCAAAAGGAGTTCAATACTAACTTTGCACTAAATTTTCAGATTGTAATTTTTTATGGTATCATACAAAATTAAGTTTGCACTTCATTTATTTAATAAATTATTATGTCTAAATGTTTAATTAATTGTATTTTAGAGTTATTTCAACAAGTTATAAATTTAAATCCATTTATTGATAAAAAAAGACACATGATAATTTTTTTAGGTTATGTAAAGTTAAACTTGTGATCCTTATTTCTTAATACATTATTATGCATTGGGGTTTATTTGACACTATATTACTTTAGAGTTATATGAGTGACATATAAAAATATACTAGTTGAAAAATTATTTATATTAATTATGCTATTTCTATACTTTTGTTAATTTTTTTTTAAATCAAATAAAATTGTATATTTGTAAAGGTTGTGGATCTCATTTGAAAGCTAAGCCTGTGTTGACGAATAAGCAACCCAAAACTTGAACAATTAGGGCCTGTTTGGTAAATGTTTATTTTTCAAAATTTTAAAACTCAATTTAAAATAAACTTCATTTTTACACTTTTAAAATTTTATTTCACTTTACTTTCTCTCTCTAATTTTTTTTTTAAAACACCATAACTTTAAATTCAAAAATCAAAATAAGATAAAATATATATATTTAAAACCTACTCATCAAGATCTATAAAATAAGATCAATTATGACTAGTTTTTGAATTTTTTTATGAGAATTTTTAGTTGATTGAAAAAAAACTCAAACAAAAACCAAATTTACTTTTCAACGTACTTCCAAATTCTACCAAATACTAGATTTTAAAAACTCAACTTAAAAATTCAACTCAAAACATCAACCAAACATCACCTTAAAACCTGACCCGATTTTAGGTGCATGGGGCATTTATTAGTTAAACCGTATTTGCAATTTATTTACATATTCGAACAATTAAAATCACATAATGCCAAACAAATTTATATTAATTTTTTTGAATTAAGTTAGGGTGTTCTTAATTTATATTAATTTTTTTACCCGACCAAAATTCAAAGTCACATTAAGCTTAACCTAAAAAAACTGCAAAACCCTTTATTCTCATCCCGCTTTCTATATTTTGAAAATATCACCACTAATTTGTCTTCTCACCCATTTAAATTTTTTTAAATTAAAAATTAATTAAAAAAGTTTATTCTTTCCAACAAACAAGTATCTACCATTTTCACTCAATTACATACATCTCATAGATGTAAGCTTCTAATAAGTATCATCATACTTTTATAGAGAGTGCTAAACTTTTATTTTCACTTACACCAGCACGATAACATTTTCAATGATATTTTTTTTAATTTATTCAATCTTTTTATTTGTACATGCGGACCGAGCTCAATAAAACTCATGTTAAGTTATCCAATGTCAAAGTAAAAGAAATGTAGTATTAACATGTACCTAATATGTCATAAAAAATATGTCTTGTATGTTGTGCTTTTATTATTTTAATATTTAAATTCTTAAAATTACTCGTAAAAAAATATTGAAAAAGAAAATAGTTTGGTAAGAAAATCTCAATCCTTATAATATTATGCAAGGAAACCGATTTTCTTGAATCTCCAAAAAATTAAATATCATAAAAATCGAAAGTAACAAAATATTTTAATAAATGATTTATTTTTATGAAAATTGTTGATGCAGAAAATTGAACATGGTTAGTTTAGACCAAACAGTTAAATGATCAGTTCAAATGATTAGAAGAATAATTGAAAATGAGCTAAAGGAGTTAAAGATATATAAAGGAGGTTCGCCTTAGATGAAAATATGTGTTAGTCATTCTTTGTGGAATAGAGCTGGGAGTTTGGGAAACTTTGTATTATAATAATTGAATTGGTATTACACATTCACAAGATCTCTCTAACTATTCTATTATCTCCATGTTTACAACAAGAGTATTTTCAAGCCATGGGAGTTCTAGTTTTCCTATATTGGGAGCTCTGCTATGTGCTATATTGCTCTCTTTTTCTTTGGGTTCCTCAATGATTATTACTTAAATGCTGGATTTCTTGATTGTTGTTCGGTTGTTCTTGATTCTTAGTTGTTGAAAAAAGTAAATGCTTTTTCTATATATATGAGACAGAGATGACGTGTGGAGGGAGCTCCATGGAGTAGGTCCAAGGTCATCCTTCATTTCCATCAACTCTGATGTTATTTTTTTTATGAATTTCGGTGTATTAAATATAGTTAGTATGCATTTAATGTTGTTGAGGAAGGTTCTGCAGTGCTAACGGAATTGGTAGCAATCGGCCATACAGCCTGCGCATGCTTTGACACGGTGGTCGGCAAGAGAGCTCTGGCATTCGAGTTCCATCATTTGTTGAATGAAAATGATCCTCGGGCTAAATACCCAAACTCTCAGGAGCTCTGGACTTCATGCGGTACTTGGACAGAGCTCCTCGAGCTCCGTGCACTACAAGAAGTCGAGTTGTTGAAGTGGAAGGGCATGTGTATGCTCGTGGTTAGCGAAGTAAATTAATTTGCTAATTTGCACCATCAAAAACTATTTTATTTTTTCAATTCATTTTTACCCTTTTCACGAAAGATAACATTTTTTTTTGAAAAGAAGAAAGTAGTTTTATGTCATTAGAATGAAGAATTTGTGATGAATTTACACGTAAATCTTCCCATGTTATAATTTTCATTCTTTATATTTAGAACGATATAACTAAAGTTTATAAGTACTACTGTCCCCTATACGATTTCTTATTGAATTAATTTTCATGCACTAGATTACTACATAGTTAAGCTGAATATTGAATTAATTCATGAATACAACAACTACACCAATAAAGCTTTTAAATTTTAAGGTATCTAGAATACTTTCTTTTTTCAAGACTCCTCTAGTATTAATGGTATGTGTAATTCTAGCTTAACATAGATTGATTTATTTTTATATGCTTTGATGTTAGTTCAATTATAAGAGTATGAATCAGTTTAGTCAGGGTTTGTGCGGAATCAAATTTACCTATTGTTGTTTAGTGTTGTAGTGGTCTTTTAATATTTTTGTTGTAGTGAATTAGAATTTATATTTACTTATTTCACAAAAAATAAAATTTATAGACAAATTTTAAATATGAATAATAACCATTTGTGAACAATGAATGGTAATAGATTATATGAAATATAAATTATATTGTCCCTACATTATTTCAGTAAACTCACTTACCATTAGAGTAAATTACAAGTTTTTTTTCAAAAATTGGTGGAGTGAGAGAAAATATTCTCATATTAGGCTGAAAAGATTGATTTTATGGGTGCATTTAAGAACATTCTTAAGTTAAATTTGTAGAAAACAAAATTTTTGTTAGATTTCTTATTTTAAAACACAATTTATAAAAAAGGAACCTACTCTATAAAATTTTGTAAAACTTGTTCTTATTTTAAAAAAATAAATTATTAAATTGATTTTTTTTCTCAAAAAACATTTCTGCTTTTACCCATTTCCCAGTAATAAAAAAATATTGAATTAAAGTTGAGACAGACCACATCCTCCTTATAATTAGAAAGAAGTTAATTTGAAATTTCATTGAGAATAAGGAAAATTAAATGGAAATTCAACTAGTAATATCCACAAGTGGCACGATAGA
Source organism: Lonicera japonica (assembly GCA_021464415.1). NCBI lineage: Eukaryota > Viridiplantae > Streptophyta > Magnoliopsida > Dipsacales > Caprifoliaceae > Lonicera > Lonicera japonica. The sequence goes on along the minus strand of CM038466.1, from coordinate 73,656,160 downwards.
TAATAGAATTATTTAAAGTATTTTAAAAAGAGCGAAATTGTCAACTTTGCAACAATTTTCACTATTAGCTGGAAGCTTCCTCCACTGGTTAGGCTGATTTCAATTTTATAGGACCACTCTCACTTAAATATGTGATTTAGAATCCAATCATCATGTTACGTGTTCTAGACATAAACACATTCAAATACAATGAAAATTTCCCAAAGTTGATTAGATTATTAAAAATTAATGATCTTACATTTCTCTATTTTTATTTGAATATCTTATATATATATATATATATATATATATGAATGTGCTATCCCACGTGACAAATTAAATTAGCATATATATCATGGGTTATAAGATCCGTCAATTAATTAATCTAGAAATTAAGAGCTCCATCTCTTTGAAAAATAAGACAAAAAAGCACGGCAAGCTAGCTAATCTATAATCAACACTATTACAATCACAAGCAACAAAATAAAAAATTAACCCTTCGCGATATCCTTCAATGCAATTGAAAATCTGAAAAAATTGACCCAAATTTATTAAGGCATTGTACATCTCAAACAATAAGATTAATGTCTTGTATTCATATTATATGATTCAACAAATTAATGATTTTGTACGTGGATTAATAAATTTGGGGTCATTTTGTGATTTCGATAAAAGTTATGAGAGACAGAGATATAAATACGAAAATTAGTCAAAAAATGGAGCATGTGGAATATATGAGGCCAAATATACAATATGCATGTACAAGTTTGAATGTCAAAGTTAGTTAGTTATTCTATGACTAATGGAAGTGAAATGATAGACCAAAAAGAAAAAAAAGAATAAGAAAATAAGTGAAATGCCAAATCCTCCTAAAAGAATTTTTCCGTTAACGTATTATGTATATATATATATTTGGTTTTAATAACCAAATTGTTTCATATTCAAACAATAATATTGTATTCAAATCTTTTCAAATAACGTATAATTAGAACTAATAACTCTCTCGTGCGCTTCCTATCAACTCTCCTTGATTTTAGGAGTGAACATCGAGTTTATTATGAATTTTGTTAAATGCGTCCACAAAATTCGTTTTTTTATTCTAGTGTGAGAATATTTTCTTTTCATTCTACTAATTTTCTGAAAAAACTTGCAATTCACCACTACCTTAGTGGTAGGGAGAGTTTACTGAAATAATGCAAGGACGATAAAGTTTCGTTACTAAATGTAAAAATATTAAATAATATTAACTTTTGTATTAAATTAAGACATAATAAAAAAAATGTACATCATTTTAAATAAATTTCATTAAAAATTATGTATAAGTCATAGTACCTATGAAAAATATAAAATATTAATTATGATAAATAAATTTTTAGTATTTATATGATATTTCATATAATATATTACTATTCATTACTCTCGAATGGTTATTATTCATATTTTAAATTTGTCTATAAATTTTATTTTTGTGAAATAAGTAAGAAAAAGAATTATGTAGAGAGCAAAAACTAGCCAAGAGAGAACAAGTTAAAAATAAAAAAATGGGAAGCCAACAAGATTCGGCTACGACTCTTCTCAATGGAAGACTAAACCAAGTCTATAATTATGTATATCAATGTCAAAATTATGTAAAGAGCAAAAACTAGCCGATTTTACTACCATCGCCCACTAAAACCATGAAAGATGAAACTCAATTAGCATAAGGAACATAATGATCATCCATGATTGCTAAAACTAAGATTAAAATAAATTAGCTTTTTGCTGGGGGTGAGAATACAGGTTATGTAGGTACATTTAAGAATATAATTTATTTATAATTGTTTGTACTAAAAAGTTAAGAAATAAAGAAAATTAAAATTTTGTTGGTATAATTATTTTGGCTTCCCCCTCCTTTTAAGATTGAACACCAGCTCTCTCCGTAATCACTTGTAAATAAAAAACTTAAAAATGAACTAATTTTTTTTTAAGACTCCATTTAATAGTAACATTAAAAATGGTAAGAAAAAATATTTGATTTATGTGGGAAGTTGAAAAATAAATTGAGATTGATTAACTCATACTATTTAACATTTTTATCAAGTGATATGTGAACCATAATTGGTGGAAATAATTTAATGAATGTTTTTTTCTTTTGTATCCGACTTCTTTCTTTTTTATTTTTTTGTGTAAATATTTCTTTTGAGATGAAGAAGAAAATTTTTACACAAAAAAGGAAAAAAAGAAGAAGACATATACTCATAAAAATAAGTATGAATTAAATAATATTTTATTATATATCTTAACTTATTTTCATCTTTTCTCTCAATTTTATTTTCTATTATTCTTTATTTTTGGAACCCTATTTTCTATTATTCTTTATGTTCTATAAAACGGAGCTAAATAAGGCCGGCAACGGAGCTAACCCGACACGAACTAACGGATGGTGGGTGCCTAAACGGGTTTCATTTCGCAGACACGCTTAACCCGATAAACGGGTTGCCTTGGACCTGCTACTTATTATTTTTATTTTCTTTTACAGATGATTTTTTCTCCTGTTATTATGAGTAAATATTTTGGGTATTAGGTGATACATTATTACTGAAAATGAGACTTTGAATAATCTTAAAAGGTTAATCATGTCGTGTCGAAAATTAACATGATATTTATTAAACGTTAGGGTCGTGTCGGTAACTTGTAAAATAAACAGGGTGTTAATATAAATGACACGATTAGTTAAACGGGTCGTGTTCGGGTTGGCAGTTTGAATACTTGAAGCAACACGCCGCGAACCCGAATGCCAGCCCTGCTTAAATGGTGTGCCTATTTCATGCATGATTTGCCTTGGACCCTACTTTGATGATTTTTTCTCCTGTTATTATGAGTAAATATTTTGGCACTGAAAATTTTGAAGAGAAAAGATAGTGGGTGGGGGGTTAATAGGGGAGTTTGAGAAGCAGCTGTAAGGAGGGGTCACTCCTGTGCCGTGCCAGTGTCCAGTTTGGTGACGTGGACCAATTACATACTCGAAATAGATGTACCCATCAATCAGTTTGACCAATCCTCACCGACAACTTGTCCAACCTGTCACTCTTACCCCAGTATTACTGTTTCCTCGCCTTTGCTTAATTGCTTCCTTGACTTATTATTTCCTTTTGTAGGCTCCTTTTTAATAGCAATATAAAAGATAAAATAAAAAATAATTAATTTAATTGAAAAAATAAAAAATAAGTCAAAGTATGTGGTGAAATAGACTCTATCTTATATTTAATTTTGTAAGTATATGTTTTTTTTATATTTTGTAAAAAAAAAAAAATTCACCACCACGCAAAGAAATTTTTTTTTCATGGAATAAATTAAAAAGTAAGAGTTAATCTTATAACATCTTTCAACTTATTTTCTATCTTCTCAGCCAAATTAGTTATTTTTCTTTTTCATATTATTATCAAACGGAGTCTTATAAATTTATTTTTGTTTTAAGGGGGAAAAACCACTTCCTCCGTTGTTGTTTTTAACTTCTATTTTTGCTTGTATATAAAAATGAAGTAGTAGGTGCTAACAGGTATGTTATGAGTGTTTATCTGATCACGCGTCATGCAGAACTAATTGATGTTCTTTATATGTGATATTAATTTTTTGCAGTGATTTTTTTGCAAGGAGAAACAAAAAGTATGCAGGCATGGCCAATGCGAATATTATCTTACTAGTTTGAAGTAGAACATAACAATTTTTAGGTCATATGCAATAGTCATTTTAGTTTAACAATATTTTACGTCATATAAATATAAAATTGAAAAAACTTTCTCTAATGGAATGTTTTTATATCATGTATGAATTCGTTTTTTGAATTCATACATGAACTGATTGGCTTCACGTATGAATTTTCATAACTGAAAGATGGAAACTCTCTACATCAAGATGGAAATGTGCGTGACCAATGTGGCCCTGCCAGGCTGCTAGTTTCATTGCATTAGATTGTACAAAATATTTATACAAAACTCAAGTAAGCTTAAAAATTAAAATTTTTTTGGGCTAACATATTGCCAAAGTAATAATATCTTTGCCAGAGCAAAAAGTTGCATTGAGAAGTTGTACTAAATTTTTAATGTTGTATATTATTTTGACAATATTACTACTTGTTTGCTAAATTAAATGAGCAAGATTCGTGTAATACAACTTCTATAACTAATCACACGTATGTGTTTGCAAATATATATCATAAAAAAGGGTGATTTTATTTATATCCACGATATCTTGCAGTTAATCCGCGTTGTCTACTAAATTAATCCACGAATGTGGATAGACTGACAAAAATTATTATTGATTTAATTTTATAAATATTATTTTATTAATGATTTAATATTATAAAATTCACTAGATTAATAAGCACATCCACTTTAATTAAATAAATAAAAATAGTGGCAATTAGTTTTAAGGACGAATATTCTTTTTCTCTATCTATTTAAGGACACAACTTTTATACCAATACTTTAAGGTCCAAAGTTTTGTTTAAAATACAAACTTTTACGGATAAATAATTAAAATTAAATTAATATAGCTACAAAACTAATTTATATTATTGTTATTCCTATAATGATCATCTAATTGATTATTAAACTAATCTAAACTTTTAAAATCTTGCTAGAAACTAATATCTATAAAATCAAATTCAAAATTTAAATTTAAACAATCAAATAACTTCTAACAACTTAATTAATTACTAAAATATAGAAAATCAAATAATTCAAAATTTAAATTTCAACAATCAAAAAAAATTAAACAACCTAATCAATTTGATTAGTAATTAACAAGGGTGATTTTATTTCTATCCGCGAAATTTGTCAGTTTATCCTTTTTTTTGGGTTTTACTGAGATAGTCTGTATTGCCCATTAAGTTTAACCACCTTGTTGGATAAACTTACAAAAATCAATATTGGCATAATTTTTATAAAATAATAATTCTTTTTAATTAAATTGTAAATTATCCACCAAATTTTTACTTCTATCCACCGTCATATAATATATCAAAAAGTAAACATAAATTGTATAATAAAATGATATTTCTAATATATATAATTTATTGTTAATTATATCCACTTTCCAGACTCGAGATTAGATTATAGGATTACACTATAGTTAGTCTAAGATTCACATTTGTTTTCAAAATTGAGATTAGACAATAATTCACATTAGTCTTGGAATAGTAATTAAACAGTAAGTATAGTTTGAAACATTTGTAATACGTCTACAAAATTTAGTTTTTACGTAGAAGTAAATTAAAATTATAACTTTAATTACAGATTTATCATGGCAAACAAGAAAACAAACATATATTATAATTGAATATTCTTCCTTTGACTTGAAAGAATTGGGATTGAAGGAAACGATGTTTTTTGCCTTCGGCTACTAATTCTTTTTTAGTTTCTTAAGCTCCAATTTTTCTTTATTTTTATTTATTTAGAGTTCTCATTGTATAGAAAAAAGAAAAAGAAAATAGTAAACTCTTTTGTTGAAAAAAATTATTTGTTTTTGATGAATAATGAATATTCAATTAATTCTGCCCAATTTTGTAGTGTTGTATATTTTTGATGAATAATGAATGGGGCAATTAAAAAAAAGGGCTTATTAGAGAAAGATTTTCACACTAAGGCCAAGGAATAAAATTTTTTTAAATAAAGGGCCTATTTTTTATTTTATTGATAATATGACATGTGTCTTTTTTTTTCATTACAAAATGACATCCCAACCCTTAAAATAAACTAAAAAAATATCAATATGCATTAAAATATGGACTGCAATATGAACTTTGCAGTCCATATTTCACTGCAATGTTAACTTTGCAGTCGATATTTTTAGTGCAAAGTTCATATTGCAGTCCATATTTTACTGCAATGTGAACTTTGCAGTCCATATTTTTAGTGCAAAGTTCATATTGCAGTACATATTTCACTGCAATATGAACTTTGCAGTTCATATTTTATTACAATATGAACTTTGCAGTCCATATTTTTTGTGAAAATTTCATAAAAAATGGTAATTTAGGTAGTACATAACATGTTTTTATTAATTAAATGATATTTAAATTTATTCAAATACATTCATTTAAAATATAAAACAAAATAGGCATCTTACACTAATTACCAATTAAAAATAGGCCCTTCATTCAAATTACCAATTAAAAATAGGCCCTTCATTCAAAAAAATATTATTCATTGGATTTTTGGTAAAAATCAATGTATAATAAGCCCTTCTACCTAATTTCTAGATAATGAATCTATAGTACTTGTATCAATATACCTTTTAACAAATTAAGAAAATATATTATTAAGGAAGTATATTTTAATTAGGAAACTAATTTTAAAAGTAAGGAAGTATATTCTAATTAGAAAACTATTTTTAAAAGAAAATACATTTAAAAGGATTATTAATTAGTGGATATACTTCGCAATTTTGTAAGGAAGTTTTGAGAAGTTTATTTTAATGTTAACATAAATCAAGGTGGATAAACTACAAAAACCCGCGAATAGAAATAAAATTATCCTAAAAAAAATGTTAATACTAATCATTACTTACATGGGCAAGTGGTAGTGGTATATCTCATTTTTAATTAAGGTAATTCTTATTTGGTAAAACTTAGATTTTTACTATTTTCTTTTATTATTTATAAGGACACACCACCTACTAGGAAAAGAAATTCGTAATTTATAATTTTTTTAGTTATTCGCGACTTATCATCACCCCTCGTTCTCATTTACTTAGTAGATGAATTCTTCTTCATTGTCATTTAAATGTATAAAGAATATAATATATATCTCCATTACTCAAATCACAAATACATTTAATAATATCGAATTTTTACATAACATTTTACAAATTTTATGCTTATTTAATTTATTTTGATTATTACATATTATAATAATGATTGTATTATAAAACTACATTTTGGGTCATCAAAATGCATTGAATTTTAAAAATTTAAAGATGTATTTACTTGAAACTTCTTTTGATTGTAGAGTTCTCAACGGTAATAAGCCAATAAATGGTTTGCTATTTTAATTATTGTCAATATAATTTTTTACAGTTTAAGTGCACAATTATTTTCATCCAATGAACTAGGATAACCAAAAATTTTGTGACAGATAGATGCCTTGGTGTGCCCTTACTAATTATGGTAAAACAAAGTAATAAAAAGCATGTTTTACATAAATAAATGTGCTCTAATTAAATGCTTTTTATTTAAATAGATGTGCCCGTACCATTAACTATTTATATATGATAATGACATTATCTTGGCATACTTGAATACTATTTTGATAATACACTTTTTGGCCAAAATATTAAGAAGTATCGTGTATATATATATATATATAAACCATCATTGTTGTTGATTTTTCTAGCTCATTGATGAGAGAGAGATTATCACAAATTAAGGAAGGGAGATTGAGACTAATGAGACTTTTACTAACCTAAGCAAACACCACACGTGCACAAACTTGCGTTTGCACAATTATTTAGAATTTTAGACAAAGAGTGGGGGCTACTAATTAATTAGTTTGATTTTCCATTTAGATCCAGATTTTTTGGGGGGGTTTGTTGGGGTTGCGTGACAGGGAGGAGGAAAAAAAAGAGGGATTGAGAAAGTAATAGGATAAAGGTGGTTGGATAGACTCGAAAGTTATTTGGGTTTAAGTTTGAATTTTTTCTTTTAGAAAAAATGTTTCGGTAAGGTGAAATGATTGATCCAGTCAATTAAGATATTGTCTAATTTAATTCCAAGTCTTTATTTTTTTCTCAAATGTTAATCGAGAAACACTTAGAATTATACGTCGTAAAACACATTTATTTATCGCAATCATGAGATAAAAAATGATACTCATTTTGTTTAGCATGTCATATTCGTACAACAACTCACCCATAATATATTACAACAAAAATTAAGAAGATTAAAAAAGAATACAAGCGACACAAACATCAAAATTGGTAAAATCTACCTTAACTATGTTAAAAGAGTAAACATAATCGTACAACTACATGTATATAGCACAATTCTCCATTCCTAAATTTAAATATTAGTCATATATTATTACAGTGATACAAGATTAATCATTGTAAATATATAACATAAATAAGTTCATGCATAATGAGGTAGGAAGATAATTAAGATCTGGGTTATGTACGTTGGTTGGAGAGAGAATGTGTGGGCCAAGTTTTCTTTGGTTTTTCCTTTCTTTTGTAAAACAATGAGGAGAGAGAGGGGAAGTACCAAAAAGAAAAGATAGAGAATGAAAATGAATACCACACGAGAGAGATGACAACAGAGACACTTTTCTGGCCCCACCCAAATTATTTTCATATCAAAACATGAATGAATATATATATATATATATATATGTGTGTATGAGAGAGAGAGAGAGAGAGAGAGAGTTGGGCCAACCCATGAGCCCTACCTTTCAATTTGGAACTCATTGCCCTTTTCAGGGGCATGCTTGGTTCAAAATTAAATGAACTTCACCCCACAAGCCCAGCCTGTCTTTAGCTCACACTGAGAGAGAAAGTCATAGGTAGATATTTAGATAATATTTGGGTATATTTTGAATATTCAATGACGCTATACACTGGATTTTGCCCTTTTAACAACAAGATATGACAAAACAAATTTCAGTTTCATAAAAAAAATGTGTTTTTTTAGTAACAAAATTTTAAATTCATTATAAAAGTTGTGATAACTAAGAGATTGGTGATAAATCTTAGTGTTTTGTTAATAACCAAAACCTTTTGTAACATAATTTTTGTCACCCAAGACTTTTAGTAACCATGTACTGACCATTTTTCTTTTAGTCTCTTACATAATTTTATTAGTGACAAAAAAACATAATTTTACTGATAAATTATTTTTTGCCGCTGAAAAATTATTTTGTTGTATTGGAAGGTGAACTACGTCTAGCGGTATTTTCAGTTTTGTAATATAGAGTATTTAGTGAAGGTGAGAGACATTTAGTAATCAAAACCTTTTGTAATAAAAAAAAATTTGCCACCCAAGATTTTTAGCCACGCTGTTTTAGTGACCTCATAATGACGACTTATTTTTTTTTCTCTTACATAATTTTATTTGTGACAAAATCTATAATTGTAGTGATAAAAAAAAATTTGTCGTTACATTTTTTTTTGATCTTGTAGTAAAAAACATGTGGGACCAAACATTCTAAATAGAGTACGATTTACTAACAGTTATATACAAAAAAGTTTGATGAAAAATGAGTGATGCACAATTTTATTTCATTTTAAAAGGATTGGCTCATCCTCTCTCTTTCGATGGAAAATAGTATCTAATTCTTTACTCCACCGGAGCACTTTGTTTTCACATTTATAGTAGGAATATAATTGATTATATTTTTTTCTGTTATTAAATTGAAGTAGATTAATGGCTAAGAAATGCAAACACTTTTTAAAAGTCGATGTATTTTTGTTGTACTCGTGTTAGACACCAATATTTAACGGGCACTCGTTAAATATATATCTGACATCTTTTCTCACGTGTCCGTAATTAACTATATAAACTTTTTTTTTTGTCATGTGTACAGTTTTTTGACACTCTAGGAGAATTGTCCTCTACTTCTATTATATGATGATACAAGTTTATTTTATTATATACAAAAATACATTTAATTAAGCAAAAAATAAAAAAAAAAAAGAACCTTGTAATAAGTAAAATTTAAAGATGAAAGTATGTGGTGGCGTAGGATAAACATCTTAATAATTTCTTAAATATTATATAAATATTCTAGTTACATATATCTTAATAATATTAGATATTATTGATTACTTTAATATTTCAGCGATATAATAAATATTTATTGTTCATAAAAAATGTAATATATGTATATATGTATACATCTTGATATTAATTGACGCATTATCGGCACTTATCTCGGTGTGTCCTCTCCAAATTTTTTAGGATTTGAAGCTCAAGTGAAGATAACCCTACGCAGCCAGAAACCTTTCAATCAAAAAACCCTTTTAAGAAGGTTTAGTTAATTTTTTTTAAGAAATCTAAGTATCGTCATGCTTTAGCTCATTCATTTGTATTCTACGCACAATTTCAAACTTTCAGTTTCTTTGTATCTTTTAGTTCTCTTTAGTATTATAGTTTATAGGGTAATCAATAACCTTGTTTCGCCCCCGCTTTGATATACTTCACGATGCTTCACAATTTTCAACTGCTAAAGTTTGCATTTTTCTTTACGTCTCAATATATCAATATACAATTTTATGTTAACTAGTTGACTTTTGGTTTTTTTATTAATTTTTTTTCATTAATTTAATTTGATTTTGTAAATTTTAATTTATTGTGACTGTTGATTAATTATGGTGAGTTTTAAAATTAATTATTTATTATTAGCAATCTTTTACGGTTAAATTGTTAAAGATCATTTTTTTTGTTATTAAAAGAAACACTATCTTTTAGTTTTTCTTTAAACTAAATTCTATAAGAGTATGAAATTAATTACTCTTTTGGTAACTTTTCAAATATCATTGCTATATGGTTTTTTTAATTGGAATTCATTCATGTAGTTATATTATATTACATGACTGTAGAAAAGGGTTCCGAAACAAAAATTTGCCTAATACCCTTCGAAACTCATGGTCAGCCCTGGCTTAGAGCTCAAGTGGTAAAAGGTGCAAGTATCCACACAAAGCAACCAAGTTTGAGCCTTGTCCCCGCCTACTTTTCTCCTTCTCAAACCACTTGAATTTATCCATTACTTATATTAAAAGAAAATTTTAATTAATCTAGAGTATGGGGTCATTTTTGGTTTTTCATTTATTTATTATTATTGTTTTATTATTGAATTCTAAATCCGAACTATGAAATCTAAATCTCAACTTTGAAATTTGAATAGTCTTTTTTCAATTTTTCTTGTATTTTTAGGTGTTCTATTGCGATGCAATTACATGACTATTGTTAGAATAATTTACAACATTAAAAATATATGATATAATTTTTGAAAACAGTAATATACTCTAAAAAAATAAAAATTACTTTGATAATATGTGTAGTTCATTTTTATGTGAAATTAGACATAACTCATAAGAAAAATATGGGTTAAGTGAAAAACTAAAATCCAACATGAGTATGAAAATCTTATTTAATTTTTGTCAGAGGCAAAACCTAACTGCTACTCTTAGGCCTCGTTTGGTTCACGGATTTTAGTACTCGAAAAGGAAAGTTGTTCCTTTCCTTTGTTTGGTAAGCACAAATTCCGGAAACACTTTCCCGAGAGAGAGAAAAGTAGGGGGTAAAACCATTCCTCCCAAAACACATGGGATTGATTTTCCCATGTGATTTCCAAGCATTTATTACACAAATTTTAGACAATAATACTCTTACCTAAATACTTTCCATGGTTTACTAAACATAAGAAAGGAAATTTGCTTTTCCACCTCCATGGAAAAGATAAGGGAATTGATTTTCTTTCCGTGAACCAAACGAGGCCTTAAGTTTTCAAAAGCAGGCAACATTTAATTTGTTGTATCTAGCCTACCAAGCTGGTGTACTAAATGCTAGTATCATTCAACATTTCTTGTATCTATGAAATACATTATCACTATTCGTGAAGTAAAGTATAATATCTTTAAATTATACTATTAGTATCTATGACTAAAAATAATAATACATGCAAATAACACTAACAGTGTATATGAAATTTACCTGAATTATAGTAATAATATAGTGGGGGATGAAAAACAAGAAGTAAACTTTAAGCCATGTTTAATCCAAAGGCCCACATTTACCAAAGATCAAAATGCTTTTGACTGGTGAAACTAGTTAACCATTCATAACCAACCTGAGAGTTTGGCCAATAGGCAGGAAGATGACACACCGTGATAATTAACTACTTCTTCATGTGTGAACATGGTTATTACTAAATGAGTAGCGTGAAGTAGACTTGGAATATATGTTATTCTGGAGTAGAGCTAGTCCAAGTTTACCTTTTATAATAATTTATTTTGTGTATAAATCTTAATGCACGCCCTATTCTATACTTATAAATAGGAAGGAATAATCCCTAAAGTAGGGATTACATCTTCTTCTTCCTCATAGAAACTCTGTCCAAATGCTTTTAGAGACTAGCTTATGCTCTTTGATTTTCTTTTGTAATCCTTTGATAAACGCTTTGAGCTAATACAATACACTCAGACACCCAAGGGAAGATGTATATATATACTTTCATATTAGTAGCCAAACTAAACGGATGAACCTTCTTACAAACAAATTCTGGTTTCCTAGCGGTTTTTGGTGGTTATTTTGGTGTTTTGGAGAGGTGAAACTTCTGATTTGAGCTAGGCATACTTCCTATTTTGGGTTTCCTAACTTTTTGACACCCACAAATATCAATCTTTAAATTAACTGCAATTTTCTTTTCTTTAAAAAACCAATGGAGTGCATAGAAAAAAGCCACTGAATTACACTATTTTTTCCTCAAATCAATGGTTTCCAATTTACATTTAGTAAATTTTAGAGGAACACTAATGTCAGGATAATCAATAGTCAAGAGTGCATCCATCATGTCCCAAAAGAAAGATCTATTAATTAATTTGAAACATCCAAAAAAAAAAAAGCATGAAGTTAATCTGGAATTTGGTATGGAGTGAGTATTTAAGTATCACATTTATAATTAGATGGAAGCGAAATACTTGAAATTTATATTTTTTAGACAATAAATAGATGTGTCCTAAATGAAACTTGCATTAATACATTTTATCATCTCTATAACAAACATCATGTCAGGTCCTAGAAATATATTATTTTTGCTTTTAACTTAATTTCATTTTTTTTTTCAAACGATTCTTTCTAAAATAACTAGTGACCACAATATATAGCACACAAGACGTGGCACCACATTTTCATTGAGGACTTCTAGGACAAAAATAAAATAAAATTGGTCGATCGTATAAAAAAGCTAGTAATCCTATTGTAATCGAAAATTTTTATAACTAAAATTATGTTTATGGGGATAAATTACCTTTGAGTAAGAAAATGGATTTCGTCACAGAAGGGTTTGTTGAGAAAAGGTCCCTTAATTTGTGTCATAGAACTTCACGCCACATTTAGCCTAGGCAACACCTTTCGGTGACAAAACTTTGAGTTTCGTCATAAGTTTATTGTTATTCACAACTTTTACAATGAATTATAAGTTTTTGTTGCTACATGATACATTTTGTGACGAAAATGTATACCGTTACAAAATTTTATCATTAACTGAAGGGTTTGTTATAGCGAGGTTAATAATCCTTCTTGTGAACATGAAATTACACAATTAATTAAGAAGAAGCTAGCTTTTATCCTTTCACAAGGTAGTGTTCTTTTCAGCACATTAACAAATGTTGGCCATTGCTTCGACCAATTCCCATGTGCAAATGTCTTTACAATTGGCCTTCTTTCATACATGCATATCCTAATTAATTGTACCATTCAAGCAAATTAATGGTAATATATATATCTTTCCTTTTCTGGTATATATATATATATATATATATTGGACAAAACAAAAAAAAAAAAAAAAAAAAATAGTAATTTTATCATGTCCTTGCATGATAAAGCACAATGAGAAATCATTTATCCTACATCCGATCCGGCCACTTACTTAATTAGTTTATTTCTTTCAATTAGACAATTTTATTTTTAAATATAATAATTAAATTTCTTTCACCAGTGAATTGAACACCTCATCCAACTTTGTCCACTAACTTGTGATGGTGCTAATTAATTTGTTAAAATTAAACTTTTTGTTCAAATTTTGTGATCCCACCAAATTTTATTTTTTTGTAATATATATATATATATATCTTTAAAATAGACGGTGGTCTTAATGTGACTACTGCTGTTTTGGAGAGAAAATGTATGCGTGTGTAAATAGCCAACACATGCTGTGTTTGATTTTGAAAATGTCACACTCTTGTCCAGAGAAACAACTACGCGCGTACTATTCGAAACTCCAATAAACAGGCATGCAGGTGCAGCACACGTACTCTATTTGCCCAGTTAATTAAAATGGCATCTTTTATCGTTTCATATTGCCCATGGTATCACTTTTCTTTGTTTGTTTGTTTGTTTTAAATTGATTGTTTTATTTTTTTTTTCAAATATTATTAATGTACCGGTCAAATATTATAATAAAAAATTTATTAGGTTTAAAATAATATTTTCTTTAAAAATATCAAAGTCAAACTAAAATTATCACTTTGAAATGAATATCTTTTTTATTTTATTTTTACCTCACCACTTATTTTAGTGGCAAAGTTAAAACTTACCTTTAACCGTATAACGAGACATAGGACCAACAGTAGATCTAGAATCGAATTTGGGGGGCCAAAATATAAGAAGATAATTTTTTTTGGCATACAAGTAATTAACATATAATTATAGATTTAGATTGCATTAGTTATGCTGTTTTTATAATGCATCTTTCTTTTGACAGTGGTAGAATGGGTTTCTAAAGTCCAATTGACTATTTTATTTTTGCTTATTCTGTTTTTTCAGGGAGGTTCGATCCACGTCCTCATTTCTTTTCTTTCTGCGCCCTTGAATCTGGGCTTTTTAGACTCACACTTTATTTCTTTATCTTAATAATATAACGGTCTAGCGCCCTGGATTTTCAGGAGGCTTTAGCCTCCGACAAAAAAAAAATAACAATTAACATGCTCAAAATAAGCTAACCAACGAAGACCCACAATTGTTACATGTTATTTTCTCCGTATTTTTATAATGGTAAACCTCATTGTATGCAAGATTAGAATTTGTATTTATATGTTTAAGGGCAAAATTAAATGTAATTGATTTTATCTATAGGAAAAAAATTGAAAGAGCTAATAAGAAGATATTACTCAAATTTTCAAAGGAGAAAAATGGTAGCGTGACGGGGTATCAAAGGAGAAAAACTAATATAGTGGTCATACTGATGAGTTTTAGTTGGATTTGAGACGTAACATATATAAATGGTATATGGTATTCGATGATCAACAATAAAATCGTGTTCCTAATTAATGAGTTGGACCTAGCTAGCTAGCTAGCACGTAACAAAATGGTTTTAGAGGAGAATCAATAATTAAAACCGTACGTGCTCCACCTCGATCAGATCGATGTAACAAATAGAGAAACAATCAATTAAGTTGTACTTAATTAAGCTAGCTAGCTTACTTATTGAGTTATTAATTAATTAGCTAGAGGAGAAACAATTAATACAACCATGCTCCTACTGATCGAGTATGGAGAAATTAAACAATTGGATGAGAGCCTGATACCTAAACATATATGCATGCAATGATATTAAGTAAGTTGTAACAGCTAGAATGAACAAAAGATCGAGCTTCAATATATAAAATCATATATATAATATAATGGTACGTGCAGTGACAAAAATAAACATAATGTTTTTCTTAATTGGCTAGATTCGATGAATTTAGCTTCCTGTTCACTGGCTGGTCAATACTTAATTGGCCCTCCACCTCTCGATCAAACCCCTCACTCACATACACGAACCTCCCTACCCTATGGCCGGGCCTCGATCACTTCCTTTACACACTCGCTCTCACAATTCCCACCCCACTTCAAGCACTCACCTACTATCTCAAATACAACCAAATCCATTACTCCTTTCGCCAATCCTTCGATCTCACACGTACTCCTACACATGCAATCTCATAACTCCTACCTTCCAATATCCTCTCAATCAAAGAGTACGTCAATACTTAATTTAATTCAACTATTTTCGCCTTTATCTCGTCTTCAATAAAGTCATCTACTTCTTCTTCTTCTCTCCCCTGCCTCACCTGGTCTTAAATTATTTCCTAATCTCCACCAACAAAACCCGAAACCAACAGTCCAACAGACTACAATTAATGTCTCATCCCATGACGTACCCTTCGCTCGTGCCACAATGTTCGTCCAACAGCCCTCACATGTTCTAGTCCATCTCTAGTTGAACCCACTTGCTTTACTTCAACCTTCAAAAGTCCTCATTTAATTTTGGCGTGCCATGGTCTTCGAGTTCACAACACTTCCTAAAAATAGCACATGGATATTGGTTCCTCCTTAACCTAATACGATTAACATTATCGGCCGCAAATGGGGTTTTTGTATCAAACGAAGATGGCTCCATTAAACGGTATGAGGGCACGCTTTGCTAAGAGATTTTACCAAAAACACGGTTTTAATTTTGCCGAGACGTCCATTCCTGTTGTCAAGCCAACAACTATACGTACTGTACTTTCTATTGTCGTCCCCAAAGGCTATCCTATTCCTCAACTTGACATCTATAATGCATTCCTTCATGGGTTTCTCAATGAAGATGTTTACATGGTGTAACCTCCGGGTTTTACATATTCTTTTTATCTTAATCATATTAGTAAGCTACAGCGATCTCTTTATGCTTAAAGCTGGCCCCACGTACTTGGTTTTCGAGATTGTCACAATCCCTTTTAATTAGCACAAAACTTTATTGAGTCCAAAACAGATACATCGTTTTTCATCCGCAATAATTCAAGACTCACTATGTTTGTACTTATATATGTTGACGACATACTCATTATCAGCAGTGATTCATCAATATTTCGCATCTCATTCATCTTCTTGGAAGGGAATTTTCAATAAAGGACTTGGGTCCAGTATTATTCTTTTTGGATATTTAAGCAATTTTACATCCACAAGGTTTATTTTTTTATCTCAACAAAGATACTTAAATGATTTGTTGAAGTGAGCTAACATGGAAAATTCTAAGGGTCTTTGCACTCCTTATGTCCATCAACCAATTTGTCCAAATAGGGTAGCACACCATTCTCAGACCCAACAAAATACCGTAAAATCATTGGGGCTCTTCAGTACTTAATTCCCATTCGACCGAAAATATCTTATTCCATTAATAAAGTGTGCCATTTCATGCATACTCTGATCAAGGAACATTGGTCCACTGTTAAAAGAATCCTTCGCTATATCAAGTTTACAGCCATTCATGTTTTTTTGTTTGAGAAAAATTCTGCATGTGACCTTTAAGCATTCTCCGACTCAGATTGAGCCGGGTGTGTGGACGATCCCCGCTCTACTAGAGGTTATGCTATTTATCTTTGAAAGAACCTTATCTCAGGGTCTTCTCAAAAACGGAAGACTGTATCTCGTTCTTTTATTGAATCAGAGTATAAAGCTCTTACAAATTAATACTTCAGCTGAGATTACTTGGCTGTAGTATTTTTTAACTAGGCTAATATTAGGTCTTCTGCTCCAACCATATACTTTGGTTTGACAATATTGATGCTACGTACATCTCGTCAAACCCCATATTCCATACATGTGGAAATTGACTTCCACTTTGTTCCGGAAAAGGTATCTCTTGGTGATATTCAAGTTCAATTTATTTCCACTCAATATCAAATCGCAGACATAATGACAAAGCCTTAACATCATGATCTACACGTTTTCAGTTTTTACGTGACAAGCTGAAAGTGCTTCCAGCCCCATCTGCTTGAGGTGAGGGGGCATGTTAAAGCATGAACAGTTGGCTGTAGTATTTATTTAAATATATCATTATCTCTAAGACTCTATTATCTCTAGGAGTGTATTTATCTTATAATTTGTTATTCTTGTAATTATCCATAGAAAAACTTTGCTGTTATCTCTTGTACACTTAGTTATACATACAAGAACACTCTCACTAGTTATATGTGAGGATCAATACAAATCTCGCGTTCAACCTAGAATGGACATAATGGTATCAAAGGAAAAATGGTAAAATGAACATAATGGTGGCAAGGGAGAAACACTAAAATCGTAATTACGGAGTTGGACTTGGGATGTAACAAAATGGTACTAAGTTTTACCTTGGACACAATGGAATGGTATCAGAGTAAAACTGTGCTTACTAATTTGGAGATCGGATGTAACAAATGGTGTCAAAGAAGAAACAATAAAATTGTGCTCTTACTGAGTTTGATCTAAGATGTGACACCTACATATATAATGTGCCCCAAATCCCCAATTCTTATGCAGAGACTATGACAATCGCATCACACTCATTCCAGCACCGGAATACTCCTAACCACGTTTGGACATGGGGCGTGACATAGATATATGGTGCGCCCCAATCCTTTTATAGATAGCAGTACAATTGGATTACACTTGCTGCTGTATGAGCACCGAGAACATTCCTAGACACATTTCGATCAATTAGAAGCTTCAACCTAAATAATTTCTTTCTCGCCCACGCACTCACTTTCCTATACTCCCACATACTTGATTTGTCAATTAAATGTGCATACCTAAAGATTGTTAATTAAGATTATAGGAGAGAGAGAAATCTTATTAAACTGATTGTGTGAATTCTTAATATTACATAAAGAGTGAACTCTATTTATAGAGCCTTACAAGATAATAGAAAATGAAATAACTAATCTATCAAGGAAAAGGAAACTAACCTAATTCAACAAGGAAAAGGAAACTAATCTAATTCATCAAAGGAAATAACTAAATAAATAATAAGAAATAAGAAAATATAATTTAACACTCCCCTTCAAACTCAAGAAGGCTAGGAGAGCATTCTGAGTTTGGAAAAGGACAAGCTGGGTAAACAAACTAGCATGCAGGCGAACGAGGCAGGCGAGCCGACGAGGAGGACTGAATCTTCAAGAATTTCGACAGGAAAAACTGGAATATAAAATTGAAAAATTGGAACAGGAAGATCTTAGAGAAACTGGAAAAACTGGAACAGGAATAAAGAATTGAAACAGGAATAGAAAATTTGGTCTGAGTAAAAAAATTGAAATAAAAAATATGGTAGAAAATCTGAGAAAAGAAAAACTGGATCATTTGAATAAAAAAAAACTGGATCATCTGAGTACCCTCCCTCACGTGCGACCCCATACTCGCACGTGGAGAGTAGACGGGAACAAGATTACATAGAAACAAAGTTCAGAGTAACAGATGGGGGATGGAGATGCCAATGCTTGAACCTTGAACCTCCCAAAAAACCAGGTTCGGAGGAAAGGAAAAGAAAAAAACTGGGGTCAATACAGGAATAATCGAAAATACTGGGGGTCAATACGGGAATAATCGAAAAGGTTAGTTAAAGGTTGACGTGGCAGGATGACGTGGCAGTCAACGGAGACTGGGATAGGATGACGCGGGAGTC
This sequence comes from Lonicera japonica, assembly GCA_021464415.1. Lineage (NCBI taxonomy): Eukaryota > Viridiplantae > Streptophyta > Magnoliopsida > Dipsacales > Caprifoliaceae > Lonicera > Lonicera japonica. Next base: position 73,637,027 of record CM038466.1, on the reverse strand, counting down.
AACGAAGGCAGAAGAGAGGCGGTGCGTGGGTTATAACGTGGATTGGACATGTGTGTAATTTCGGGATAGGAAATTGTTGGCAACGGGTGGATTTAATGGGGTTTAATGGTGGTTGAAGCTGTGTAGTGGGTTTATTTGGCAGGAGACTAGGGTTTATTTGGCAGGGTACTGGTAGTGGGTTTGGTCTGGCGGGTGACAAGAAGACGGCTAGATGTTGTGATGGGTGTCATCGAGGTTTGGAGGTCCGGCGGACGACGATATACATCGCCCGCCAATAAACAGAAAAGTGTAAGGATCTTACAGCTCTGATACCATGTTAAGATTATAGGAGAAAGAGAGAAATATTATTAAACTGATTGTGTGAATTCTTAATATTACATAAAAAGTGAACTCTATTTATAGAGCCTTACAAGATAATAGAAAAAGGAAATAACTAATCTACCAAGAAAAAGGAAACTAGTATAATTTAACAAGGAAAATGAAACTAATCTAATTCATCAAAGGAGAAGGAAATAACTAAATAAATAATAAGAAATAAGAAAATATAATTTAACAAAAATTTCTTGCTAAATCGGTCTCTTAGGTATGTGACTAAATTTTTAGGTTTCATTCTTGATGAATCTCCAAATATAGCATTTTCATGGTTAAAAATAGTGTAACAAGCCGAGTTGACTATTGCTAATTATTTTATTCCCTTTTTGAGATTAATATTGTTGGTTTAATCTCAAAGGAAAGTTCTTTCATTTTTTTTTTCTAATTATCAACTTTATTATGTTTAAAAGGTTAAAAAGCTACAGACCAATACTAGGATAGATTCGTCTCTCGTATTAAAAAGGGAAAAATGTTAGAAATCTGCCTAAGTTGCGGTCTCTTTTTTGTACGCCACTATACAGCCCCTAATCTTTTACCAATGTTTGGAAACCCGTCACGGCCGGATATGTCACCATGTTGGCAACTCGTCACATTGGCAACGATGTATATCAACATTTTTGGCCTAATTTGGGCGCAAAACTTGCTAACTTTATTTGTTCCAACATGACAACAATACAAGTAGCACTTTGTACCAACTCAGCAAGAACAACCACTGCAACAATACAAAAGCAAACATGAGTTGCATGTTTATTCAAATGACACATATCCAGCCATAAACTTATTATAAATACTTAACCACATAAGTCGAGTTAATTTTTGTAATAATATATGAACTTACAAACTATCAACAATAAATTATCCGACATGGCATGAAAAAACATTGCAGGAGTATTCACAGTGGTTTACAGTAGAATATTGTATGATACAGTAAGTTTTAGTTACGTACTTGGTGAGTAGTTAAACAAATATCTAATATCCGGTCAGTTGTAATGCTTCTTAATAAGACAATGGGTTTTGTCAAAATTATTTTTATCTTTCAACTATCTTACTAATCAGAAATTTATCCTACGAAAACAAACAAGTGTGTGCATATATTAGATAAACACAATAACACATCTTAGTTAACATTTTGTATATTCTAATGGGATATTTTGACTTTGCACTCCACTTTTTGACCCCTAATTTAAGATTGCACCCCATATTTTAAATCATTTGACTTTGCACCCCATTGTTAACAAACAAATTTAATGACAAAAATGCCCTCCTCCTTCTCATTCTTCTTCTCACTTTGATGATCAATCTTCCTAATTCTCACCATCTCTTGTTCTACAAATAGGCATTCTTGGAACTTAGACTTGATGTTGTGAAGTAACAGGTGACCCATAGAGTTAGCTATGATTGGAAGGGATGGAATTAGAAATCAGAGGGAGACCTTTTCCTCAATGGAGCTTAGTTTGTTCAATTTGGGACTAGAGCCGGAGCCAGCTATGCCATGGCATCGAGCTTAGGGGGCTAAGTCATGTTCCATGGTTGCTTTTCTTACTTTATTCCTCCATCTTTATTTCTCCTTGAAATAAACCCATTTTTCACCTCCATTTCCAAGAATGCCTATTTGTAGAATAAGAGATGGCAAGAATTAGGAAGATTGAACATCTAAGTGAGAAGGAGAAAGAGAAGGAGAAGGAGAAGAGGGTATTTTCGTTATTAGATTTGTTTATTAACAGAAATAGTTAACAGTGTAAAGTCAAATGATTTAACATATAAGGTGCAACTTCAAATTAGGGGTCAAAAAGTGGGGTGCAAAGTCCAAATATTTCTATTCTAATTAATATTTTTGCCATAAAAACATATTGAAAGGAGACCTCACCAACTAGTGTGGTTCAATGGATGAGCACGAGCAGGTGCACGTGTACAAGAGGGACCAGAACACCATGAATGCCACCATGAACTGCCAAGAAAATTTACTCCTTTGGCATATCTATTAATAAACACGCATCATTTCCCCATGTTCATTGGCAAATGAGGATTCTTTTACTAGCTCAGCCTTCTCTTAAATTCATGTGTTTTAAGGGGCAGATGTCAAGTAGCATTATGTGTGCATATATAGGGCCATGATTTGGCGCAGATCGCCCGGATCAGTCATTTAATAATTATTTTTTATCACTGGAAGCCATAGAGCTGTGTAAAGTTTTTGAATTATCATCCCTGCAGTCTTTTTTATTTATTTATTAAATATATGTTTTTAATAAGATTTAAACTTTCAGTTATAGAGAATTTAAACAGTCTTCAACCATTAGGCTACATACTACCTTTTGTTAAAGTCTTTTTTTTTTTTGTTAAATTAGATATATGTCAATCATAAGTTATGATAGTGTCTATATATATATGATTACGTTTTTGATACGGACAAGTCTTTTAGCGCCAACTCTCACCAATTTTTTTTCAATATATATATGTGTGTGTGAGTGGGTATAATAGGAACCCAAGAATAAAATTCCAGGATTTTCCAGTGGTAAAGTGATTCTCATCTACCGTGTGCGAATCATTAATTTACTATACCTATTTGAGGTTTCGGTGAAAGACTCTTTCAAGATACTTAATACTAAATCACCTATACCACTGTGTACTGTAATTATAGGAGGCCTTTCCTATTCTATCAAACAAAAGTTGGGGATTATGTGTATCAAACAAGATATTGATATTCGTTTATAAGTCAATGAATCTGATTTTTTACTTGATTTTGATTTAGATCAAATTTGATTAGTTAGATACGGTAAATGTTTTCTATTCCGTTGACCTTAATTTTTTAAATCTTTTAATTAATGAATCGAATATTAATATATTTAAGTCCTAACTAATTGCAATCCAATTCAATATATAGGTAAAAATATATATAATTTTAAAATATAATACTGCTGACTATTTAGCTAATACTGATGAACACAAATTAATAACATAAAATGTATAACGTGCATGCTATTTCTCAAAATATATTTGAATGTAGTTATTTTAAGCAAGATTTTCTTTCCAGTAATAAAAACTGTATAAAGTAATACTAAGGGTAATAATTCTTTTAAGTTAGGAATCAGTATTTTATATATTTGTCGGATTAAAATAGGACTTGATACATTGTTTTTTATTGATTTTGGAGAAGCGTGATCCAGTTCATATCTGATCAATCGACAAACCTAACTCATGTTAATGTCTTATTCTATTTGCCACATCTTTCATATGTATTTTTAGGACACGCTAACATTTTTCTCTGCTTAAATATACTTCCTCCATATATATCAAATTGTTATCATTGCTGAATTGGATAATTTATAAGAAAACGCTAAATTTAACATAAGCAATGGGATACAACTTATGTTCTATTGTGAGATTTAATATATTGATTATATTTCGAAATAACCCACCAACCTATTGCGCATGTATCGAGCTTGCCATGAATTATAGGAGAAAGAAACTTATATTAGAAGTGAGGAGGATTTGGTAAGTAATTAAATGAAATTATTAAAATATTCTAAAATGTGTTAAAAAAATAAATTAAATTTAAACAATAATTTGAAACCACTACTTTAGGTACAAAGAAAACATATATTCACCATAAAACCAAAAGCTATCACATAAGCTTCAAAATTTACATAACATCATAAATTATCAAGTCTAACATTCAACGCGCTCTAGTATTTATAATACAGTAATAGGCATTTGAGAGTAGTAGGGAAGAACCTTGAGTAGTTAAGCGAGAGGATGGTGGGGGTGTTGTGGTATTTCATGTTCCACATAAAATATGCCATTTCTTACTCTGCCTTAATTATTTTATACAAATAGTGGCGCTCGTATATGATATTTCTTTTTCCTTGGGATATACTTCACGTGTGTGATATTAAAATGACCGTCTTTAGTAGGGTATTTAATTAAACTTTTGTTAGAATATATTACTATTTTGAGAACTTATAATTTATATATGTTTTTAATATTGTATATTGCTTTGATAATAATTATAATTATTTTCACAATAGTACCAACATACATAGTGGGTAAAATGAGTAGGGTAAGCAGGACAAATATATCCTACGAGCACATGCAACGATTATCATATGTAAGGTAAAATGCTTAAGTGTATAGCAAAGTTGAATTCCATCAAGTTTATTACCTTCCGCATAACTATTATTCTTTTGATCTCCTTTTTATTTTATCTCTCTCTCTCTCTTTTAAAATACCATTTCATACTTATTTTCTCTCTTTTTTTCTATACCACTACCATACTACTATTTTAACATTCAAATAAGATAAGTAAATATAGTCTATTTATCATACACCTAAATATGCCATTATGGATGCTCTAACAAAATTAATGGATGAATAACTTTTGACTAGATAAGGTAGCATAGTGCTTTTAAACGCATACCAAAAAAATAACTGCGGCCTTATGGCAAGGAGTGATATCGGTACTATATATTTCTCTATTCTATATCATATATTAAGCAGCGACCAGGAAGTTTTTGGTCTCTGAAAAATTATAAAATTAACCTTTACTCTCCAAAATTTACAATAAAAAGTTATGAATATAAAGTATTACCACTTGACCAAACTCCACTAAATTTATTTATTTGTTTTAAAAATTTATACATAATAATTAATATTATACATGTATTAAGTGTGTTACTGAATCTAGCATAGAAAATGTCTTGCACAAACAGATTCATGTATTGCATCTTGAAGGGGATTATCAAATATTTTTTTATTCCCGATTCAGAACAACGTATATGCGCAACAAGACGGGAGACAAATAAAGCGTGGATTTGATTAATGAGTTGAAAACTTATTAAAAGAAATCAATTCTTTATCAGGAGTTGGAAATCGGAAAACCGATATCAATGATCCGGTTAGATGTTTATAATTTTTTTCTTATTTTCATGCAAAAAAGTTTAAGGAATTGGATTCCACAAAAAAATTAATAAAACGTTTCATCAAATCACTCGTCTCATTTTTCGGCTTGTTGTACAAACTTAGTTGTTTTTTCAATCAGCTCCCACTCTGCAATAACTTACTAACGAAGACAATAATATCCTAAATTTCTGATTAACATATACAATATTCAGCAATACTCTATGATCTTTAGGATATGAAGAAACTAACCTTAACGATGTAAAAGCGACTCCTCAAACTCCTTTTTTTGTATTTTTCGGTGAACACTAGATCTTCTCAACGAGCTCACTTGATTCCGATAACCCATATTGTTTCTCGGGTTTGTTGGTTTGAATCGAATAGCTTTGGCGCTCTTTTCCTCCAGGCTTAGACGAGGCATTGCCGTACCAAATCATCCCAACTATGGCAATTGCCATGCCTAAAACCACCTGTAGATTGAGACCCTCTTTCCCAAAAAATATGAAACCTAGGATTAGTACGAGGATAGTTTTCATATGGCCAAGCACTTGGAACGATACAGCTGTGAATCTGCCGATGCAGATGAATTGGCTGAGATTGGTCCCTATTGCGATCGTGCAAGATAGGATTATGAGTAACTGCATAGACGAGAGAGAAGCCCAGATCATTAGCGTTAAAATTTTGGCTGTGTTTAATTAGCCGTAATGCTGCGGGAGGGTTTGGTTTCCTAGGAAAATGTAAGACAGTATGTTTGATTAGTAGTGATACTGTAAATGAAAAAATTGTGATTTACTTTACACAGTTACCATGCTTTGATGCAAACCAACTGCACGCCAAAAAGTAGGCAATTGATTTTTATCATTTCTTATACCAACCAAACAGGCACAGGGCATTTCATTTGCATGAAAAACCTTTACGGTGAAACATATTGCACTGCAATGAGTTTCAATGAACCAAACACAACACAACTGGTTTTAGAAGAAGGAGAAAATCCCAAGCAAAGAAATGGAGAATGAAACTAACTAGACCAGAATGGAAAAAGACATGGTTGCAGATGGGAATTATTATGCATTCTTTTTTCTAAAACGGTGTGAGGGTTCTGTTAATACTATTAAACGATTCAATTGAAAAATACTGAAATACACATCCAAGAAAGAGTTATTAAAGAGCATATACAACGTAAATTATTAATAGATTTAATCTTTCAATTTGGATTTAGACGTTTAGTTTACTTACCAATTTACCATACTTCAATACCATTTCAAAATACATATATTCCCTCCGTCCCAAATGAGGAGCCCGCAATTCGTCTATTCATTTTTGGAACTTCCTAAATTAAAAGTCCATTTCTCTTTTTGAGACAATCAGTGCACAAATTCTCATGCTATTAAACAAATTTTGTTTTTAACAATTGATTATGTTCAAATGAGTGTGTTCTTAAAATAAGTGCAAAAGTACACTCTACCATGCAAGTTCTTATGTTAGCCTTGAATTTGTAGAAGTCCGATATCTTACCAAAGAAACTGAACCGTAATGATAGGCATAAACCCTTTCGTTTGTCAGCCAATAGTCAACGAAGGGCCCTAATAACAGCAGAGATGAAGCCTGTGCTGGTGCAGTATGCCCTAATAGGTTGAAAGATCCCAGCGAATACTTCCTTTGAAGAAAATGTACGTACTGCCCAATAAAAAATATATATAATAGAAGAACCGCTTCATACACTTCACTTGCTTACAGGAGACTCAACAAATAATCTCAATGGGGTATTAAAAAGAGAACTGATAACAGGTTTTTTAATAGAACAACCCAAGTAGCAGGAATACTTCACAAAGTGCAGAAATGGATTATCAAATACGGGTATGACACAAATAGGCTCGATATGTATCTGATACTCAAAATAAGTATTCCATTGACTTGTTTGACCACTATGACTGCCGAATAGCTCGCGGATATGGGGTCATATCACAAGTTGCTATCCTAAAAAAAATGAGAGATTGTAACAGTAACTGACAAAAAAATTGTTCGAAATGGAGATATTGAATCACGTATAGAAGGTAGTTTATGAAAGTTTTATCCTCCATATTTGTAATTCAAGCTATCATCTATTACAATTGTAATGTAATTAGTCTTGGCACACTCGAACTAAGAGCTAGAGTCTATTATATGTAAAAATTAGAGATACAATGGGAAGTAAAATAAATAAAAGGACTAAAAAAGTACATAGTAAACTATGTGATCAATTCCTATTTATATACAAAATCCCTAAGATCCTTAACTATGAAAATGTGCTCCTTCCATTTCAAATTACAGTCCACTATTCATTTTTGGGATGTCCCAAACTAAAAGTCCAACCATCGGTTATGATGAAATTAGTTCATTCTTTAAATTGTGAAAGTCAAACATGGACTCTTAATTAGTAGGGACGGAGGGAGTACAATAGGCACCTACTAACCATTTTATGAAACATAACAATAATAATAAAATATGAATATAAATAAAAATACACATGTATATAACATGAAATTCAGTTACCTCATTCCTATGTAAGATGATAGATCCAGGAGAAGGTAATTACTTACGTACTGCTGCAGAGCAGTGCTCCAAACTGCCACAAAGGCAGCAATGAAACCCTTAGCATTGACACTCACATCGGTAACAGTACAGACTGCAACACCCAAGAGAACTAACGCAATGCTAAGCTTGGTGTTCCTTGAGTATCGCATTTTGTCTAAGACAACTTCCAGAGAGCAAGATACAGGGATGATGCTCAGCTTTGTAATCTGATATAATAAGAATTCAAAAAGATTGAACGTATTTCGACCTGGGAAGCGGACAGAACGAGAGAACAAAAGATGATGGGCTTCTTTGACTTTGTCTATTTTTAATGTGAAATAGACCTACCCACCTGTTTTTCATAATCATTAGACTTTGCTTGCTGCATGCAGGGAAATCTCATAGAATTTCAGAAAAATGGGGGTTAAGTCAAAGGATTACATTAAGAAATATATATTGCCCCCCATTTTTACATTATACTTTGAGATTCCCCCATGCAAAGGGGCAACATCTAACAATTGTGAAAACAGGGGGTAAATCTAACTTCACATATGAAACTTCACATACGAAACTGGGGGGAAACTTAAAAGAGCCCAAAGATGATCCAATAGGGGGTGTTTGATAAAAAGTAGGGAAATAATTGGAAACACTACTAATTTTTATGAGAAATTGGAAAAAGGAGACAAGTGATTTGGTGTGTGACGTTCTACTGCTTTTTCAGTTTTTCCGTGGAATTCAATTATTTGAGGGTGGATAAGAAAATTTTCCATGAAAATAGAGGAAAATATGAAGAATATCTCACCAAATTACACATCTCTTTTTCCAACTTACCGTAAAAAATTGTAGAATTTGCGATCATTTTCCAATATCTTTTTTTATCAAAAGGAACCATAGTCTTTCAAAACTGACCTGATAGAATCCCACGGAATTCCACATTAAACTCACATTCATTCCAACAATGGAGAAATTTGCGAAAAATACGAATTTCAGAAGCTCAAAGAATGGCAGATGGGAAGGCTGGATATATCCAAGCCACCTAAGAACACCAGTCATCAATGTAGTTGTGGCAAAATGTAGACCCGTCAATGTAGTAGCTGTAGTAAAACATTTAACATCAATGTGATATATATTTGCTCCATTAATTTTACCTCTATGACAAGAAAAATGTGAGCAATTTCCCGATGGGTTGTGTCTAGCCCATTAGGGCTTGGCCCAGCTCACTCACTTAGAAACCACATACATCTGGATCCATAAAAGAAAAGCCATGGTCCCACTTTTATCACTAACCTGGCCTGGTTAAATCATTGAGAAGTAAGTGCCAGCATAATTTGAAGATACTTCTCATGCAATGGTGCAATTGTGCAATTCCATCGATGTAATTTTATTTTTTATGTCAAGCAAGCAATATGCTACTGGCAAGCTAGTGCCTCAATTTGTGACTTTTTGCAAGTATTGAATTACATATTGAATTTATTAATTTTCTTTTTCAAGCCAAATTTCGTCCAATTGGGCCACCCCCAAGGCACCATTATATTGACTGACTTTTAGATTAAAGGTATTAGTGTTGTATAAATAGGCAATTGTATAAATATTTCTCAGGTTTCCCTCAACATGTATTCCCTCAAGCTTCATGTGAGCAATTCAAACCCTAGATAAAACTGTCAAATGGGAACTCCAATTCAATAGTCAAGAGTGATTACAACCATAGCCAAAAGGGCTTTATTTATAATTAGCACTTGAAGACCTTCCATAATAAGACTAGCATAGATGAATTACCTTAGTGCAATCGTGATCTATTTCCAAATACATAAAATCTTACCTAATCTAAATAGGAAACAACAAAGACTCCTTCTTATACTGTTGGCCTTTCTCTTCAAGATTGTCCGTCCTTCAAACATATCTCCAATTTTTTGTTATACATGTACTTGCTTTTCCATGCCTAGGGGGTGGGCTTGTCCCCCCAACACTTTTTTACCTTTCATATGTGACACTCTATGCCAATCCCTAGAAAAAAGAAAAACTGGGTACTTTCAAAAAGATAATCCCACTTTCCTTTTCAAGATATCTCATATTAATAGTCCCATTTCCCTTTCAGGACATATCATCATATCAAATCTTACAATAAAAAATGAGTGGTAGTTTTGGCCATTGATTACATTGAAATTAGTGTTTCCATCAGTTAAACAGTCTCATTCTATCTTTTCAGGTAGCTCATCCATCTCCTCAAATCAATAGCTCTTTTTTTTTTCTTTTTTTTTTTTAACTCTGTAGCATCTTTGTCACAATACTATCATCCTAATGATTGTCATGTAATTCAGTTTCCACACTTCACTTTCATAAACTAGGCAACCACACATAAGAAAGGAATAATGTTTCCTCATACATGCTATACCTTTGACCTTTCTTTTATGAGAAGCTTCCTTCTCCAATCCCTTTACCTTTTCAGAAATAGATAGATCACAATAAAAACAGAAGGAAGTCAATATTCAGTACCTTATAAATGATCCTCAATTTACTAAAACAAAATCTTTCAGTCATGTTAGTAGCTTCAGTAAAAATGTGAGCCTAGGCCCAGGGATTGATCAACTTTTAATTGATTTTGGAATTCGTTGTGAGATGTTTTAGGGTTATTCCCTATATTCATTAGCTTGTGTGCTAATCTACGAAGCACAGACACTTCTCCGGAATCCTGATCCGATACGTATCAGATACGCCTCCAATAGGTATTGGTTACGCATTTTAGAGTATCCTATTTTTTCTTTAATAATTTGAAATTCTGATATGTGGGGATACGTTTAGAGGATTATTTCTAATTTTATACTTGAAATTAAAGGGTCAAACTATCAAAGCACTTTTAATTGTAAGGGAGGCCAACATAAGACATTATAACTTTTATAACAAGCTTTTATAAAAGTTTTATACCGAACGAGTTGGAAATTATATCATGGGATCATTAAAAAAGTGTCCCAAATATCAACCTATTTCTCACAAATTTGTTTTTTGTGATACAGCTAAGAGGCTTGCAGTTGGGCTACCTACAAAATAGCAATAGTAATAATACTAACAATAGTAAATTGTTGTTACTTTTATGTACTATTATATTATACATACATATATATATATATATATATTTAGTTAATCCCCAAATGTATCTGTATCCTACTTTTTCCAAAAAAAAAAAAACTATCGTATCTGTATCATGTATCCGTATTTCTTAGGTGCTAAACTGCTAATACAAGTTTTCAATAAACATGAATCATTCAAACCTCTCCGCTTTCAGACATATCTACACATACCACCGCGACCCAGAACAAAATATTCGAAAAATCAGCTACAGAGATGTAGTAGATGAGACAAGTTCATTATAGTCAATCAATAACTTTTCTTGAAGATAAGCTGACAATATCTTTTAAAATCTTAAAGGGAATGATCAGTTAAACCTTTACTCAGAGAAAGTTCTTTCATATATAGGCCTTTAGACTTCGATGAGGACAAAAGAATTACCTTTTAATCAGATGGTATTTAAGGATTGTCATTAGTAGTGTTGCAAGTTAGGGAAGTTATCATGGAGAGTAACTCGATCAAAGAATAAAGGAACCTATTATATTAGTAAATTTAAAGCATTAACTACCACGTGCTGCCAGACTATGAACTGTTATATAATATATACCATCTAGTTTCCCTTCTTTTCTTGTAACCATTTACATAAGAAACATGGAAGCAAGAAAAGCAGTGCCTGAAATACATAAGGGGCATTTGATTAAAAAAAAGGTGGAAATGATTGAAGACACTACTAATTTTATGAGAAGTTGGAACAAGAGATGAGTCATTTGGTGAATTGTTCTATTACCTTTCTGGTTTTCTATGGAATAAAAATCTTTGGGTGGTGGGTAAGAAAAAATTTCCATGGAGAATGAGGAAAAGATAGAGAATATCTCATCAAATCACTCATGTTTTTTCCAACGTCTCATAAAAATTAGTTTCCAAACTTTTATCAAACAGACCCTTAGTAATAACTTTTGATAGCATAGACATGACTACGTACCAAAACTAAACCCATATGTTGCCATTAAAGCTTTATTGACAATAATAATTCCAACAGAAGTGACAACATTAAACATCCACGCAGCTGCATCAACAGAGGCTATCTGACCACCCTTGCTCGCTGGAGACATTTTCAGCTAACTGCTTCTAAATCAACAACAGAAAAGTTTAGTCTTCAAGACATGTACTGCATAGTCTTCACAAGTATATATTATGATTATGAAACATATATGCCTGGCAGGTTTAGATAACAAATTTACTGGAAACAAACACAAAAAGAATGGAAAATAAATAAACAAATAAATATAATTGTTCTCCCTTAATCAAGAACAAATGAGACTAATTTCATGATAGAAAGACTGGTTTGTATCGGTGTTTTTTACAAGGTATAAAATTACTTCCAGAAAATCAACATATAAAACAAAACAATGATCACACCAAAGTCATGGATGCATAAGCCTGCTTAAATTTCCATCTCGTTTACTAGCAGCCAACGTTTTTAAAAGGCACTTGATAAGCAAACAAACACACAAAACTATTAAAGATAGGAACCTTATAAGCAAGTTCGAAACAAAAAAATTTAGGGTGTGTTTGATAAAAGAAAAAAAAAGTTGGAAAATGGTTGAAGACATTACTTTAATTTATGAGAAGTTGGAAAGATACGAGTGATTCTGTGAGATGTTCTCCATCTTCTTCTTCTCTATTTTCATGGAAAATTTTCTTACTCGTCACCTAAAGAATTTGATTCCGTGGAAAAACCGAAAATCTAATAGAATGTCTGAACAAATCACTCCTCTGTTTCCAACTTCTCATAAATTTAGTAGTGTTTTCAATCATTTTCCAACCTTTATATTTTATTTTTATTTTTTTGATCAGAAACAAAGCTTATATGGATTGGCAAAATCAGATACAAGCAAACCTTTATATAACACACCCTTACTGTCAATTATTTATACCCAAACTTATAAAGCAACACATCCTGAAAAAGAGGTAAACGATATCATACATATGCACTTGAATTTGTTACAACTTTTTGCTTGAGAATGAGATTAAATTATTTACAACAGGTTTATGTGCTCTCAAGTCTTAAATATAGGCCATTATGTCACTTTGTATATCATTTAAGAAATACTGTAGAAGCAGAGTTAAAAAGTAACATGTCCCAGGATAGAAAGATAAGAGATGAAGATTAAAAGGAAACGTGTCCCAACAAAGAAATATAAGAATTTTAAGTTTTATGTTTTCATGATTGTCAAGTGCATCGAAGTGATTATCTATTCATAATTTTATATTGAAATAAATCCCAATAAATTCAAAATATATACCACTAAAAAGTTCGTCTCTATTAAGTTTAAGTCATAGTCAATTGTCAAATGACAAGGTTTCGAGAGATGATTCAGTCGTTGCTTCTATCATCTAATTGAAAATTGAGATAATGCCCCTCGCCTCATGTGTTAAAAGACTTGCCATGTTATTTCACCTCACTTCATCCCATAAACCACATAATCAAATTGTCCATGGCAGAAAGTTGGTCTCCCTCCAAAGGTGAAAGTTTTTACTTGGTTGGCATCATGGAAGAGAGTCAACACTTGTGACTTACTCCAAAAAAGAAGGCTTAATCTAGCTATTTCTCGTTCTTGGTGTATTCTGTACAAAAAGGGAGGAGAGAACATCGATCACATTCTATTACATTGCAGCTTCACCAATGATATGTGGAATAAGGTGGTGGAGGAATTTGAAGCTATGCCTAGTTCATGGCATGACCTGTTGGGTATGGAATGGCAGTTCAGAGGGAATAAAATGAAGTCAAAATTATTGTGGAGATGCTGCTGCTTGGCATTATCATGGTGCATTTGGCATGAGAGAAATGCTAGGGTATTTGAAGACAAATCTTGTGATGCCACTGAAGTTTGGAGTAAAATCTAACAGTTAGCATCACTATGGGCTAGCTCTTCAAAACTGTTTGGAAACTTATCAATCTCAGAATTATGTTGGAATTGGTGTGCAGCTGTCCAGTGATGGTGCTGGCTGTGGCTTTGGCACATAACTGTCGATTTGATTTCTTTGTGATATTTGTGTCTCGTTTTGTGTAGTTTTTTGTCATATCATGAGGGGCTTTGGTGGACTGCTGGTTCACCAATGACGTATTCATCATTGTAATGCTTTGATTAGTATTTAATAAAAACGTTTTGTTTCTAATAAAAAAAATATTGTCCATTATGAGCCTCCGCTTAACTAGCACCAACACATCCTCACACTATCCAGCTCCTTTCCGGATTTCCAAAGGAACTATCTACAGACCATCTTGTTAACAGAAACACTCATTAGAATCGAAGTCCAACCTCCAACCTTCCAGTGACCTACAATCTGTGGGATACTTTGGCAGATCCAAACCTAGCATACTAGAGTGTTTTGCAAGTCCAACTTTCCTTCAGCATCTAAGAGATTAAGACTTGTACCAAAAGCTTACTTTTATGGTACTTCTCCAAAATAAAGTCATAAAGAAAAGTCACTTTTCTATTTATCACTCACCTTCATTGCATTTTGATTACTAAATAAAGAGCAAGGACAAAATCAAGTAAAGAAATATTAGCCAAACTAAAGCTTCAACTGCCTCTCTTGTTTCATGGATGTCGGATTCAGTGCCCAACATGTAAGAGTGTTTACTTCCCCTCTATATTTTATAAAGAAAAAAGAATATAACAATTACACAAAGTAACCTAGCTAGACCAATGTTAACTGAAACATAGGATATGGTACAAGGCACTGAGTTGCGGTGGGGTAGTTACAGAATGGAAAATCACAGCCTCGCCTCACATGGCTTTTAAATTATTGCAAGTAGGTCTAGAATGTGTCACACAATCAACAAGAGAAGTATATAATGCTTGAAATTCTAAGTTCATCGTATCTCAAAATAGAATATTACAAGTCTCTACATATGGAGTTTGTTACTACTTTTTGGACTTCTCCGCGATAATAAAGAGTGTTATAGAGTTCCATACTTCCTAGAGCTTTTAATGGCATACATTGAACTACTTCTAGATAATCCTAGATTTTCAATTAACTAAAATCTCTTTACTTTTCAAAAATGTACAGTATTTCTTATGATGTATAATAGATTCATAAGAATATGGAAACAATTCTCCTTTATTTTTTGTGGTTGAGAACACTTTTTCCCTATCGTGTTCATTACTGACAATCAAAGATGGATTCGCTCAATTATTGCGTCCTCCAGCTTAACCCAACTTATGAAGCATCAACATGGAGACTAGTAGGTGACAAGACCAGAGACACGGACACGGGATTTCTAACAAAAGTGGGACACAAACACGTTTATGTCGATTATTTTATGTATATTGATTAAGATTAGAAGAATTAGCATTTGGACAACCCTGTGACTTGTATCATCCCATAACCATGTTAGTAGATTCAATACAGAAAAATACACTTTGAATCTTTCTATGGAAAAAGAAAAAAACTACGTTGCAGCACAACCGGTAATCCCCAGGAGAGCCTTGCACTATTAGAAAATATGTTAGCTACTTGGAAGAACATCAATAATAGGAATGGGAGATGGATGAGGTGGAGAAGATTAAAAATATGTTGATATAAAATTACAGCTTTTTTTATGCGCTTTGTTATCTAGCTCCTTCAAAGGGATTTAAACCAATTGATGCATCAAATGAGCTAAAAAATGCCAACCTCTGAACCAAACTTCTCAAATTTAGTATTATCATAAGGCCTAGTTTCATATTAGGTACTTCAGATATGTCCTTTTGTTCCATTATTTTTACACTGTATCATACCTACTACAACCAAGTGACCATCTATCTACTTATCCATCAAACATGATTAATTGCAACTACGGTACCCAAGAGACGGGAGGAGGAGTGAATCAACAAAAATACTATTGTGATTATGTACTTCCTACCACTGCATTTGAGGAAAACATCATACGTTAGATTAAAGCAAAAGATTATTACCCTATCTTCTTCAATGCTGTTTAGTGAAGTAAACGTGAATAATCTATGAAAAATCCTTCAACATAGAGTAACACCATATAAGAGTCGAAATAGTTGGGCAAAGGTAAACAAAACACCTTCTATATTCAGACTCTAACGTAATTACCAAATAATTCAACCCTAAACTAATTATAATCCTTTTCAAACTCAATAGAATTAAATGAAATATAATGTAATGTAATTACCAAATAATTCAACCGTAAACTAATTCCAATCCTTTCCAAATTCAATAAACTATACTAGCCTAGGGGTACACTCTGTGTGTGCAATAAAATACTTAGTAATTGCAGAAAAGTGTGCATTTCTCTCTTCTCAATCACATGAGTCATTGATTGATTTCTTGCAATCTGATTGAATATATGATAACATGTGGCATTATAACCGTTGTACTGAATATTTTCTCGATAATTAGCAGTATTCTTATGCTAAAGGTTTGAGTTCAAATCCTTCCTTTAGAATTATCGAGCGGGATAATTTGATAGTTTTATTTATATACTAAAACTCCTGCTCAGGCATAATATATAGCATAGATAGATTGTAATTACCAAATAACAGAGTCCAAATTCTACTACTTGCAAACGGAACTATCACCGATCCAACAAAATTATACTCCAATACCAAATAATTCAACAATAAAAATAAGCAAATTGTAAGAGAACAGTGCAGAAAAATGCGGAAATTACATCAATCAATGGAAAAATCTCAAATATATCATCAATTAATTAATAATTCATCAATGTACGAAACTGGAATCAAATGATACTTACCAAATGAGTGAAAGGCCTTTCCACAGTCTCTAATTCTGAAGTTGCGAAGATAGAGAATTTATATCTATATATCTATATTATATATTATATTTCACTGTACTGCGAATTTGTTACACAATTAAGATGATAATGGAAACAAATTCAGTTATGGAAAGAAAAGTTTGTCCGGATTATTAAGGTGAGATGTGGACGGAAGAAAGATTATGTGAGATTTATTTGTATGCGGTCGTATGCGATCTATCTAATGAGAGAAAGATTATATGATCCTACATATATATAGATTTCCTACGCAAGGCCTCGTCGATCGCGCATTCGCGCCATATATTTATATGTATAAAATATAATATAATACTGTGATTAAGTAGGTGATTGAGGTGGTGTTTGGTGCCTCTCTTTTTTTTTTTTTTAATAAGTTTTTAAAAATTTGGTATTTGGTTGAATGTTTTGAGTTAGAGTTTTTATGTTGAAAAGTGAGTTTGGTTTTGTTTGATTTTTTTTCAACCAATGAAAAAAATGCATAAAAAAATTTCAAAAGATAGTCATAATAGATCTTATTTTATAGATCTCGATGAGTAGGTTTCAAATATATATTTTTTATTATTTTTGGATTTTTGGATTTAAAGTTATGGCGTTTTAAAAAAAATTTAGAGAGAGAAAGTATAGTGAAATAAATTTTGGGAAGTGTGAAAGTAGAGTTGGTTTTGAGTTGAGTTTTTAAAATTTTGAGAAAAAAAAATAGTGAGCAACCAAACAGGCTTTGAGGGTTTTTTTTTGTTGTTTTATTTATTTATTTATTTATTTATGAGATTTGGTGGGATAATTTACTTCATTATCTAGGTCATTCTGATTAAATTTTATGAAAATTTCATCCATTTATTCTTTAAAATAGACTGTCCTTAATTTAATTCACTTAAGAATAATCTTTAAAAGAAGAACTCTTTAATATAATATATGTACATGGTTCATATCTCATATAACTGCTCCATTTAATTAATTCTAGAATTTGATCCCCCAAACCCATGAGACTCAAATTTGGATTTCTTTTGGGTCCAAGCGGGTGCTTCTCTCAAACTAGATTAATTTAGGAGCTAATATTATGTCAGTTGTTACAAATACTTTTTATACCATTAATTTAGGGGCTGCTATTGACACACTTCATTTTACTTTATAACACCCCCTTAAAAAATGTTGATTCTTCTATTCACACACACCATTTTTTTTATTTTTAATTAATAATTAAAACATTAAACACTCCCTTAAACTTCATAATCATCATCACCACCACCACCACCACCACCACCAGCATCATTGCCGCTTCTTCTTCTTTTTCTTCTTCATCATCATCATCATCATCATCATCATCACCACCACCATTGCCGCCACCACTTTCAACATTGTTGGTACCACCACCATTCAAATCATCATTCATCTCCAAAAGAAGTAGGATACTTATATTTTGGTTATTGCGTTACGTTTCTTTTCATTTATAAATCATTGGATACAAACAAACGCAAAAAAAATTAAAAAACAGAAACAAAACACAAAGAATGTTTACTCGGCCCTTAGGAACCGAGTGTTGTATAGCTTACTCGGTCCTAAGGAACCGAGTAAAGTACAGCTTACTCGATCCTAAGGAACCGAGTTAAGCTTTACGCTAATTTTCTAATTCCACTCGGTTCCTTAGGACCGAGTAACTTGTACTTTACTCAGTTCATTTCGACCGAGTATGATGAACAACACTCGGTTCCTAGGAACCGAGTAAACCTTTATCCATGGCAGAATTTTCTTTTGACGTGGTGTGTGCACTGGTGGAACTTTTTTTAGCCAATAACAAAAAAGTTCAAGAAAAAAAAAGTAGAACGATTAGATTGTTAAAGAAAAAGTTAAAATAAGAAGATTGAAGATGAGATTTGTGGGGTGAGTGGTGTGATTTGTTTTTTTGAATTATAGAGAGAGTTGAATGCTTAATTCTAATCGGAATTTCTGAAAAATCCTTAATGGCGATGGGTTAATTTGCGGAAGAAGAAGATTGAAGATGATAGAGAGTGGAGTGGTAGAGAGTAAGATTGGAGTGATTTTTAGATGAATGTTAATTAATCCTAAAATTAAATTTGGAGTGGTGGAGTGTTAAGAAGAGTGAAAGTGTACCTATGGAGTGTTAGAGAGTTAAATGGTGTGTTTTAATAGTAGTCCCCTTAATTTATGATTCAACCATATTTTGATGTACTCTTCAAATTCAAACGACTATTGTTGCACATATTCAGCTCATTTCGAACGAACCATATTAAAGACACTTGGCCCACGTTGAGAGAATAGGTTTGTTTAAGAAAGGACGAATGTGTTAAGTTCTTTATTTCAGTTCTTTATAGGCAAGTGTACTCAGTACCTGCTCCGTTGATTCTGGCCGAGTTTGTGAATAACACTTGTCTAGATGACAATGATGAGGTTTTGTTTTGTTTGGTTCAAAACCAAAGATAACATGATAATGGTGATGGTGGCAATGGAGGAGGTTTTATAAATCGTTAATAAGTGAAGAGGCATATTGAGAAAATATGATAAGGAGAAAGATGGGTGGGAGGAGATAATGGAAGTAGGGGTGTTTTAGGTTTCGGTCGGGGTAAAAATTGGGGTACTCCGATCCAAACCCTTTCCAAATTTTATAGCTCGGTTTTAGTTAAGTTTCAGTTTTCGTACCTATGCAATCCAAACCTTCCCTAAATTATTCAGTTTCAGTCCGGTTCGGTCTCATTCGATTTTTTTTTATATCGTTAAAACTTTAGTTAAAAATTAAGGTATACCCGTGCCGTTCGACATGGTGAAATAATAAGATAAAAAAGTGTAACGTGCTCTAAATTTAAATAGACAAATATCATTAGTTTATTTCGACAAACATCAACCGAAATGTATGTTCAATCTATTAATCCTATTTTTTTATCTTATTTTAATCTCGACAAAATAATTTTTTAATAAAATAAACTCAACGAAAAATGTAAAAATAATCCAACAATTTATAGATTCTTAAATGTTACTCAATATTTTTTCTTGATTTTTTTTACATAATTTTATAGTAATGATAAATCTTATTTAATTGATATTGATTAGTTGATTTTAAAAATTAAATTTTGAATTTTTTATTTTAAGTTATAGCATTTTTAGTATAGACAAAATTATTAGTTTGTGAGAGTTTATTGTATGTATATTATTGGTGTGAGTGTTTTAACTTTGATGTGATATCTTGATGTATGTATAAAACTCATCTATTGGTGTAGAACTAATGCACACCATAACATGTGTATTTTTAACCATAAGATTCTTATATTTTTTAAATAAAATTTTTAGTCAAACTTGATGTTTTATAATATAGATTGCACTAAAAATAAAAAAATAGTACTAAAAGGCACTACAAAACTTGTGTTCCCTATTATATACTAATCCTCCTAATTTGGAAGCTAATTAAATTGACTTTATATATTCACTCAAAAGGCACTACAAAAAAAATATATAATGTTACCTATATGTATTTTAATAATTACCTTAAGTAATTATTTTAAATGTAAATAGTCTATCGGCTTGGGTCATTTACAAAATAAATGTTATAAGAAAGCTTCATTTTTTTCCCAATGTGTTGTAAAACAACTTAAGTAATTACATTAAGTTAGTAATTTTTTTTTTTAGTAAATAGTCTACATGGCTACTAAACTTTCAATCTAGTACCACTTTGATCATTAAATTTTAAAACGAATTACTTTGGTCATCAAACTTTAGAGTGAGTACCACTTTAACCATTCTCTCCAATTCTTTGATCATTCAACTTTGGAGTAAGTACCACTTTCACCATTTCATCTAATTTGACTACTAAATTTAATGCATATATGTAGCACACAACTTCGTGTGAGGTCATTTTAGTCATATTGTAATAAAACGACATTTCCCTCTGATAATTCTAACCAAAATGAAACATACACAATATATAAAATATAGCAATATTTTCTACAAACATCATAACTTGGATTATTTTATAACTAAAATTATTAAAATACTCTTAAATGAAGTTTTATGTCTTGCACATTGTTTCATTCCACTCAATTTAATAATAAAATTGGAAGAAACGACCAAATTGGTACTCAATCCAAAGTTGGATGGCTAAAGTTTGTTTTAAAGTTTGATGGTGAAAATGATATTAGATCGAAAGTTTAATAGTCATTTGGGCTGTTTACTCTTTTTTTTTTTAAAGATTCGATTTTTTTAGTCTAATTCAGGTAACCCGAACCCTTAACCTATACCGACCCGAATCAATCGATTTTGATTTTGGCTTTTTATTTCGCTTTCGATTTTTTTTTGGTTCAAAAATTTTTGAATCGCAATGGATCGATTCAGTTTGTTCGTTCGATTTTCAGATTTCTGACAACACGCCTAAATGAGAGACGAGGGGATGAAAGAAAGGCTGTTGGCGATGGTAAGGCGTGTGTGTGTTAACGATGATGGGAATTTGGTACGTGGTGGCGTCTTTGGCAAGATTATGCATGTGTGGTGGATACACCTGCAGGGTGGTGGCAATTCAATTTTTTGAAGGTGGTGAAGAAAGTGGTGAATGGGATGGTGTAAAGTGGGAGAATTGTTTGTCGTGGTTAAGAGATAATTAATTAAGTTAAAAAGTTAGTAAAAGGGTGAAGGGTGGTAGATACAAAGGTTTATTTGTTTAATTTAAAAATATTCAAGGGGTATTGGTGACAAAAAAAAGATGAATGCTCTTAAACTATTGGCCTAGTGTCACTTTAGCTACTAAAATAAAAAACGCACCACTTTGACTCTTGAATTATTAGCGAGTGTTATTTTGTCCCTTCCGTCCACATTTTTCGTTAAGTTTGACGAAAATGGGGGGCATTTTTATCATTTCAATTATCTTTTTATAAAAGTAAACTTAATTAGATTTTTTATTAAAATATTTACTAAAAAAACAAACTGAGAGAGAGAGAAACCCACCATCTCAAGCCCTCCTATTTTTTATCCCATCTCCACCCTTCTGTCTATATCACCACTTCCATGGCCACCGCCACCATCAATCTCATCGCACTAGAATCCATTTAAAGGAGTTAAAAAAGGTTTATGAAATTGGGGGCCATGGCTAAAGAAAAAGGAGCTTAACTTTAATCTAGATTGATTTTATAATTTTAATTGAACTGACAAGGATTTATGAAATTGGGGGCCATATGATATGATTGTGTTTTGAAGGAGGTGGCCGGAGATGGAGGTAGAGATAGAAGATGACCGGAGAGAGGATGTGGCCAGAAATGGAGGTAGAGAGAAAGAAGATGGCCGGAGAGAGGAGGTGGCTGGAAATGGAGGTAGAGAGAGAAGATTGTGATGTAGAGAGACAAGATGGCCGGAGAGAGGAAGTGATCGGAGATGGAGGTAGAAAGAGAGAAGATGGTGATGTAAAGAGAGAAGAAGATGGCCAGATAAAGGAGGTGGCCGAAGGTGGAAGAGATGGAGGTAGAAAGAGAGAAGATGTTAATGAAGAGAGAGAAAATGGTCAGAAAGGGGAGGTGGCAGGAGAGGGAGAAATGGCCGGAGATATACACATATATATTTGTTTCTTTCTTTGTTTGTTCTTTTTTATTTTTATTTTTTTAAAAAACATTTTAATAAAAAAATTAATTAAATTTATTTTTTTAAAAAAAATAATTGAAACAACAAATATATCCCATATTTTCGTCCAACTTAACTGAAAATGTAGATAGAATGGCCAGAGTAACACTCGCTAATAATTTAAGAACAAAAATTGCATGTTTTTTAGTTTAGTAGTCACAATAACACCAAGCCAATAATTTACTCCAATATTCATGAGTCGAGTAAATTATTTTGAAATTTATACTCAAATTTTCATAAAACTAATGATATTGACTTATTTAGTAAATAAAAAAAAATTAGTATCAAATTAAAAGGATGAGACTATTTGTAGACCTCCATTTATCTCACCAACACTCCCCACTTAATTTTGAATAGATCCACTTTTAAACACCCCCCTTATATCTCACAAACACCCCCCCTCAATTAATATATTTACTCTAAGGTAAAAAAATTAATCTATCAATTTATCCATGGAGAGTAAATTAATCACACACTTTAAAACACCCCATTTATATCTTACTAACACCCCCCACCCCCACATAATTTATTCACCCTTCCCCCACAAACCCCATTTACTCTCCCCATAAACCCTCTTCCCAAGCAAATCGAGTATTGCATTCAAACTCGGTTCTCTACCATTTTGGCTCCAAAAATCAAAATTTCTACATTAAATCCAAGTGTAAGCATTATTGGTTGGTAGTTTGAACTTAAGTAAAAGTTTTGAATAAAAGAAGAAAGAACTTGGTGATGGTGAAGAAAGAAGAAGGTGGTGATAATGATGACATTCCGAAGAATAATGAAACAAAAGAGGTATGTACATGTTTTTTAGAGTATTAAGATGGATTAAATCTCTCATATATGATCCTACATTTATTTAGAATGAAGAAGATGAATGAAACCCATAAAACATAATACTTTTTATCATATGTCCAAACTATGCTCGGCTCACATGGGGAAGGCAAATAGTCATTTACTCACTTCATATGAAAAGAATAAATAACTATTTACCCTCCCCATGTGAGCCGAGAAATGGTCAAATATTCTCTCTATGTGAGACGAGAAAATGTCATTTATTCTCTCCATGTAAACCGAATTAGTTATCATTCTTTATCAGTCTGTTTGGATAAAATTGCATACTCGCCATTCTTAACTAAGTGAACGAATATACAACTAACAATATATACAATTGTATATAATTATATGATTTCTCACTTGAATCGAGCATTTGGGGAGAGATATCAACGTTTGAAAATATTGATTTGACGGCAATTCAAAAAGAAGAAACTCCTAAACCGGATCGTAATTTTCATGATATCGAACACATTGTTGAAAAAATTTGTCCAATTGATCTCAACCACAAGCTTAATGATGTTGAAGAAGATCCTATACTAATAAAGCCTATTTCTCAAAGAAAATGCGTTGATCTTAATTCCGATGGTGGAAACGCAATTTTTAAGCATGCCAACGAAGGAAAGGTTAGTAATGATGATGAGTCTCCTAATTATCAAGGAAAAAAATTTGACGTGAGTCACATTTTTACGACGGAGGAAATAAGTACATAAGACTTCATTACTATTTCGTAACCATTCAATATCAACATAATAACAACTAATATTTGTTGCGTATATTTTGTAGGTGTTTGATTCTTAAGAAAGTTTAGTTGATTGGGCTCAACAAAAAGGAAAAATGATTAAAACTATAGTGGTCACCCGGAAGTCTGACCAAGGTACTAGTACAAAGAAGCCACAGATAGTTTTGGGTTGTGAAAGATGTGGGAAATCTCACGATAACGGCCCGAAAAAAATGCACCTAGGAAGAGAGATATTGCCACGAAGAAGTGTAATTACCCATTTGCACTATGTGGTTTGAATATCGATGTGAATAAATGAAAGTTAAGAGTATCATGCGGAATTCATAATCATGACTTATCGAATACCTTAATTGGACATCCGTATGCGGAAAGATTGACTAAATAAGAAAAGCAATTTGTTGCAAATATGACCATTGCTGTGGTGAAACCGAAAGATGTTCTTTGTGGGCTCAAACAACATAGTAAAGAGAATTGTTCCACAATGAAAACAATTTACAATGTTAAGTCGAAGATGATAATGCATGCGATGGAGGGTTTAATGTAATTGTAATTTTTGGTGAGGGAACTGATTACAGATGTATAATTGGCCCTACAACAAAAGACTCACCAATCATAATTGACTGATTAATGATTACTCTGACTTTTGTTGTTTTTTGAAAGGATGTGGGTTTAATATAATTATAAATCTCTCATTTGTAATCTTTTTTGTTATTTAGTTTATTGCATTATTGTTATATCCTGTTATATTTAATTCATTGTGTTATTGTCAGTGAATGAATGAATCAATAATATATCAGGAGCATTGGTAGAAAATGTCCACCCACCCTACATCGGGAGAGTTTAACTTTAAAATTTTTTTGTGGGTTTTCAGGCCAGTCTCCCCACTTTGGCCGAACTTATTTCATTTACTCTCCCTACATCAGGAGAGTAAATAGCATATGTTTTATTCACATGAGGAGGGTTTAACTTTAAAATTTTTTAGTGAGTTTTCAAGCCAGTCTCCCCACTTTGGACGACATTATTACATTTACTCTCCCTACATAGGGAGAGTAAATGGCAAATGTTCACCCCAGATGAGGAAATTTTAACTTTTAAATTTTTCGGTGGGTTTAAAAGCCAGTCTCCCCACTTCAGCCGAATTTATTCCGTTTACTCTCCCCACATCAGGAGAGGAAATAGCATATGTTCTCCTCACATAAGGAGAGTTTAACTTTAAAATTTTTCAGTGGGTTTTCAAGCCAGTCTCCCCACTTTGGACGATATTATTAAATTTACTTTCCTCACATAAGGAGAGTAAATGGCAAATGTTCACCCCACATGAGAAGAGTTTAACTTTTAAATTTTCTGGTAGGTTTAAAAGTCAGTCTCCCCACTTTAGCCGAAATGCTTCCATTTACTCTTCCCACATTAAGAGAGTTTAAGTTTCAAATTTTTCGGTGGGTTTCCAAGCTAGTCTCCCTACTTCAGCTGAAGCGCTTTCATTTACAAACACATAAATACCAATCAAACACACAAATCAAACACAATAAGTAACCATACTAGTATTAGCAAGTTCAATACTATAACTACAAGTCTAAATTAACAAAACTACTCATCAACAAATTTAAAGTACAACTAAATAAACTTACGATTTTAGGAGTTCAAAAAATCTAAAAGATTGTCTTCAATTAAACTACAAGGCTACTTCTTTAGCCTCTTCTTTGATGGGGGTTTGGCTCTTGACGGAGCTGATATAGTCGCCGCTGGATCATACCTACTATTAATTCTGCTTCCAGGCCTCCTATCTTCTTCTTCATTGTCAACGCTTGGTCCATTTGCATATACGCGCATATAGAAGACAAAACAAACATATATGAGAAGTGCATTATCACTCGAGCTCGGTCCATTTGCACTGAGATTGAAAAAAAACTGATATGTTAAGAAAACTTGCTTAAGCAAAACTTGCTTTTCTATATTTGTGCAGGCATTGTCACCAAAATGAATTAACGAACGAAATTTCTAGGTTTCAGTATGAAAAAATGAATATCATGGTCTACTTGATACAAGAAGTAAAAATATCATACTCACTGAGACATACTAAGGCAACAATACAAATAATCACTTGTGTTTGGTTTCAAATTGTTCAACCCTCTTAATGCATTTCACCATTGGGAAAGCATATTGGTACAATACAATCATTTGCCCAAGGATAATTTTTGCATTCTATCCAAACCATCAAAAACTTGTAGCTTGATGCTAAAAACATTGAGAGTGTGTGGAATTACACGCGTATTCCATGGAAAACGCCCAAGAATCTTAATTATATCTTAAATGATGCTCTTCTCAAGCACAATAAAATAATAACTAAGTGATAACAATTGCGTACAGCAATGTTTTGAGTTAGAATTTTTATGTTGAAAAGTGAATTTGATTTTGTTTGGCTTTTTTTCAACCAATGAAAAAATGCATAAAAAATTTCAAAAAATAGTCACAATGGATCTTATTTTATAGATCTCGATGAGTAGGTTTCAAATATATATTTTTTATTATTTTTTGATTTTTGGATTTAAAGTTATGGCGTTTTAAAAAAAAATTTAGAGAGAGAAAGTATAGTGAAATAAATTTTTGGAAGTGTGAAAGTAGAGTTGGTTTTGAGTTGAGTTTTTAAAATTTTGAAAAAAAAAAAATAGTGAGCAACCAAACACAACCTTAATGATCAAAAAATTATATTTAAAAAATATTTATAAAATAAGAGGTATTAACGTGATAAATAATAGTTGTAAATAGCCTCACCCAATAAAAAGTGTACGCATAAGAGTGCTTCCTTGTTGAGTGACCACCCCAATAAGATGCCACCTAGAGTGACAGGTGGCTCTGCAGCACTTCATTCATTTCATCCTCCACCGCAACTTTCTCATACAAAAACCTCATATATTATTTGCAATTTGAACTTCCCAAATAAAAACAGATCAATCAACAAAAACCGTAGAAAGTTGGAACCAATCTAGGGTTTTCAATCCAAAAAATTTAAATTTCCAATTATAATTGTAATTAATAATGGGGAAGAAGAGGAGGTCAGATTCTTCAACGAGGCTGGACGAGGTGGATAGAAGCATGTACACCACCTTCTCCGGCGCCGCCAACTCCCTATCCCAGCTCTACACCCAAGCCATGCACCAACAGAAGCTCTCCTTTCAAGCCGGTGAACGTCACGCTCTGGTTTGATTCTCCCTTCTCTCTTTTTGTTTTTTCGTCGAATTGGCCTGTTGGGGTTTCTGTGAATGAGGTTTTATTTTTATTTCATAGGCTTCTAAAATAAGAAGAAAAAGGTAAAATTTTCCAAATAACAATAATTTAGCGCTTAGTTGAGATATATGGTATTTACAAACAAAAGAAACCAATTTTCCAGATTCAAAATTTTCCGACTTCAAAACCGGTCTTTAGTATTCAAAAGCGATTCAATTCAAATTCAGACGAGTAAACTAACACACCCTCAGGTTCTAAATATTGAAAACTGAATACTGAACTCTGAATGCTTAGTTATTGCTTTTCCTTCGTCAATGCTTTTGTTTAATTTCCATCGGATCCTTCCTTTGCACCTTCTGGTTTTATTCGGGCAGCTGGTATACCTTCACATAGCTAATTACACATGGGACAGTTAGTACATGTGTTGTTTTGCAAAAGTAAACACCTAATCCTTCCCTATCTCTATCTGCAAAAAGGAGGCGGAAACTTCCTAATATGTCCTGTTGCATTTTCATATATCTAGTTTATTTTAGGCAAGATAAGAAGAATTTGGATTTAATTGGGAGGCTCTTCCAGAAACTGCAGCAGGATTTGTTCTACCCATCGAAATTTCTCTTGAAGGTGATGTGTTGAAATTAAGGTATTTAGATATGTGTCAAATGTGCCCATGCGTCCCAGCATTAGAATTCCTTTTGGGGGCTGGTGTCCAGGTACTCATTTGGGATGAGTTAGCAAATCTTATTGCCATGGGATGCCTCCCCATTGTCTTGGACGTTTCCAACATATTCTTGATTGCCCTGGGGTCCTGCCCATCTACTACCTGCTGAATTTGTTGCTTCATAGTAGCTTACTGCTAGGCCCTCTGCCAGATCATCTTGGCTAGTTGAGCAGCGGTGGTGGGACGATTTTAAAGGGCCCTTGCATTAGTTGATTAGTTGACAATCCAGAGCTTTGTTGCCGATTAAAACTAAATGGGTCGAATTGAAGTATGAGTATGCTTATCAGTATATTGAAGCAATTGCAAAGTGCCAAAATAACGTGGTTCAGCAATTTACCTACTCTACAGCCTACGTTGTTACTGATTACAATGAAATTCAATGGGTGTTTTTAATGGGGACGTGTGCCACTATATAGTAGGCTTTACAAGACTTTGTCACAGATTCAGGGTGTTACTTGTCGAGGGACAATCTTTAATCAATTTGAATGTCCTTGATCCTAGGCTTAGTTGGCTAGGTTTTCCTTTTAATGAATTATCCTGTCCATACTGTTTGGGTACACATGTGCTGGGCTTCCTTTAATGGGCCTCCACTTAAGTTGGGCTGAGCTTGGTCCAGGCTGAGTTTCTCGGGTTGGGCTGGATACTTTGTCGCAGAACTGCGATGGGCTTGTTTGGGTTCTCCATGTCATCCTGTATTTGTGTTCTCATTGTGCCTGGAATTTACCTATCAATGTCTAGGCAACATAGATATCTTGATTTTAAAAAAGAATCAATATTTATTTGTTGCTACAGAGTTTTGCCGGAGTATTTATTCTCTTTCATAGTGCTACGCTTTTGATCTCTCGTTGTCATGTCTAGATTTTGTTGATTGGAACTTGGAAATTAGATTCTGATAAGAAATGCAGATGCAATGAGGATGTAATAGAATTGAGTAGTTGCTTGTAATGTTCTAAAAATTGCTAAGCGTTCCTAGGGTGGCGGGGGACAAGCGCCTTGGGGATTAATTGGGGATTAATCAGACAAATGATTTTTATATTTATTAATTATTTGAAATAACATAATACAGATAAAATATAGCTTTACTTCTAAAATTAGCGTTGAGAGCTTGTTAAACAAATGTTCCTACGATTCAAATATGAAAAATAATAGTTTTTAAAACAAAAAGGAGTGAAAGAAATCCATTGTTCTTGCCGAATCACCTGCAAGACTAGGCGGTCTCCTAGCCAAGCTGATTGGCAGACCACCACCTAGCGCCTATGTGGGGATTTTAAGAACACTTCTTGTTTGCTGAAGTAGGTGTGTGGTCTTACAATTTTGTTGTCAACTATTTGTTTTTGTAGATACAAATTGTTGGCCTTTACCTTTCCATTCTGTGTCCTTAATTAATGCCTCCGGTATCTGCCTTCCTTTTGATTGCAGGACAAGCTCTACAATTGGATTCTAAGGCAACAGGAATATGGATCAAGAATGACTTTGGGTGATATAACTTCATATTTGGAGGTTTCTTCTTCTTATATTTTTTGCTATTATTTAATTTTTTGTCTCACGTCATTATTTGCATTCATCTACCTGAAAAATTCTTTCAGATTCTTACTTCTGAATGTAAAAAGTAGCCAATTTAGTAAAATATTGTGGCTGTAAAATTCCCCCTTGTTATTTTCAAGTTAGCTGCTTCCATGCTGTAACTAAATTTGCCAGTTTTTATTTAAAAAAATAAAATTAAAGTAGGTTCGGAATGGAATTGGCATTTTGGATTCTAGGAAAGTGCCTCGAGGTTCCTTGCCAATGTTTGGTTCAGTGTGAAACTCTCCTCTCCTCATATCGAGAATAACTTGCAAATACATTATTAAATATAAAAACATTTTAATCAAAAGTAGTTATCATGTTATAACATATTATTAAACACTACTTTATTATGCATTAGTTGGTTGTTAAAAATACTGGTAATTTTGTTAAAAGAATTAAAGAAATACATGAAAGGATTCCTGGAGATCCTCTTAGCTCTCCCCCCATTAAATATGGGAATGGAATCTTGGATGAATGGAATCTCCTTTCATGGGAATCCTTGATTCCTTTCCAATCCAACCAAAGTTGGAATCTTGAATGATTGGGAATTTAGGATTCCTGGAATGATCTAAAATATGAACCAAACAGAACCTTAATGCTTGCGAGACCTTCCCGCTTCTGTTCATTTTTGTGTATCATTTTCTTGCACTCTTTCTTATATTAATGTTTCCATTTAGCAAGTAAGGAAAATGCTCTAAATCCCACAATGGAAGGAACCCCATCCAAATTTTGCTGCTTTAGTGTGTCAAACTGTCGATTATGCATGCAAATGGTAAGTCACTTGTTAGAACATATATCACATACATACATATACATATACCAGCTAGTCCTTGAAACACTCCGTTTTACATCCAGCTTTCAGGTTTTTATTGCTAAATGAATTGGTGTTGAATTATTTTTGTTGCTGATTTTATATGCATCGTTTTGTAATGCTTCTTTCTCCCTTGGGGAACACTTACATGACCGCTATTCTACTTCATTTAAACAGAAATTCACTTTTAATGTTTATAATGTATACCAGGGTTTTAATTATATAAAGGCCAATTCCTCTGCTAAATGTTACAAAGTACTCCCTTTGTCCCTAATTAGAAAGTCCCTGTTTAACTGTTTGAGTTTCACATTTTTTAAGAATGCACTAATATCATAATGAATCAATGGTTTACAATATAACTTGTTTCCTATCGAGAAAAGCAAAGTGGACTCTTAAATGGGACATCCCAAAAAGGAATAGTGGATCTTGATTTGGGACGGAGGGGGTACGCTTTTGTGTTCGGCTCGAAACAAACACTAACAATGAAGATTGAAGACATGATTTATGTTTACAGGCATGAATGTATGTTGTGGGTGAATAATTGGCAGTAAATGAGTTGTGAGAAATTACCATTTTTTCTATTGTCGATCAGTATTATTGTTATTTCATGTAACTAACAGCTGGGATGTGGAAAGCATATCACAAGGAACACATTTAGGGTATGTTTGCTCACAAAGTTGGAAATCAATTGGAAAAACAATTCGTCGGTGAGATGATTTATGTCATTTCCTTATTTTTCACGGAAAAATTCTCTTATCCACCGCCCAAAAGAATTGGATTCCATGGATAAAAAGAAAAATTAGTAGAACATCTCTCCAAATTACTCATCTCGTTCCAGCTCCTCATAAATATTAACTGTTCCTCAATCATAGTCCAACTTTGCTATCAAAAGCAAAGGTTACATTTTCTATGAATGACTTGTATGTTCTCCCTTTTTGTGCAGAACGAGCTCGAGTACATACCAGAGGAGTCCCCACTTCGTTCGATGAACTCGGACCACCAACCCAAGAACTCGTCTGTATTCTCAAATGCTCTCTCCAGCCCCGTACGGCGAACCCTTCAGCATTATCACTTGCCACAGGGAGTCGACAATGCAACCCCATCCCTAAACACGCACAGAAGCACTGAAAATGGATACAGGGAGTCAAATGCCCCAACCTCAAACGATTCTTCTATGGACATGCAAGCGGATAGCCCGGCCCACAAGTCTTCATATTGAAAAGTATCTGAACATCCTCTTTTTGAATAAAGAAATGCGTATATATGAAAAGGGTTTGTACTTACACAGAATAAACATGAAGGCACCATGCTTGGTATGAAAATTGAAGCTGAAGTATTGTCAGGCAGACGAAGATTCAGATGGATGGCGCTGTCAGTAAGCTTTATGTGTGTGTGTGAGTGCGCGAGATTTTAAGTTTGTATGACTTGGGTTGTGGAGACATTTTATATATTGTAGGTTTCTGTGTTTTTCTAGTGTGTTTGGTATTTTATGAACTTTGTGTTGTGTTTGTTTATGATGATTTGTTGTTGGCAAGTAAAATGTTTCTGTGCTGTTAATTACACTTTATTGTTTTGTGCTTTTGTTTCTATTTGAAGTAAAATACTCCCGTCTCAAATTAATAGCATTACTTTTGACTTTAGTAATTTTTAAAACACTAATTTCAGCTTATTCAATGTTCAATAATACAAGTTATTTTTTATTGTGATTTGATACATTGATTAAGCTCCAAAAAATGGGACTTCTAATTTGAGGCCTTGAAAAATGGATAGAGAGACTAGAGCTAAATTGTTGGTACAAAGGTGAGGGATATTGATTAATAGGCTTTAGTCTATTGTTGATACATTGAACTATTGAGGGATATTGATACATTGGTTAAATCTATTATTGGGTTTTGTACAATTGTTGTGTTATACACTCCAAAAGTTAAATTTGCTATGCAGGTGATCAAAGTGCGTAACGGAATTTGTGTAGTTGTTATGAATGCTACTCAGTTCATTATTATTTTTTAAGTCATAAGGAATGTAATTTTGTTTTGGGAAAGGAATATTTTTTGAATTTATTTAGAGAGTGGGAATTGAATAAATATTGTTTTGGATTTAACCTTGAGGATGAGATATTTGTTTTTGATCTCTACTAGTGATCCCAAATGGTAGAAAATCGGGGAGTGACAGCTTGGCTAATGTAGCACTATTCTTATAAAGAGAATTTCTTTGTCAACTCAAATTATCTTCAGGCTTCTTAAAGTCCGGGGATAATAGCCTTGAAGCCGCTCCATCGCTATCTTTCAACTGAGTTTGAGGATTTGGAATCTTAAGGCTCCCCCAAAGTTAAGCCCGGCTGGTGGAGGCCGGTGCTGCCAAAAAAGTCTTGGCCATGGGAGAAAACTTGTTTGCTCGCAAATGCATTTTCCATCCAGGTTGAAAAATTTGTGGAAACGAGGTCGAAACTATCGAGCATATCACGTTCCGATGTGAGTGTGACTTTGGCTGCTTTTGTCCTCATGATTTGAACTATACAATGGCTTGGTTCAACGCAATTACTGATGTTAGTAATTTTAAGGAGACTTAGGATTTGTTGAGCAGAGTTGTTTATTATTGCTTTGGTGATTTGGAATGTCGTAACAAAATTAGTTGTGCCCATCGTGGCACGGGTTGGTCCTGGGGCACAGTCCTGTCTCGGGGCACTGGCCGGTCCCAAGGCACCAACTGAGTCCGCCATTCCGTACACATAATAACGATATTGTTGGAGAAAATCAACATGGGTATATAAACGCCTGTGGCTCAAAGGTGTTTAAGTTGAGAAAAATATCGTTACTATATGCGCGGATCGGTGGATCTCGTTATTAAGTAGTAACACTCTCCACTTATATACCCATATCATTCTCAACAATCTCCACATTGGATCAAACCAGTCCACCCAAAACCATTCTTAACAATCTTTGCCTTGGATCAAACAATTCTCAACAATTTTCACATTGGATCAAACCAGTCCACCTTAGACTAACAACGGTCCACTTGGCTCCACCTTGGATCTATCTTTGAACTATCCATGTAGATCGTCATTTAGCACTGTTTGTAAAATCGTCAACCTTTGGTCAATTTCACACCTTGACAGCACCATAGGCTCCACCGAATCCAACTACCATGACGGTTTTTGTAGTGACTCATCACTTTAGACTTTACTGAGTTCCTCTTAACTCCACTGAGTCCAGTTATTGGTACTGCTCCACAAGTGCGTGCATTCACCATCAAGCTCTGATGCCAACTTTTGTGCCCACCGGGGCATGGGCTCGGCCTTGGGCGCAGACTGGCCCGCCTGTCCGCACACATAGTAATGATATTGTCCTTAAGTTAAACACATTTAGGTCACAGGTGTGGGGTTTTAACTTAAAAAGTCTCATTACTAAGTGGTGACACTCCCCCACTTATATACCCATGTTGAATTCTACAATTTTTTCATGTGAGATCAATAGTTTGAGCCAATCATTCTTAACAAAACTTATGTTTGGTAATGTTTCTTTAGACTAGTTTTATGTTTATAAGGGCATATTACATCCGAACTTTAATTCAAGTGATAAAAGATGTGAGTATTCACATATAACACTTTTTTGTGACAAAGGTTTCAAAGGAGTTTTGAGGATGTGATGATTAAGAGAATTCTTACCGATTCATCAGAGAAGCTTGCATATTCATGAAGGCTCTAAATTTTATACATCTAAATTTTAGAGCATCTCCGATAGATGTATAAAATCCTAGGCGTAAAGTTAATTTTAGACAAGCTCATTTGCCCTTCAATGGTTTTTAGATTACAACTCCCATGTTAAAAAAGAAGGTTAAATGGAGCAAAGCCATCTTACACGATATATATATATAGAAAGAGAACGTGAGAGACTGTGTCGAAAAGTGTGAGTGGAGTAAGTTATTTTGACATAACGAAAAGAGAGGATTAATGTGCGGAGAGAGAAATATACATTGTTATGTAAATTAGCTGTTTAAAATATATAACCACTTTACACAAGTGCTTAGTTGGTATGAGTTTTACGAGCCTTAAAAGATTTTTATAATGTGTAAATTATACATGTGGCTTAATTGACCTACCTTTTACAGATGCTCTTATAGCCTCCTAGCCTAACAGACACTCGTTAGGTGGCGTTATGAAAGGAAATCATCCTCTTAGACTAGGTCTTTTAACAGTTAATCATTGTAAAAAAAATGGAAGAATTTGCTAATTTTTTTTTAAAGTTTACAATCCCTCATGTACCACATCTGCCTCTTGTGTGCACAGATACTATGCCAGAAATAGATACTATACTTGACGGCAGCGAACGGCAACGAACTTAGGAAAAAAAAATCAATAGTGAAATAAATTTAAAAAAACTATATTTTTATGTTGGTCCCAAATTTCAAGTCTCAATTAATAGGACCTCTCTCTCGACAGGGGAGGGAACATAGGACAAGTTTAAGACCCCACTTAGATTTAAAACTTTTTATATAATAAGAATAGTATTTTATATTTTTACATGAGCTTTTTTGTGAAATTTAAAACTATGAAATTTAGAACTTGTAGTTATTATTAGAAAAAGATTAATCTTAACCTTTAGAGAAAATGGGTTTAGAGGCCTCCTTCTATAATTTTATATACTAAAAAGACATCATATATTAACTTAACAAATGAAGGATTTTTTCACGTTAATGTTTGGTTGTAAGGACAATTTTGGTTTTTAGGTTAGTTATAAGTATTTTGTCTTTTATAAATTAAATAATTTAAGAGTTTTAAAATGACTAAACTACCCTTCTCTCTTTCAACTCTTAATCCCACGTAGAACAGGGAGAGAGGCGACCATATACGATCAACGGGATTGCAAAAGTGGATTTGCACCTCCCCGTTTTACTGCAAAAATGAATTTGCACCTAGTTATTTCTCAAAAATGCACATTATTTTGGTGCAAAAGTGGATTTTCACCTCTCCTGTTTTACTGCAAAAGTGATTTTGCACCTAATTATTTTTCACAATTGGGTGCAAATCCATTTTGCACAATAAAAGATTCATTCGGTGCCTAACATTTTGCATTATATTCATAGTAATCCAAAAGCACATTGATCTCAAATTCATAATCAAATACATACTAATCAACACAAAATTGTAACCAAACATATATTAATCAACAAAACTATTCATGATGAATATGTTTTTCATCATATTGGACAACAAAATTAGTTCACAACCCTATTAAACTACAAAATTGGTTCACCATCCTATCACTCTACAAAATGGCATGATTGTGCTATTTTTTTTCTTCTATTCATTCTCTTATAATACATCATTGTTGGTATTTAAAAACTCCACAATATCCTTAACGACATTTTCTTGAGGTTTCCTGAAGTTTCCTTCATCCGCCAGTATGAGATTGGTGATTCTTGCTCGCTTTGCTTGCATTAGATGAGGTACCATTGTTGCCGAAATCCTTTCCTAACGAATGAGCCGCTCGATAAATTCGCACACATATAGTGCACAATCAGCACTGCAAATGATATTTTATTTTAATGTTAGCTTCTACATGCATAATATGTTGTTCTTGAAAATTGTAAATTCTTACGTGGTTCCTTGTTGTGGATACTCTTTGATAACTATTCTCGTAAATTCTTCCACAATTTCAATGGCTAACTAATGGCAAGTGTCTATAACTAACTAGTAGTGTTTTGACTCTTCTCAAGATGAGATTAAATTAACAAAATGATCAATCAAATACCAAATTTAGGAGCAGTAAAATGGAATGCACAGGCATAATTAATTTTGTAATCAACATAAAATGTTAAAACTACTTATTGCACCCACGTCAGAAGCCGCTTATCAACATGTGAATAGCCAATTTTACGTGGCCAAAGGAAAAAAGAAGTCAAATCACAAAAGCCTAGTTTAAAATTCAACACTAAAATTAAAAATTTTGTATTGCACACTTTTTTACTACAAAAATGAATTTGCACCCAGCCTGTTTCACTGCAAAAGTGAATTTGCACCTAGTTTAATGGTAAAATTTAGTAGAATTTAATTCCAGATTAGTGTGACTAAACATTAATCCACTCTAAATCACTCAAATCCACAAATCATAAAGTTTCAAGTAAGCAAAAAAAAAATCCAAACAACTCCATAGTTCAATCAAACCAAATGCACTTTACTTAATTCTTGAGCAACAAGAAGAACATATATGTGTGTGTGTGTGTAACTGTGTATTAAAAAGTTTCAAGTAAGCAAAAAAAAGTCCAACAAATCCACATCTCAATCAAGCCAAATGCAGTTCAATTATTAATAAAGTGAAAAAAGTTGGGTTATAAGGTGAGGTGAAGAGCTCATGGCATTTGCTTTGGAAACTTTATAGTAAATGAAACATTTGCATAAAACATAAGCTACAAATTTGTGTGTGTACCTTTATATTCTTTTTCAAAATTGGTGGAAAGCTTTTCAAAATTTGTCTTAGTTCTTTTTCATTTTTTCTTTGGTGCAAAAGTGGATTTACACTTAATTATTTCTTAGAAATGCACACTGTTTTACTGCAAAAATGGATTTGCACCTCCCCTGATTTGAACCTCCCCTGTTTTACTGCAAAAGTGAATTTGCACCTAATTATTTCTCAAAATTAGGTGCAAATCCACTTTTGCACCTAAACTAATTAGATGCAAATCCACAAACACTAAAAGATGAATGTAATATAATGAACCTTATTATCAATATCAACATTAACCAAAAGGAAGAAAGACACAAACAAAATTGTAATATATATATATATACATACATATGTTCATATATATATATACACATATATATACATATGTTCATATAGATATATATATATATATATATAACATCACAAAATCGTAAAATCGCAACAACTTCGTAATATATATACATATGTTTACATATATGTACGTATGTGAAAGTTTATCAAAACGATTCAAAAGAGGAATCGCACCTTTATTTTCGAAATATTACCAGGGAGCAATATTCCTTGAATCGGCTTCGAATCGGTTCTATGAACGATCAGTCGGCTTCAAATCGGGTAGATTAAGAGTATAAAACAGAAATTTAGATGATCTAAATGATTGATGATGCAAAAAATCTAAATTGAAAAGAAGATTGAGAGGTTGCGAAATTAGGGGTTAGGTCTCGCTAGAGAGAGAGAGGCGGGATTGTGATGGTGGCACAATTGTAATTTGGGGAAACGAGATGGTGCTTTTGGTCTTTTGCAATAATTTAAACATTGCCAGGTGTCTCTTTAATATTGGTGGTCCTTATTTTATAATAAAAAAGTAAGATGTCCTTTCACTGATTTTAATTTTGAAAGAGACCCTTTAAACCCATTGCCCCTTACCTTTAACCCTATTAATTATAGAGGCAATGGGTTTAAAGGGTCTCTTACAAAATTAAAACCACTAAAAGGACACCTTATATTCCTATTGTAAAATAAGGACAATTAATATAATCGTGATAAGTGTCTTACTAAAATTAAGCCAAAATGAGAAAAAACCATTTTTTTTTGTTAATTACGAGTTGTGCCATCAACCTCCCACTCGCATTTAGTGCAAAATCGCTTTTGCACTAAATGCGCATGTAATCTTTAGAAACATTTCACTGCAAAATCGATTTTGCAGTAAATGCGTGTACAATCTTTAGAAACATTTCACTGCAAAAACGATTTTGCACTAAATCCGCGTGTAATTTACCAAAAATATTTGACTGTAAAAACCCTTTTGCACTAAATCCGAGTGCAATTTAGCATAGATAATTAATGTCTTTCGCATTTAAATAAACAACTTGAAAAGAATAGCAACATCTTGATATTGTTTATTCCACAAAAATAGAAAAACATCATCATTCATATGTCAAAATCAAAATTACATTCTTTTAAAATCAAAACTAAAGGAATATGAAAAAATTCTCAAATACCATCATAACAAGAATTTCAAAATTCCAAAATTCGCTAAATGTAATTATACTGTGCCATAGTAAAATCTAAACAATTAATTCAGTGCACGTCTTCGTATTGTGATATCCATAACGGTTACACCTTCCACACTTCTCTTTCTTCTTTGTACTTGAGTCAGCGCTCTCAATTCGATTCTTTTTAGGACGACCAAGTTGAGTTTTACAATCGGGAGATAAAAATTTTGATACATCAGAGACATTAGTAGGACGGTCAGAAGTTGGCACTGGGTAAATTGTATGAGCATAAGAGCTCTGAAAGTTACACGTAAAGAAACAAGGATCGCAATAGTCATAAACAACCTTCCTATTGGTCAAAATACACAAAACGGCGTATGAACATGGGAAGCCATCAATCTGCCATGAATTACAACCATACTCCCATGTCAAAAGATCTACGCGATAAGACTTTTGCTCTATAACTTCAGAGATCGAATCAGATGATTTGACAACCCTCCATGTCGAACTCTCATTAACCTTCTCTTTCAAGCATTTTTCAACTTCTAGACACAAGAAAGTTTTTCAACTCGTTCAAAACTTAATGGCTCCTCCCGGAAATCTTTGTCCAATAGTTATAATAGCATTAGCCCAAGCACTACAATTACGTGGTTCGTGTGCTTCAATTTCATCAACACGACTCATAGAACCTGAAGAACTACTAGCACACTGATCATTTGACGTTAAAAATTTAGAACCTTTCGTCCGCCTAACAAAAATATCTATATTTTCCACTATTTTTATCATTGCGAAACAAACCATGCATTGAATTTCATCATTCCCATCTAAAACAAACTCTTTGTCATCACAAGTAACAAATAGGTTTACACACAAGGAATTAATATCGGACCACCTCTCGCACACCAAACGTTTTAGTTCTTCAACACTCATACCAAGAAATAATCAAATTCTAAAAGAACAACCATTATAATAAATCACGTCTATAATGCCTCTATCAATATCCCTAAAAAATGAGACATAAAAATTTAGAAGCAATACATTGCATAACAAACATATATGTTCATTCATTCACAAATGAAATCACACATTTAAACTAACCAAAACCTACAACATAAGAATCAAATGCAGAAATAATGCACTTAAAAAAACTTAGATCAAAAACTGAAAAACTGCAAAATCAATTTTGCAGTTTTTTCTGCATAAAGGAAAAAAAAAAAGAAAAACAGAGCATATACATGATAGATCACAAGGATGCTAAAACTAACTTTAAAAACATGAATAATCACTTATTATTGGATCAAATCTTTTAAACATAAGCTAAAACAACCAAAATGAAGTAATATTTCTATAACTTTTACACAAATAAAAGCAAAAAACGTGATAACTCTCTATAATCTAAATATATCATCAAAACTAAAAAACTGCAAAATCAGTTTTGCAGTTTTTCTGTAGTTATGAGGAAAAGAAAAACGAAAACAGAGCATTCAATTGCTATTTCATCAAATCCTCCATAATCTAAATATACATGAATTGATTGAACGCTATTTCATCAAATCCTCTAAATATAAGTTAGAACAAACCAAAACGAAGCAAAATCACAACTAAAAACATGAAAAGAAAAAAAGAAAAAAGCTATACCTAGACAGTGTTTCAACATCCATGGAGCTAAGAAATTTCTTCTCCTTTTCTTCGTTAATCTCGTCGATCTATGATGCTTTCCATCAATCTAAGATGATAGCATTCCTCTCTTGAATCGTACTATGCTTTTCCCTCTCTTCTCGCCTCTCCCCACGAATTGTATCGCCTATCCCTCCTCCTTGTTTCTGTGCGTAGGATTATGAGTTGAAAGAGGGAAGGGTAGTTTAGTCATTTTAAAATTCTTAAATTATCTAATTTATAAAAGACAAAATACTTACAACTAATCTAAAAACCAAAATTGTCCTTACATTAAAACAATAATATGAAAGAATCCTTCATTCATTAAGCTAATGTATGATGTCCTTTTGTTGTATAAAATTATAAAAGGAGGTCTCTGAACCCATTTTTTCATTAATTATAATAAAAATTGATATCGACTTTCAAAAATTTTACATGCTGTAAGTTTGCTTCTCTTGTAAAATTCCATCCATTAATTATAATCAAAGAATTAAATGTCTAAACTATCGTATATTTTTAGAGTAAAAGAATGCATAAACTTATATTATATTTCCAAAATATATCTTATAGTCAATCATTCTACTTATTTTTAACAAAATAAAAAAAAGGGTAAGTCTCTTTTTTTTTATTGTAAATAACAAAAATCTCTCAAATTCCTAAAAAAAAAAATACTTGAAATATATATATGCATGAAAATGTGTGAATTTGTCAGAAAAAAAATCTTTAACATTATGAATTCTTTTTTAAAGTCTATGGGGAGTTATATCACAAAAAGTTGGGCCTCGTAAAAGAATTTTAGTGTATATATATATATATTATTTTTTTTTTAATAGAAAAGAAAATTACTGAAAACGTACATTTAAAAGCATGCTGAAACTGAAACACGTCCAAACAAACAAACAAACACAAAAAGGGCTTGATGCTTCGTTGAAAACACAGTCACACCTCCTTGAAAATGGATACTAATTCCTTCAATCTTTTCTCCTTGCTCGTGTCCCTGCGGAGAAATCAAACCCACCGAAAGGGACCCCCCCAATTATTCCCCAAGAATGCCGGCCCAGACTATGACATCACACTACCTCTCTTGTTCCTCATCATCATCAATTTCCACTCAAATTACCCAATTCACAACCACACTCAGATTCCCCACAAAACCCAATTATTTCAATGGGTTGTGTTCAAGCTAAAGGGGGAACCTACACTCCCCCCAGAGGAGGACTTGATAAGTTGAAATTGGATAATGGTTATGTTAAAGGTGGCAGTAATGGTAGACCCATTACTCATAAACCACCATTGAAGGACAGTGGTGGTGGTAATGGGAGTGGGGAGAGGAAGATCAGTAAGGAAGGAGAGAGGGGGATTAATGGGGTTGGGAATGTTTCTCAGAGGATTTCAACTAAGAAAATTGGCGCAGATGAACTGGTTGATGGTTGGCCTAAGTGGCTTGTTGAAAATATTTCTAGTGATGTTTTGGCTGGTTTGGTTCCTAAGAGTGCTGATTCTTATGATAAGCTTGCTAAGGTGGGTGGGTATGTATGTAACAAATTATTGTTATATCAAAGTCTAATACTCATGAATTTATTGTTAGTTTTTTGTGCGCATGCTTGTTTGACTCAGATATCAGTAATTTAGAAGGAAAATGTTAAAAAAAGGGTTCGAATGTCATTGCTTATGTTAAAAGTATGAAACAAATTTTGCAAAATAAAAACTCTCAAGAACATTACATTCTCTGAAAGTCTTGTGACTTGAACAGTAATAGATTATTGGGGTTCTATAATAGTTTGTTGTTGGGTTGCTCCCAAAAAGTACGAAAATGATTATGTTGTTTCTTGTTCTAAAATTGAGCCTAGACTTTTTCTTAGACGTATTTTTTACCATAATCTCTTATGAATTTTTATTGCATATGTGAATTTATTTTGCTTATAAATGTTTAAAAGTGTGTCTAATGAATAATTTAGGAAGCACAAACACCTTTAGGAAGCCAATGCAAACACTGTCGGACTCGTCTCTGACATTTCTTTTCATGCGTACATAATCAAGAATGAAATTTTGTATGGACATTCTTGAACAGTCTAGGGAGGGAATAACTAAGGGGTGCAATCACTCCCCCCAGTTTTCGAAATTCTTTATCGTTGCACTAAATTGTCTTCAAGAAAAAAAAAATATACACATGTTATATATCTTTTCTCCAATTAATTTTGAAAAAATACTACTAGTAATAATCTTGCACCGGCTCAGAAAATTCTTGGCTCCGTCCGTGTTCTTGAACAAATGCTTGGCGCTATATCATTTAAGATACAACATTCTATTATGTGGAAGCCAAAAGACAGTTTATAATACAAGTAATGCTACTCTTTCTAACTATATTTTACTAAAGTAATCCCAAATACATGTAAACCTTTTAAATTCATTTAACATTTGCTTTTGATAGTAAAAAGAAATATAAGATGAGTAGCATTAATGCATTACTCTTATAATTATAAAGTAAGACGAGGGATGACATGACTAAATGACTGTGTGTGTGGAAAGGGAAGAAAAATAGTCTTACAGATATAATGTACATATATTTGTATCTTGTGACATGACATATTTATGTACTTTCACATTCGTAAACATATGTTCATGCTTAAGTTGATTATATATTATCATGACTTATAAATTATTAGTTATACATTTCATTCATCGTTGTAGATTTACTTTTGGTAGAAAAAGTTTGTTCATATTAAGATATTCTACACATAGGAAATAGAGATATTTAGTGACATGTTCTTACAGTGCCTGTCCCCTAGTTTTTAAGATGTGTTGTTTTTGCCGTACTTCATACTGCATAATATAGAGATATATATGCTTGAACGTAATACGAGAAAAAAATGCAACCATTGCCTTTTGATCAATGCTACACTTACCGGCTTCATCAACCGGTTATTC
This sequence comes from Lonicera japonica, assembly GCA_021464415.1. Taxonomy (NCBI): domain Eukaryota; kingdom Viridiplantae; phylum Streptophyta; class Magnoliopsida; order Dipsacales; family Caprifoliaceae; genus Lonicera; species Lonicera japonica. The sequence continues at coordinate 73,594,314 of CM038466.1, read as the reverse complement.
ATACTAGGTGCATAGATTGGTTGTACATTCTTAGAATATACAACTCATTAATGCGGCCAGTATGATTATCCCGTTGATAAAACCAACAAGAATATCATTCTCCTTGCCTTTTCAGGGAAAGAAAAACTCACTTCTACAGCTTTATTTAGTACTTTCAGTTGAACAAGTTTTTTTCAAAGAAAGTGAACTTATTATAAAAAAAATAAGCTTACTTTACTTGCATTAATTTTTGTAGGTTGGACAGGGAACATATAGCAATGTGTATAAAGCTCGAGATAGGGACACTGGAAAGATTGTTGCCTTAAAGAAGGTGCGATTCGACACATCAGAGCCAGAGAGTGTGAAATTTATGGCTAGAGAGATAATCATACTACAAAGGCTAGATCATCCCAATATTATTAAACTTGAAGGACTGGCTACATCAAGAATGCAATATAGTCTTTATTTGGTCTTCGATTTTATGCAGACGGACTTAACCAAAGTTATCTCTCGTCCCGAGGGAAGACTAACTGAACCACAGGTGAGCTTTTTCACCCTTACACACTTGTGTTATCATCAATGAAGCACGGACACTCTCTTGGAGGCCACGTGTCGGGCCCGACATGTGTCGGACACTCCAACACTCTCTCCGACACTTGAATTTAATTATAGTCTCTAATACTTGATAATTGATTTCGATGGCTACTACTCCTAGTGTTTTCTCATTGCAACATCAACTGAGGATGAGGCAACTAAGCCACTTTTTATATTCCCCTTTTATTTTCTATCATTCTATGGAACAATTTAGTCTAGGTATGCTTTTTGATGCTTTAATTAAGGAACAATTTAGTGATCATGTTTTGAGTATTTGGATTATTAATGCAATCTAGTTTCATTTTATTGAATTCTTAAATATTTACAATGTTTATTGCATAAATAATTAATTAATTAAGAACATGTCCCCCCCCCCCCCACGTGTCGTGTCCTACATTTTGGAAAAATTGCGTGTCCTGTGTCGCGTGTTGAGTCTATGCTTCATAGGTTATCATCTACAAAATATTTAAGTAGCTGTTGGGGTTAATAGAGATTATGAAATATTAGGGAGTTAATAAGTGCTTTCTTACTCTCCTAGTCTACACTCTCAGGGGGAGTGTAGACTTAAGGAACTAGGAGAGTAAGAAAGCATCTTCAAGGCAGTGTAACTGAATGGACAAATTTTTCAAAACAGGTAAATTACAAAATAAACCCTAAAGTTGGGACTCTTTTCCAATGTGTCCCTCAATGTCTCAGTTATTTCAGTTTAGTTGTTGAAGCAATTTAATAAGTGCATCAGCGTTAACACTCTAGCCAACTCTATTTTAAGTTGTTTGCTCCCTCCGTCCCAAATTAAGAGGCCATGTTTGACTTTCCCACATTTGAAGGATATACTAGTTTCAACATAATCAATGTTTAAGAACAAAATTTGTTTACTATCTTGATATTTGGTTCATTGATTACGTTTCAAAACGGAAACTAACTCTTTAATTTAGGACATCCCAAGAAGGAATAGTTCTCTTATTTTGGGACGAAGGGAGTAGTATGATGCTTATGTCGTAGCTTATGTGCATGTTGTTTGGTAGAAGTTGATCCACGTAGCAAGACTAATTAGATGGGCACACCACTGAGACGCCACATATACTTCACCGTAAGCACTCCTATAAATAATTGAAAAGGGGTTAACCAGAAATTTAACACTGGTGCACTTAAGTACTTCAGGGTCCATTTTGAAACAATCAAAATATTGAGGGAGAGATAGAAACAACCCCTATGTTCTGAGTTTATTTTATAACTAGAACATGTGGCACACTCGTTGCATGTGCAATATTGTACCTGGTAATTCTTAACACTTGCATTGTTTTTAAAATTTTTGAAGGCAATGTGATCATGTTTGATCAAGTGGTTAAGTTGCATGTCTTTAAAATAAAGGTCACAAGTTCAAATCATGTTAGAACTGTGGTTTATTTTTCTTAATTAAGGAAGGGTAATTCTGTAATTTCAAGTGCATACCAAAGGTCCTCATCTCACTTGATATATAGTAATAGAAGCAAGATATTACACCAACAAGGAAAAATACAAATGTGTGGTTTTGACACCAAAGTAGTTGAAATTTGGAAAGTTTGAAAACCTTTTTTTTGCTGTTAATTGTTCTTGAACTTTCTCTTCTAACGGCAGGTCAAGTGCTACATGCAGCAGTTGCTCTCAGGTCTCGAGCACTGCCACAAGAGAGGGATCTTACATAGGGACATAAAAGGGTCCAACTTGTTGATAGATAAAGATGGGATGCTAAAAATTGCAGATTTTGGGCTTGCAAATTTTTACGAACCTAAACAAAAGCGGCCTCTTACAAGCCGAGTTGTAACACTCTGGTATAGAGCTCCAGAGCTACTTTTGGGTTCTTCAGATTATGGAGTTGGCATTGATCTTTGGAGTGCAGGTTGTCTTTTGGCAGAGATGTTTATTGGAAAGCCAATTATGCCCGGTAGGACAGAGGTAAATTTTAGTCTTTGGACACCAACCAGCTAGGGTGGCAATATGGCCCAAGCCGGCAGGGTTTTGACCCGACCCAACCCTAATGGGCCGGAGAAAACGGATTGGTTATGGGTTTTCAACAAAAGCCCGACACGGATTCGGGTCAGATTGTGTAAATTTAACATGTTTAACCCACCCCCACGCTTGGCTTGTTCTTCTAATCTGTTTTGCATCTTATCTATATCTGAATTGTGCTGGGATTGGAGTGCAGCTGTTTAGTAATGTTATTGTTCTAATAGTCAGTTGGGGGTCTACTATCCTCCAGTGGATTGCTGGAATTATAGCTCGTTTGATTTTTTTATATTTAAGCCTTGTATTGTGTAGTCAATTCACACGGGGCTTTGGTGGACTGCTGGTTCACCAATGATATATTCTCCGTTGTAACGCTTTGATTTGTTGATATTAATAATAGCGTTTTGTTTCTGATAAAAAAAAAATCCACCCCCGCCCTAAATATAATATTATTTAACTTAAATACTCTTTGAATTTAATATAATATAATTATAGCGGGTCGGAGTGGATCAAAGTGGTTCAGGCTTATGCATCTCAGTTGGGTCCAAGGTTTAGGTTTGGCTCCCAAAATCCGACCCATTGCCTTCCCTATAGCTATCAAAAGAGCAATTCTATTTCCTTGTAAAAAAGACTTGAAATAAGTATATTTTCTTCCCCATGAATTTTCAAACATACCCTTTTGTTATTATTTTTTTTGTTTTAGAAGTTAGTTAATGAAATCATTTCTAGCATTCCTGGAAGATAATGTAATTTGGTCTGTACTCTTTTTCAAGTACAAGATCATATGATGACCTTAATTGACCTTTTAACACACATGCAAAAGAAAAATGAGTAAATCAAAATGAAATGATAAAAAAATTATTTTTATGTCTGGCTTTCAGGTTGAGCAACTTCACAGAATTTTCAAGCTTTGTGGTTCACCCCCAGAGGATTATTGGAAAAAAATAAAGCCACCAACTACATTCAGACCACCACAAAATTACCAACCCAGTTTTCAAGAAGCCTTTACGAATTTCCCTCCTTCGCTGTTTGGTCTCTTGACCACGCTTCTAGCTCTCGATGGATCATTTCGTGGTACTGCTACTTCTGCTCTCCAAGCTGAAGTGAGTTCAAATCATAATATTTTTTGTTACTGTTATTACTGCATTCGAAAAGTTTCGGGTTTTTTTTATTAATTTTTGTTTTGAACAAGAGAAAAGTTTTAAAACAGTTTAAATTCATTGGTATGGGCAGCTTACATTATGACCCATATAGGAAGTGCCATTTGTTTTCCTTTCTCTCTCTTGTAGTAAACATATGCAAACAGATTATGGAGTTTACATTATTCTTTTCCATCTTCCCTATCATTGTATAACTTTCAAGTAACCTTTTGGGAGAGAAATGTATATAGAGAGAGTCTTTCATGCCATAGTATTTCTTGTTGTCATGGTGGCAGTGAAAAGTGAAATTTATTGGCAATAAATCTAAAATACATGCAACTACGAATAACTTTCTTAGACAAACTTTCCGCAGCAAACTTCATTTTCTTTCAATATAATTTGATAAAACCCCAAACACGGCTGATCTATAAATTGGCATAGGAGTTAGAAGAGACAGTAGAACCCAGAATGATTCCCTTAGCATAAGAAAAGTTGAAACAAGAATTTCTCTTTATTTTTTCTTCTCTGCATTGCCAATAGCTCTCTACACTGGGTTTATAATAAGAGAAGCCTTAAAGAGTGTCCCCCTTCCTTATTGTGAATTGTTCCAGCCAAAAGGTGATACACAATTTTCAATAGAGACGCACACAACTATTACATAATTTATATTTATGATGCTATATCATCCCTTGCACCTCAATAGACTGGCTTTTGGTTAGTCGTTTAATAGATTGCTGAAGTTGCCAATCATAAACTCTGTAACGGTTATTTTGCTCAGTGACAAGCATGGACCCCACATTTTGATTGAACCAGAAATGATCAATTGTGAATTTTTCTCCAAAAAGGGGTATATATATAGAGAGAGAGAGAGAGAGATTGAGAGAGAGGGAGAGAGCATGTCTGCATATATTTCTCCCCATGAAGCTTACTTGAAAGATAGACAAAGATAGAGAAGTTGGAAAAGAACAATGTGAAGTCCATAATCTTTTTGCATACATTATGAACAGTGAGAAGAGAGATTCTCTTGTTCTTTTAGCAGAAAATTAATCTGGTCCACTATCTTGGCTTATTGGTAAAGGCTGTTAACCTGTTTCACTATTTCCAGTGGTCCTAGAAAATATGTTGAAGTAGAAGTTGTCATGTGACTCATGTCGGCTTTTAATTATTCATTATGGGTGGTTGGTATGGATTTCTAAGGTTCTTGTTGTACTGTTAGAGAAGCTTTTTTGGCTCATCACCATTAAATCCCTCAATCTCCAAATTTTATTAGATTATAAGAGATGCCCTTATTTTTTATTATTGAGGGGTTCAATCTTGGTTATTGGCTAACCGTTGCTAACTTTTGATTGTGCTTTGGGTTTTTTGGTGTAAATATTGTGAAGTTCAACCATCTTAAAATTTTGTTGACATTAGTGGACATACTCTAAGGAACAAGCCATAGATCATTGATTGCTTAAGAATTCTAAGACAAATTTTACGCTTACACCTCCTTTCGTGGTCCCAAACAACATCCTACTCTTGCAACCTGCGTGTTATTACAGAATTATCCGTAGAGAGCCATGTGTGGCCATTTCCATAATATTGGCAACAAAAGCATTTTCGGACAAATTGAATCTCTCAAGACAAAGCTCCATACCTAATACTAGCCGAACACAGGCACAAGATTATGTTTACCATTATAAAAGTAAACGCTCTAGCACCAATTATGGCACCAAAATATTGGCGTTCCCATTTTGACCCTGTAATTTTTTCCCCATAAAGTGAAACAAGGTTTTAAATGGTTTCACCTTTATCTATCCAAGTTCACTGGAGTATTAAAACTGTATGCTATGTAATGTCATAACTAATATATTTAAGAGTGTTTTTGTTTGTTTGTTTGTTTGTTTCCCTTTTACATCCTTTAACTAATCATCTGACCAATTTGCTGCTAAATTTTCCTGGCTTCTTATACCAAATCGTTCCTTCTGTTTACAGTTCTTTACTTCGAGTCCATTAGCATGCGATCTTTCAGGTCTGCCCGCAATGAACAAAGAAGTGGATTTGCCAAGTCAATACAATGATCGTAAGAAGTATGTTATCTCTCTCAGGTGTCAAGTTTCATTTTTCTCTAATATATGGAATCCGAAGATGTCAACAAGCAACCATTATCTAATGAGCATGATTACTAAATCCTATCAACTAGTAATGAGTTATTAAAATAGTTCATTTTCTTAGTCTAGAGTGAATTAAGTCTTGCAAGTGAATTATCTAATTCCACTTATTTGTCGTGCTGAAATAGGAAAACAAATCAATGGTCCCTGAAAAATCGTGAAGGTCTCGGAAGTTTAATCTCTGGCATCAAAAGAGGCAAAGAAGATCTGGGATCTCCTAAAGGGGTAAAATCTCACTGGAAACTTATGTCCATAAAGCAACTCATTAAACATGTACTTCAAAAAGAAAATGCTCTTCTTACCACTTAATGCCACAGCATATTCGTATCGTCCTGCTTCTCATATGTTGTACCTTTAGTTGAGTTGTAAACGTACAATACTAGTGAAGCACGCCGGTGTGAATGTGTTGACAATAGTGGGTAAGAATAGCACTGCTCATTTCAATTTTCAAAAGCATGTATGACTCTGCCCTACAAGTTGTAATGCTTCCAAATCGACCCTTAAATAAGTACTGGGAAAAGTTGTCATTTTCTTGAACTAATGCAAATCCAATCGAGACCCACATTTTCTTTCCTCTCCGTACATTATATCTTCTTATTCTGTGATGAACGGAATGTCCGGTTTTTGGACCAATTTTCTGACCAGACCAACGTGGGCAGTTTTGAAACATTAGGAACGGGACCGGACCAGTTCGGCTTTTGCATGGTTGGTACGGTCGGTCTGTCGGTTTGGCCTGAACCATTTTCACATTTGGTCCATTTAACTTTTAGGCTTAATTTAGCCATTAACCCATAAGTTTTTGGGCCACATTTATAAAAACTATGCCTAAGATTACATGTACAAAAAAAAGAAAGTGGGCTATAATTTGCTTAAAAAGGGTAAACTACATGTTATAATATGAATCAAAAAGTACAATATACTTAAAAAAAATAAAATCCTAAGAGAGGCGGTTCGGTCTGGTTAATTTTGCACAAACCGAAGACAGGACCGAAGTTTTGGTTCCTCACAAATTTTTTACAGTAGTAGACCGTGGGCTAAAAAAAAAATCCAACCAAAATGTCCCAGTCTGGTCGGTTTTGTCAGTTCAACCATTGAACCGTCCATATTGATTCATTTACTTATATTTTTCAATTTCTAGCGGGAAAACAATGTAGAGCCAAATAGCCAACAGATGGCTAACAGTGCCAGTAGCAGCTCCTCGAGTAAAAAAACAAGCAGGAATCAAGAAGAAAGCCCGCCTCGTACCCCTTCTCCCTCTTTTCATTTGAATCGAAATCGCTCGGCAAGAACTGAAGCGCATCCCAATGCATTGAAGAACATCAAGAATTTCCCCCTCTTGCTTGCCTCTATAACCGAGACGGTCAATCATTTTGAGGACAACAGACTGAGGATGATGCCTCTCAGGTCAAGGTCAACGGTTGACTTTCGACAACTTGACATGGAAAAGTTGTCAAAGCTTTTTGGCAACATGGAAGAAGATCACTAGGATCTATGGAGAATTGTTTGTTCCTGTTTGGCTCATACATTTTCCAGGTATTAGAATTGTTTCATTTGTTTCATCCTTTCTTTTTACTCTGATAAACTTAAGATATGAATTAATAAATACAATTTTGTGAGAATTTTGTGTTGATGTTGCCTTGAGATTGTTATGGTAATTTAGAGTTTTTTTTTCCCTCTCTTTTATTAGTAGTTTTCTTTTATAAGTTGGCTTTGGTATTACAATTATTTTTTTAGTACAAGATGGGTTAAGGATCATGTGGAGGGACTTGAACCGTGCCTTCTTGAAACTTATGACACACTTCAATGAATTGGGCAAGTCCCGGTCCTTGTTAAGACTAATCAAACACCTAGCTTCAGGAATAATGAATTGAATGGATTGAAATTTGCAAGTCTAGAGCTAACTTCACATGATCTGTGAAGTGATTTGAATGATATGATTCCCACGCCTTCTCGTGTTTCGCTCTTATTAAACATATCCCCCCTGCTTTTTAGGAGATTACAGGGCCTCTGCTAAGCTATTGAGTTTCTTTGAAATTCCGCAATTATATCACATGAGAAAGTTTCTTTATAGATTGGTAGTGCTCCCATGTAACAGATTTGTCAAAAATGAAAATTATTGAACACAAGGAATGACTTCTCAACATGTAAAGGTCACTGTAATTATCCTCACAAAACAGAGGTAGCTCAACATAGGGTGTGCTTTCTGTACTCAGATGCATCTTTAGGCCACATTTGGGAGCATGGAATCCAGACTTCAACTGGATTATGGCAAAACTAGACTCAAATCCCAATTCTAACGCTTGGATTGCAGGCTCCCAAACACATTTCTTCTGATTCTATCTTTGTTTGTAGTTGGTGTTGTGTTGGGTTGGTTTGGGTTCTGGGGGTGGAGGTGCGGGGTACAGGTCAATTAAACTCAAATTTAGCTCAAAACCAGTATTCAATCTTGAATTAAAAATTGACATCCATATACATAAACATACATATATATATATATATAGAATATGTGTGCCACATATATTACAAGACATCCTGCAGAGGAAAAAAACCCATGACATCATAATTACAACACCCGCACAAAGACGCACTCCATATGTTTGGTGAGATGATCCCTACACGCACATATATATATAGTTTAAGAATCGTAGTAGTTATCGGTGAACTTGTTCTTGATCCACTTGAAGCTGTTCCTGAGAGAAGACTTGACCTTACCTTCCACGGAGTACATGTTATAAGAAGCCACCCTCTTCCTCCTTTTCACTTCCGGATTCTCGGCTCCATCACCTGGCCCGTTGAAGCTAAACGACTTGGCTCGGTCCTCAAACCCAAACCGGGCTTCCACATACGAGCCAGAGTAGTCTGGAAATGATTTACTTTTCTCCATATGAAAAACTAGCGTAGGCTTTGGGGGAGAAGGTGATATATATAGAGAGAGACTGATACACAAAAATATATGTGTATATATGTGTATAGGTTAGCTGAATTTATATATGATTGAGAGGATGAATGAAGAGGAAGCTGGTAAATGAATGGGGACCATGCAAGAAGAGACATGATGTATGTTAGTGCGGTATGATGCATGTGCCATGAGGTGACTTTGATATATATATATACACATACATCTATAGTGGATGAAAGATCTTATATGGAGATTCTTGTTTAGTTTAGGTATAGGTGCTGATAGGAGTTAGTTTAACCTATACGATAATGCTTCAATGCCCACACTATTCATTATGCAGTTTACGCACTTCCTTTTTATATTTTGATAAATTTAGGTGGTTCAAGGGTATCGGACTCCTCCAGAGTGATGAAAAACACAAATCGCTCTAGAGGAGAGTTGAAGAAATTTTAAAACTGAATAGTTTATATTTTGATAGGTGGTTTTTGTCTGTCTATATGTGTTATCGCCAAACAATATATGTCGCAATCTTAAACATTCAATTTTAAACAAATGGTCTAGATTTACACTTTTAAACATCCAATTTCACATTTTAAAAATCTTGAACTGCATGTAATGTGTAAAACACATCACCCAGACAATTTTCGTCACAATCTAAGCATGCAATACGAATTGCTTTGCAATAGTTTCTGGCGCAACTTTTTGAGGTGTCTTTTTTCTGCTGTGTTATTTGTTTAGCTTTTTTCCGTGAAAGTATGCTCGAATTGAAAATCATTTCATATTTTTCTTGGAAAGCAAAATCAAAATGTGCGATATACATGCTTGAAATGCTACTCGAGCAAGTGGTACAAGTGTCAATGGAAGTGGTACAAGTGTCCTGAAGTTTGTTTTTGATATTTTCCTTTCGTATTGGAACATTTTTTGGAAATGAATATTGTTATTGGACAAAATACAGAAAAGAATATTAGTGTCGGCGATGCCCTTAATTATATTTGAGCTTTATTAGTGTTGAATATTTATATATATATATGTATGATATTTATGCATCTGCGACTTAGGTGTAATAATTTTGAAAAAAAAACAAGATTAGAAAATTATGATAAGTAAGGTTAATGGTCAAAAGCAATTTTGCTTTACTAACGGAAATTATTTGAACCCCATAATAATTTATTATTGATTTTTTGGTAGAAGTTTGTTGTAACCGTTTATTATTCCAAAGACTAGCTATATATATATGTAACATATCATGTGTATGGATGCATACATGCATGTATGTGCGAGTGAGAAAAAAAAAATCAGCTTAAAAGCATCAAGATCTAAAAGTGGTAAGATGCTACAACGTTTTTCCCTTATTATCTCTCCTCTCTCCATATAATAAAGATTCAAGAATACGCTATGCGTATGCATATATTTTTTCTATGCACGCGAATATTTAATTTAAAATAAAATTATATAATGAATGAAAAATCAGTTTGATAATTAGACATGTGGGTTCAAATCTTATCAAAAAAAAAAAATGCAAGAGTAAAATAAGAAATTCAAATAATTAGTGTAGAAGGATAGTTTGCTTTCTAGCTATATTAGTATATATATGTTTATTTTGCATATGGGCGTATAGTTAATTTAGAGAGTAATTTAACAAAAGTAATAAATAAGACAATAGTAAAATATAATTTCAAACTGATTCGAATTCTTCTGTACGTACTATATATATATATGGAATTTCTTTAAAAAGTAAGATAAAATTCAAAATTTAAAAATATGCATGATAGCTTCATTTAAAATACAAAATAAAAAATATGCATGATAGCTTTATGATAGTTGAATTGCCTCCGTCTTTATATATTTATATATAGAGAAGGAGATACAATGCACAATTGAAAAATCATAAAATTAATCAAATTCATGTGGACCTTGTAGAGTACTAACTCATTTTTGTCTCTTTCTTTAATAGCTAAATTACTAGCATGCATCATTATGAAACTAACTCATTTTTTTTTATTTTTTTATTTTGCTGCTTTACCAAAAAAAAAATTGATACAAATTAGCATTAACTTTATATACATGTGTCATTTTCATGAGTATGAATGAAGAGTACTAACTACTAATACATAATATATATATATATATATGAGAAGGATTGGTTGGAAGGTGGTTAATGGAGCTGAACTAATCTTCTCATAAGAAATTGGCCTGGTTGGTAAGGGAGTGTTATTTTTTGTTTTCAACTGGGTTTGATCTCTATGGAGAATACTTTACCTAAATGCATCGCGTTCATGTGACAGAGTAAGTTCTTAAAATCTCCCAGAAAAAAATTAATTGATGCGCATGTAAGTTGATCCGGACAACCTAACACTTTGAAGAAAGAAAAAAAATGAGTTTGAGGTGATATAATAATATCTATGGGGGTTCATTTAATGAAATGGGGGGTGGGGGTGGGCGTGGGCGTGGGGGTGGATTAGGCCATGAGGTCGGTGGGGCCCAATTGGTTGAGGTACTGGTGTGAGTGGGCCCATTAGGCCCAATTGGGTTGGGCAATTGACAAACATATTGTTTCGAGTGGGAGCTCCACTTTATGCAGAGACCATGCGGCTGCTTTCCGCTTTTAATCTTCTGGGTCCCACCAATTCTCTCTCTCTCTCTCTTCCCTTCTTACAATTTTTACGAACTTTAATTTTTTTAACGGTATTGCAAAATGGCTTGACTAAGTAGAGTTTTCAATAACCTGTTCTTAATGGGGATACTCAGGGACAGATCTTTTTTCAATCACATTTTGTTTGAGTTTTCCGAATTAAAATTACATCGGTCCAGTCAAGTTCTGGGTTTGGATAAAATAAGATTCGCCCCCTTTAGTCTTGAAAATATTTTTTTATTATTATTTTTATAATACCATATAATTATAATAAAAAAAAAAATTTATTTGGTGGTGGGTGGGTGCGTGCATGTGTGGGGCAGTTTGAGTTTCAATGTAAAACCCACCTCAAATGTTTCTTAGGCGAATTAGGTATAGGTTTTCGCCAATTGCTCTAAATTCAACTCGTTGCAATTTTTACCGTAAATGTTGAATTTACATAATTTAACAAATATGTCTATGAATACAATGTCTAGTAAAATTGGAATAAATGTAAAATTATTAAGCATTCACCACGAATCTTACTTCTTAATGTTGAATATTCAATTCAACGATATTCAATTAAAGGCAAGAAAATAAACATCAAAATTATCTTATACTGCTAAATCATCATCGATTTAGGGTGTAAAAATAGATATACGCTAAATATAAAAAATAGAATCAGCGGCACAAGTGTAATACGTGTGCAAATGATAGTAATAACTCCCCATGTTATGTTTAAATTTTTAAAACAAAATAAAACATTGATGGGAAGGAAATTATGGCTTCCAAGAATCAAACTATGGTGAGGTGGGGGAGAGGCCACCACTTTTGCCATCTTTGCTACACCCATATTTAATCAGGCTCTAATAACATAATAGCATATGTTCTTTAGGTTTAAGGTTATTTGCTTAATTCCTCTTCAACCAGTATTTTTATTGTAACTTCACCAAATTACCAAAAACCTTCCTCTCACTTTATATATATGTGTGTAAGTAGATATGATACGCTTACTTAATGGAAAAACGCTATGTTAGCTCATCGTTAGTTCTAGAGACTCATTTTGATGACGGTTACCTAAGAATATTAGAATTATTTCATCCCTTTAATGAGATGGCAATCCCTCGTACTAGTGGTAATGCCAAGTTTAAATGTTTGAATAATTGTAAAATCTTGTTACAATAAAAAACCCGCGAGTGGATCAACCATAAAAAGTATAATAATGCCTTTATTTTTGTGAATATCATTATCACTCACATCAATATAACTATGGAACCTGTGGTTTAAATTAATTGGTCTGCTTTTACCCTTTGCTTTGTTTCAAGAGTTAAAGATCATGTTTCTTTCTTTTGAGTTTCTTTTCCACAGCGCAATGTTTCGAAAATCATAGGCATAAATCTCTGGGAATATTTTGGGTTTGAGTACTTCTTCTTTTCATCTATAAAATTAATTACAAGGAATTACATTAAATCCTCTTGAAGTAGTTTACTGTAAATAGACAGATATATATATATATATATATATATATTAGTCTCGAGATACATTTTACATATTTCTAATATGATGCTTATTAATTTCTTAAATTAAAGATATATTATAGTATTTGGTCAAGTGGTAATTAAATATACTCTTCATATATGCTTGAGCTCATAGGTTTTAAATCTTTAATTCAAATTTATTTTTACTGTAACCCCTCACTCACGCTTTATTTATAGCATAAGTATGTATATATAAATGGCGTATATTATTCAGCGCGAAGAAATTGTACTTAAAAAAAGTACGAGGAAGACTTTGGTGGTGATTGTTATTGTGTTTGTATTTGAAAATACAATTACTCTTCTCTTCTTTAACCAAAAATTACTTACATTTGCGACTTTATCAACCACAATCGTATCTGTTAAAATTGTTTTATTAGTCTACATAATTTTAAGAATTATTAGATATAATACATGTATCGAGCATACAACAGTAATCTAATGAGCAAGTCAACGAATGAAAAACGGATTCGACCAAAACCAATTAAACTTTCGACATATTTTGTAGTAAAGTGTAAAAGTAAATAGTTGAAAAGGTATTTTATGATCACTTTTGTAATTTGTGATCAAAGTAAAAACCGTAATAATGGCAGGAGATTTACAAGAATCCTAATACTAATTCTTTTACTGCGAGATTTATTACAGTTATAACGTTTCGAAATAGAAAGAGTGGATTAGTAGGCCTCTTAATGGAACAAATAGTTGGATATAGCAGAGAATTCAAGACCCACTTATTGCTATCCGAATCCATTAAGTGTTGTGATTAATAAAATAAAATAAATTAAATTAGATATAGATATATATCAATCTCATTCCATTTCAATCCTGCATATTGTGATTAATAAATTGGATATGCATATAGGGTGGTACTATTGCCAAAGTAATTGCACTCTTTATCATAGCAATGTACAACTTCCCAAAACAATAATATGCTCTGGCAAATAGATAATTGCTTTGGCAATATAGATATATATACCAATATGATTCCTTTGCGATTCGACATATACATATACGTTTATATATGTATGTATAAAGTTCTCTTCCCTTAAGGACCCTCCATTTCGGGAGATAAATAAATGATTTTTTTCTTAAAACTTGGTGGAGAAGGGGACTATGTACGTATGTATGCATGCATGCATGTATATATATCTATGCAAGATAAAGGGACCGTCGAAGTTTCATAAAAAAAAATCACCCATTTTCTTCTTAGAAATTGATTGTTTTTAATAGAAAAGGACTATGTATGTTATATATCCGTGTACTTTTATAAATATAACTTGCATTTGAATTTTAGGGTTCATAGTATGTTTGATACTATTAAGTTAGGGTCCACAGTTTACATTTCTTGTGCTTCACCACTATTAGTAAATGAAAATAAGGAGACAAAGTACTTATATTGCCCCTTATTATTGTACAAAAAAGAACGGACCCTAGCCAAAGAGAAAATTATTATACGATGAAATTAAATGATAGAAAGAGACATTGAAGACGTGTAGTTCAAAATTATGGCTTGCATTTGCGACTAATTTCAATGAGAACAAAGAAAAAAGTAAATACAAGTATGCAAATGGTTTATTATAGGTTATTTATGTGTAAAGCCAAATTGATTTAGGGCTATTGAGTTGTTGATTTAGGATTTATCTTATGTTGTTTAATTTAGGATTTAGTTTTTTACAAATTATTAAGGGTTTTTTATAATGTCGTTGAATAATGATGTTTTGTACAAACCACTTGCTATGTTCACACCCCTACCTGAAATCTAATGTAATATCTACCAGAACTCTCTTATTTTTTTTGCTAAGTATTACTACCAGTGATGCTAAGTCTCGGTGCCAAAACTAGTTATGATGATTGATGAATATTAAGTGTTGATGCATATTTAAGTTAACTATGAATCTATGATAGACATTGGTTTTTGGATGTAAGTTTTGATATGATGCATATTCTTAGTTATACAATGAAAGTATTAAAGCAAACACATGTTTCATTACCATACAATACATCATAGCGCCCCCCCCCCCCCCCCCCCCCCAAACACCTATTTTCCTTATTGTTCTTGAGATTGTGATAAAATTGGATGTGAATGGGCTTATATATAGTGAAATCTTATGGAATTTATTGTGATTGATTTTGTGTGGTTTGGCCATTTATTTTGTTTGGCGTGTGTTGTGTAAGGCTTTGACTAACAGTTTGAAAATGATTTGAGTTATTGTTAATGTGTATTGTGTAAGTATTGCTTGTTTTTTTTATCAAGTGTAAAGACAAGTGTTAATGAATAAGTAGCAAAATAAGTACTTTGTCCCCTTATTTTTATTGACAAACACTTTTGAGGCTTTGACTCACAGATATATTAAAAATGGAGCCAAACCCCAAGCAGTGCAAACCATGAATCCCTAACTCAATAGTGGCAAAAATATGGATAACTCAAATGACCCATATAACTATTGGTCCGGTAGTGTAATTGCCTAGGGTATGCCCCTTGTATCTTGTGTTTGTTCTGTGCTATTTAATTCTTACCAATTTATAAATAAAATTTGGTTAAAGTCACACTGTTACCAATATTTTTTTCAATTTGTGGATCAGATCAAGTATCCATTTGGTAATAACTCAGATATAGATTAGTATTTTATATATCCATCAAATTCACGGATTAGATTGTGTTTGGATACAATATAATCTATATCTGAACCACTAACATGCATAAATATTATGGGTGCAAAATAGACCGAGCTAAGCCATCGGCCTATTTTTCATTTGGTTTTCTCAGGACTTCATTGAAAAAAGTCTTAATTACCAAAGTGAAAATGGCTTTAGCACATCAATATGTAATTGTAAAAACGTAACATACAAGCCTTGGAGGCTATAATTGCTTTAACAATAGCCAAAATTACTTTGGCATTATCATTTACCTCAAAAATTTGACAGTTAACCAACACAAGCCCATCTAATTTACTACTAGTAAAGAAAATCTTATACATCTTTCTATTATTCTATTATAAACGGAGTGTTCACAACTCAGACAAATCAAGACTATAAATGATAAAAAATGGAAAATTATAAACTTCAGTCACCTAATTATTAAAACTTTTGACTCCATAAAGATTAGGAGAAATCATCAATCTGGGTCGCAAAACAACGGATATGCTTAAATCTTTGCCATCAAATAAATTTAGAAGAAAATTTTCCGGAAGATTGAGGGCTGAATAAATCGGCTCCATCTTCAACATCGTCGGTTTTGATGCTTCCGTGTTTAGCCATTAATATTCTGTAGACTCTCTTTGAACAAACCTCTCCTAATCTTCTATCTTCCCCAACTATCCCTTCCGTCGTCAAGTCCTTCAGTAGAAATTCTTTCTCATGCACCTGTCACGGCAACGAACATTCAAGTTTATCCACGAAAAATCAATTTTTATTATTATTCTACATAATCTCCTATTAAATTGTTCCACAGAATCTTTTAACCAATGAGAATACGGTTCATACGTAGTATAGCTATCCATAAGTTTTACATAAATCATTTGTATATATATATGATATACATCAATACACTCTTTCAGCTCTTACAAATAAGCAGTTAGCAGTTGATGAATATACATATATAGATCATGGGGCACGGCATGTATTTCAATTGTGAAGTATAAGAGGATTTGGAAATAACTCAAATAAACTAGATAGTCTAAGAGAAAATATTCAATACAATAGTTACAATAATGACATCTTATCACATACTCGCATTTTTTCTCAAAAACAATGTATTTCTCTCTTCTCCATCACACGGGGTTTTGTTCACATCACTGATTTCCCGTGTTTTTATTGAATTTGTAATAAGATGTCATCGTTGTAACTGTTGTCTATTGAATATTCTTACTGTCCAAGCATTACATTATTCTTCCCTGCATGTTAATGAAATAAAAATATATGTAAAGGCAAGTTGAGGGTTCAAATCCTGTGCCCATTTAAATTGTAGTAGTTGTGAATAGAAAGAATTAGACCTTCCCTTAAAAGAAAAGAACAAAAAAAAGATCATATACACAAAGGACTTTAGCTCAAGTGGCACCGGACCTTGCTTCCCACCTGGGAGGATGTGGGTTCGAACTCTAAATATTGTAACTAATTTGAGGAAATTATTTTCAAATAAAGAAAAACACGTGGGTAAGAGGAAATTATGTGCACAGTGCACATAACGAACAAGACATATTCAGTGTTAGAAAAGAATTATTACATTCATACTTTATAGTTTATCAATAAAGTCACGATGCATGTAAAAAACTCCACCCTAATGTACATGATTTGATGTTTACAACTCGAATATTAACAGGATATTAATAGGCTTTTTGTTCAATATTAATAATGAGTAGCACCTTACCTAATTGACTTTATAGCCTGGATTTGTCCTAATGTCCACAGCAACCAAAATCATAAAATATTCTCAGTATTTGTCATGTGTACTCCAATAAATTTTTATGTGCATAACATCAATGTACTTTAAGACCTGCTAGTATCAATATTCATAAATAGTAAAATTAGAGAAGTAAAGGCAGTTAAAAGGACTCACAGATTTACTTGGATCCATGTAAACAGTCAAAAGGGATTTCATTGTTGGATATTTCTTCCATATGGCAAGAGCAAATCGTGGTTGTACCTTCGGTATGGCTATCAACGCTTTTAACCTAAAAGGGGCAGAAAGGGAAACACCATAACTTATACCCAAGATAATGCATACCAAATAGGTATCAAAATGAGCACTTCTAGATTTACTTCATTTTTGTAAAAACTTTTTATACAAACTAATGAGGCACCAATCAGATAAAAAGAAAGACAGACAGTGCATTAAATGGTGGCCCCACCAGTTCATTTGAGTTGTGTCGCATTGATTTGTCAAAAAGTTCATATAAAAATAGAGTAAGACTAATTTCATCAATGTTTAAGAACAAAATTTGTTTACCATTGTGAAATTTCGTAAATTGATTGACTCAAGAAAATAGACTCTTAATTTAATTTTCGATGGGAGTACATAAATTTAGCTAAGCCCAAATTGTAATAAATTATCAAGCTATAACCTCGTAGCTCAGCCCATTTCCTTTTCAGTAAATAATAATTGTGCCATATCTCCCAATATTAAATATGTTCTATACTTTACCATTGATTAGGTTCAAATTAGTGTTTTTCTTAAACAATAGAAAAGCCAACATATGACTCTTAATTTGAGACATGGGAGTTTACTTTTTCACAAGGATTACAATAAGCACCAAAGAATGCAGATATAATAATAAAAAAATCCCCTCTATATATATATATATATGTCTGCGGAGATAGAGAGAGAGCCCAATATACATATACATACACATATAGTCCCTCTTTCCCAAATTAAGAGTTGTTGTTTAACTGTCACACATTTTAAGAATGCACTAATTTCAACATAATCAATAGTCATGAGCAAAAACTTTGTACTTGTTTAGAGATTTGGTACACAGTACAATTACTTTAGAAAGGGGACTCTTGGTTTAGGACATCCCAAAAAACAAAAGGTGGCCTCATAATTTTTGACGGAAAGAGTATACAGCTTTCAAGCATCAGCCATAAACCATGGTAAAGAATGATTCATCTGCAACAGCAGAGTTTGCAAACTTGAACAAAGCAAAAAAGGGAAAAGTGCTTCTTTATGTAATGCTCTTTCAGAAAATTAAACTTCTTAGAAGCAATTATTTGACGTCTCTGTAATATGAAAAGTACTTACCACAAGTTCTTTTTTATTAAAGTCTTGTCAAAACAATCCTTGGGGATGAGGGATCCGTTAGCATTTACAGACAGTCGAGTTAACCTTTTTCTGCAATAAATTGAAAACAGACAAATAGCGGTATTAATAAGCGCGAGATAGAAGTTAACGTGCTAAGAAAATATCTGAGTATTACAAGACTATATGGCAAGTGGAACTGGATAAATTTGTTATTGAAAGGATCAACATAAAACTGATGGTAGGACCCCAAGAGCAAATTGAGTATAACGGCCGCACTAGTATAGTAGAGTCCCAAGAACATGGCACAACCGACACTAGAAACTAGATGAATCCATGGGCATGGGTCTCAAACAGGCTAGAAGAAGAACCAAACAGGTGGGAAGGACTAAATACGATTTATGAAATTTAGCAAGAACCAACTCATTACACAATTTCACAAAAATCAATGTATTAGACAATACGTAAAACTTTTTCACCCCACGTTTTTGGCACCGGGTAAAGCAAACTTGATCGCTGCAACATGAGCATACCTAAATTGACAAGATGCCAGGCTGCAAGTCAGACCAACAACATGTTCAGCTAATTCAGCCTCATCAATACACTGCCTTGAATGTACTCTAAAAAAATGAGTTGTTAATTTTGACAGCATCTGCAAGAAAGAAAGTTTTCAAATAAAACGAAAAACCAATGTGTTAATGTCTTAGAAGACATTTCAAACATTTATCATTTATGCAATGAAACTTAATGTCCAACAACCTCCTCAACAGGTGGGCGCCTCCAACCACTATAACTGGCCGGGTCCTTGTACTGTCCTTGTTCCCTAAGACAGTACCAAATGCAAATGTTGTCAAAAAAGTTAGAATAGGAAAAATACAAAAAGGGTCATTTCAACTTAGGTACTATCATAATTGTCAAAATTAGAGTTAGGTACATTTTATTCTGGAAATGAGACTTGCATACTTCAACCGTCAGAGTCAATTAGAATTAACAGTCACGTGCACAACACGTGATGATTGGCCAGTTGCCAGAAAGGAAGAAGGGTCTTAAAGGGAAAAGAACAAAAGATATATGAAAACTAAGGCCTCATTTGGTTCGCAGATTTGAGGACTCAGGAAAGGAAAGTCATTACTTTCCTTTGTTTGGTAAGCACAAACTCCGGAAATACTTTCCTAACCGAGGGGAAAGTAAGACCTCATGGGATTGATTTTCCCTTCCGATTTCCCAGCATTTATTACAAAAGTTTTGGGCAACAATACCCCAACATAAATATGCTATTACCCAAATTTACCCCACCATTTATGATGTTGATTTTATTTTTAAATACAATAGTATTATTGAAATATTGATATATTTTTACTCTCCTTTCCTATACCAACCAAACACCGGAAGGGAAATCAAAAGGTATTTCCTGAATACTTTCCATGCTTTACCAAACAAGGAAAGGAAACTTGACAGGAACTTTAGTTTCCCACTCCCATGGGAAAGACAAGGTAATTGATTTCCCTTCCGTGAACCAAATAAGGCCTAAAAGTATCTTCTCATCCCCCCACCCCACCTTCCCACAAACCTCTGGCAGGGCCATGCCTCCTCCCCTACGACCCTGGAGAGCACGCCTCCCCTGCCTGAAACCATAGTCGCCGCCCATCCACCACGCACACACAACTGGGAACCTCCATCCTTTTCTCTCTCTTCAATCAATCAACCATCATTAAAACAAACACAAGCACTGAATCTCCCCTTCTCTTTTTCTCGCTCTCTTTACTCCAGTAATACACAGATATTGTAGATATACATCACACACAAACATGCATCCACAAATTTGGAGATCTCACATGTGCATGCAATCACAAATGTGTTTTAAATATATATATATATATATCACATACACATCAAGAATTTGGAGATTTCATCTTCACCCTAAAATTGGACAAACTCAGTTGAGGAAATTGTAATGAAAAATCAAATGATGAACTTGGTTGGTGCAGGAATTAAATATTTGTTATGTGTGCTCGGGTTGATTTTGTGAGCTCTGATTGGTTTGGATACTTGGCCAGGTTAGAAGTCATGGAACTGATTGACCACGCATGATGAATGGATGGACAACAAAAAGGATAGTGTAACCCGAAGAGTCCACGAAGTCCAATAAAGTGGTAAAAACAGCAGTAGCCGCACTTTATGAATAACATCAAAAGGGGGTGGTTTGGGTTTGTTTTTTCTTTTTCCTATGTTTTCTTTTACTTTAAAGTTTCCTTTAAAACATATTTTTTGGCAGTTCATTAAAATCACCTGCACATCACGTGGATATTAAGTTTTGACAGATGTTAATGGAAGGCGTAATGAACTCTAATTTTTTATTTTTTTTTAATAAAACAAACCTAGGTCTAATTTTGACGATTTATCGAAGTACCTACGTCGCTGTCCAAAAACAAAAGTACCCAAATCTAAATGACCCGTACAGAAATGAAGTGTGAAAGCAAACAAATAAGTGCTTAGATACACTGAAAAATTGTTAAGACTTGAGATGAGATACAACTAAAACTCGAACAAGCCTAATGCATATGGAAAATCTTCACTAATGACTAATTGCGCCCACAAAGAACTATAAGAGGACATGTCCAGCTTTCACACCAAAACGAAGTAAAACAAGAATAAACCTGACAAGCAGTTTGTCAAACATAAAATAAACAAAATATAATCCCTCCTTTCCAGTTAAGAGTCACATTTTCCTTCTAGGATGTCAAAAATTAAGATTTGCGTTTCTAAAGTCAAGATGCTAAATCTACCGAAAGTTAAATAAGTTCTGTTAAACTTCCATTAAACTCAAATAGTGACTCTTAAGTCTTAAATCGGGAAAGACAGAGTAATAAGGAATATAAACTACATAAGATACTGTGAAGTAGACCAAAACCCTTCTTCTAAGAGTAAGAAGCTCGAGATGACTGTTCAATCCATAATTATTGAACCAACTAACAGACTAACTCAGCAAAGAATGATAAAATCTTACAGTATAACAGCCGAAATGTTACACGAAATTTATAATAAAGCATTAACAAAACATCCATGACTAGCTATATTGGTATGTACATCTATCTTTATATAATTCAAGAAACAAATAAGCGTAGAGAGAGAGAGAGAGAGAGCTGCAGTTCACCTTTTATTGATATATGCCATAAGCCTATTTGTGAGGTAGCAAACTGTATAAGATGGATAACGGCTTTGAATACGGGATGTATGATCCATGAGGGACTCATCCATCACAAGGTTACAGAACTCGTCGGCCTCATACACAATTAACACATATGGAATCTCAAATCCTCCCGATGAGAGCTGCAATACATAAAGGTCAAATTAAATGTTAGATCGAATACCAAGCATAACAAATATTCATAATCAACCACTAGACAATGATATTAAACAGTAAGATTTATTGAATAAAATAGAGCAAAATCAATCAAAAGGTTTTTAAAAGAAAAGGGAAACAAATTATTGGACAGGAAAAAAAGACGTCATTAATGAGACCAGCTTTCCTTGCACAGAAGCCTCTTAAGAAGCGCGTATATGTGGGAATAAAACTAAACAAACAAAAGCCTGAAAATTTTATAAAGTTCTCTTGAAATTCTTATGTAGGAGGACCTCTTCAGGAAATTTTAAACTGCTTTGGCACCAAGTTGAATTGTATCAGGAGAATAAACAAAAAGAGAAACTATAATCAGAGAGTCGTGTCCCTCCTCCTCACTATGTCATCATATATTTAGTATTCAATTAGGGTTTACATCACAGGTTTTCAAAAAATTTAGTGGAAGACATCAAGCACAATTGGAGAGCTTTAATTTTTGAATAGAGTTTTTAGTGTAATCTGCTCTAGGGGTGTGATATTTCCTATGGTTTTTCTTTTTGCTTTACAATTTTCATTTTCTCAATTTTTATGCATGATGGTGGACATCTTGTCTTCACTCAGTTTTTACTTCTTTGCTGATTTAATAATATATTGTTTCTTATAGAAAAAATAAAAATTTTGGGGGTTTACATCATAGAGCAAGATATCTGAAATACCCTCAAGACTAAAAGTAGCAAACCCTACATTCACTCAATAATAACAGTAAATCATATTACTCTCTAACAGAAACAATAAACCAACACAAGCGTAACCTTGTTCATAATAAGAGTTTCCTCCTACATTAACTTTAAAGGTGAAAGAGCAAAAAGACATTATCAATTTCCAGCTGCGCAAAGCAGGTAATTGTAGTGCAATCTTTGACAGCATTAAACTTCAACACCATAAAATAATTTAACTTGCTCCACTCCAAGAAAATTATGTCACACTTCACAAGAAAATATTGCCAGTGGATATTAAGAAAGCTGTCAAACAGTCGGGTCCAAGAATGCAGAGCGAAAGAACATAGATGCTTAGGGATGGCAAAGTTAAAAGAATTCTTAAGAAGTCTTAATGGAACTTCAAGCGTTAATTACCTGTGAAATTTGTTCTGGGACAGTCATAGTCCACACAATAGATCTTTCAATTGGATTTGATGTTATACGGTATGTAACACCTTTCTCTGCTAACCTTGTAAGCAGATGTCCTAAACTAAGAAACTCAAGCACTTGCTCAGCAAATTAATAGAGATAGAGAGTACATAGCAGAAGTTAAATTTGAGGGCTTTTTTTACTTTGGCCCCTGTTCTTAATGCAAAATTAGACTTAACCTTCCTGTTTTTATAATATAGACTTTGCCCCCTGCATGCAAGGGAATCTCAAAGAATTACATAAAAACGGGGGGTTAAGCTGAAGGATTATGTTAAAGAAATTAGACATAGCTACCCCCCCCCCTCAAAAAAAAAATTGTAATTCTTTGAGATTCCCCCGCTTGCAGGGGGCAAATTCTAACTACTGTGAAATCGGAGGGGGGAGTCTAACCCACATTATGAACAGGGGGCAAAGTCAAACAAGCCCCAGAGTTAACAGTTTGTAAGAACAGAAGAATCCATTCAGAAAGTATCTTACCTCCGACAGATCCTAGTTCAACGACTTTTTTGTCAATTTCAGCCACAATGGATTTTAGAGCAAATTTTCCTTTTTCCCACTTTTGTTTTTCTTTCTGCAGTTTTTTCATCTCTGCAGCTTCAGCCTTAAGAGCTGCCTTTTGCAACTTCTCTTGCTGTATCATGTGTATCAACCAATTTAAGATCTTGACGAATTTTCTTAACAAAATAAGTTAGTACAATTGAAAGCACTTACTTCTTTCTGCCTTTTCTTTTCTTCCATTAAATGAATTCTTTCTTCCTTAGTTAACCTCTTTTTGCCTGTTGCATCATCCAAGTTCCTTTTATTATTTGCTTTATCTTTACTTTTACCATTCAGTCTCACCGCATTGCCCACGGGTTGCGACCTGTCAGTTTCTTCATCAGGATGATCCTGCACCTGAATATAAAAATGGAAAACTAATATAAAACTCTAGGTAAGCCTAGATAGTTGAGGCCATCAACCCAAATCTGATGGCCTGATGGGTGTTAATTTATTGAGAATGACTTACAAAATTCATTCAATATTGATTGCAGAAACAATGTTGTAACGTCTCTATGTATTTGTGCATGCGTTAAACTGAAGATCAAAATTGTATACTCATATTTATTGATTTTTTTTCAATAAAGGTGCTCATATTGCCTCCCTTGCTTCTTTAAGTAATGATAATCTTGCACCTTTGAATCTATCATTTTTACAAACTTTACGGAGATACAGATTGTGAATTCACTTCTCTATGTGAATGGTGAAGGGTATAGACTTTCTCTCGGAAATGGGGATAAAAAGAGTGGGTTTTGGATGGGGCAGGATTTTCTTCTTGTTGAGGAGTATGATATATATTGACAATTAAATATTATTTAGTTTAGTTATTTATTTATGTTATTTTATTTGTGGTAGAATCCCACCTTGATAGGTATTTTAGGTAAGTTAGGATGTTATTCCCTATATAATGTCCTGGTATTCATTCTTTATTATAATGGAATAAAATACAATAGTTCTCTCTAATTATATATGGTTTCAGAGGAGGTTAGGAAGGAGGGTTAGGAACTCCTTAAGCAGTTTATTCCTAGACGCCACCGCAGTATTCCTGCCAAAACCCTAGCCCCACGGTGTGCAATCTCAAACACTAGTTACGTGTGTCGTTTTTTCATCACACCACCATTACAGAGGTGGTCAGAATCTTCAGGAGAACTCACGCCAGAAAAATCACCGGGAAACGGACCTTCACGCGCCTACACGCGCCACCATACCTCCGGGCGTGGATCTCACGCGCCGTCCACTACAGCCCCGCGTGACGGCACGTCTGCGCTCCAATCATCCCCAAAATTTCCAGAACTCATCATCTCACAGTTCCGCACCGTATTCTAGTCTTGGTTTGGTTAGTTTGATCCGATTTGGTACTGTTCCGGTTAATCTGCCACTGTTCCGGTTATATTGCTACTGTTCTATACTGTTCAATTCTGTCTAGTACTATTCAGTCCCTGTTTTTGGTCTGGTTAGTTTGATTACCTTACCATATGAACTATAAACTTGCTATGGTGGGTGCTAGTAGTCCAGGTTTAATAGAATCTTCTAGTGGTTCCACCGTAAGCCCGTCTTCTACGTTCACAGATACTATGTCGCAATTTGCTACCATTTATTCGGTGAGTGAAAATCCTGTGGCCAATATTAGTCACAAATTGAATGGAAGGAACTACCTCGAATGGGCACAATCAATGAGACCGTTTATTGACGGCAAAAGAAAAGTAGGTTATGTGAATGGTGAGGTAGTACCACCCCCATTTAACGACCCGGGCTTTAAGTCATGGCGCGAGGAGAATTCGATGGTTACCTCGTGGTTGATCAATTCCATGGAGGCTGGACTTGGTAAACCCTATATGTTCCTGCCGACCGCTCGAGATATCTGGCACGCGGTTAAGGAAACGTACTCGGATCTAGACAACTATTCTCAAATGTTCAAACTCAATAATCAATTGTAGAAGATGCAACAAGGAAATCGTGGGGTTACAGCCTACTACCATGATATGATGGCCATATGGCAAGAGTTGGATTTGTTTGAAACTGAAGAGTGGGAAAACCCGAATGATAGTGCTTGTTACAAGAAGAAGGTTGAGTGAGGTCGGGTGTTTGTCTTCTTGGCTGGACTAAACAAGGACCTAGACGAAGTTCGGGGTCGTATTTTAGGCAGAATACCTTTGCCCACTATCAGAGAGGTGTTTTTAGAGGTACGAAGAGAAGAGGCTCGACGATCTGTGATGTTGAAAGACGAACGGGAGCCCCGTACAGATGGTAAGGGCTCTGCACCGGTAGCCCTTGACAAAGCCATAGGCAGTGATAAGCGGGGAAGAAAGCAGAAATTGTGGTGTGATCATTGCAAGTGGTCAGGTCATACTAAGGATAGTTGCTGGAAGCTTCATGGTAAACCAGCAAATTGAAAGAAGCGTGATAACAAAACGAGGGGAGGAACACGAGCATTCCAAGCAAGCAATGCAGATTCAGCACAACCATCTTCCTCAGAACCACTTCCATTCACAAAGGAACAATTAGAGCATCTGTGTAAAATGGTTCAAGCTCATTCCTTAGGAAACTCTGACTCCTCATGTTCCATAGCTCAGTCAGGTAATAAGTTTACAGCTACAATTGCCTGTATCAAATCCCATAGCAACTGGATATTAGATTCAGGGGCCACTGACCACATGACTAGTATCTCGGAAGTTTTTTTCGTCATACACTCCGTGTGCAGGGAATCAAAAGGTTAAAATTGCTGATGGTTCTTTCGTTGCGGTTGCCTGCAAAGGAACCATAATCGTCTCCCCGTCTCTCACTCTTAAAGATGTCTTACATGTCCCTAATTTATCGTATAATCTTATATTTGTCAACAAATTAGCTCTTGATCTCAATTGTCAAGTTAACTTTTGGTCTTCTCATTGTAAATTTCAGGATTCAAATTCAGAGAAGACGATTGGGGTTGCTAAACAGGATGGGAGTCTCTACTTCTTCAATAATGGGTCTACCTCTGGAAGGCAAGACCGGCAGACTTGTTTTAATTCTATTTCTGTTTCTAATGATAGTCAGATTTTGCTATGGCATTATAGGTTAGGACATCCAAACTTTCAGTATTTAAAGCATTTGTTTTCCAAGTTATTAATGAATAAAAAATTGCTTAAATTTCGGTGTTAATCTTGTGAATTAGCAAAACATCAACGTACGGTTTTTCCGTCTCAACCATATAAGAAATCACAACTTTTCACCTTGATTCATCGTGATGTTTGGGATCCCTCTAGAGTGCTCACTTGGTCTGGCAAACGTTGGTTTGTAACTTTCATTGATGACCACACTAGAGTATGTTGGGTCTTTCTCTTAAAAGAAAAATCAGAAGTTGGGAGTGTGTTTCAAAACTTTTACACCATGATACACACACAGTTTCAAACCAAAATTAAAATTTTTCGAAATGATAATGGGAAGGAATTTTTCAATAAGATGTTAGGGAATTTTTTTGTCACAAATAGGATAATTGATCAAAGTTCTTGCACTTATACTCCTCAACAGAATGGAGTTGCCGAAAGAAAAAATAGACATCTACTTTAAGTTGCTCGAGCTTTAATTTTTCAAACTAAAGTTCCAAAATACCTTTGGGGAGATGCTATTTTGACTGCTACTTACCTTATTAACCGGCTTCCAATACGAACTTTGAATTTTAAAGCTCCCATCAAATTGCTTTCTGACATATTTCCCAACACTTGGCTATTAGAGGATATTCCCTTAAAAATATTTGGCAGTGTTGCCTTTGTTCATAATCATGACCCAAAATATTCTAAACTTGATCCAAAGGCATACAAATGTATTTTTGTAGGCTATCCTACAAATCAAAAAGGGTACAAATGTTTTGACCCAATTTTCAAAAAATTGTAGATCTCTATAAATGTCACCTTCTTTGAGGGGCAATCCTATTACAACGACTCTCGTCTTCAGGGGGAGAGCAAGAGTGAAGATGGTAGTTGTGGTTTCGATAATTCGGTAGTTGATATTTTGTATGAACAAGCACCTAATGATTTTAACACACCATCTGGGAAAATAAATGAATTAAATATTGAAGATACTGGTGTTGGTAATGGTGAACAACCAGAGCTAGTGTCATCCCAAAATCTGATTACTACCGATGGACCAGAGATGTGTGCAAAACGGTATAAAGGTCTTGTTTATTCTAGAAAAATTCCAGAAGAAGGAAGGAAAGAAACCATCCCTCAACAACCCCAAGAATCCAACCTGGAGGTGGATCATAATACTCACGATGACTCTTTCGAGATACTTGAAGGTAGTTCTCAAAACAATATCGAGTCAACCCAGTCTAATCAACTTGATCTTCCTATTGCTCTTAGAAAAGGAGTCAGAGCGTGTACAAAATCTCTCAAATATCCCATTTCAAACTTTGTATCATATAAAAATATCTCACCGTCCTATTCTGCGTTTATCTCTTGTGTGTTGAATATAGTTGTTCCTAACAAAGTTCAGGAGGCTTTAAATGTTCCGGAGTGGAAAGAAGCGGTGTATGAAGAGATGAGAGCACTGGAGAAGAATGCTACTTAGGAGAAAGTAAAACTTTCAGAAGGAAAGACAGTTGTTGGTTGTAAGTGGGTATTCACAGTGAAGTATAACTCAGATGGGTCAGTGGAACGGTACAAGGCTTGTCTGGTGGCTAAAGGCTTCACGCAAACGTATGGAGTCGACTACTCCGAAACCTTTTCTCCAATGGCAAAACTAAATACAGTTCGGGTTCTTTTATCAGTTGCAGCTAACTTGGACTAGCCTCTGAATCAGTTAGATATAAAGAATGCCTTCTAGAATGGAAACTTAGAAGAGGAAGTTTATATGGAACCTCCACCTGGGTTTACTGAGGAATTTGGGACAAAATTCTGCAAGCTAAAGAGGTCTTTGTATGGCCTTAAACAATCCCCTAGGGCGTGGTTCGAAAGATTAACGAATTCCTCAAAGGCCAAGGATATAATCAAGAGCAGTCTGATCACACTCTCTTCACAAAGACGTCCACAAGAAACAAACTTTATGTTCTCATTGTTTATGTGGATGATATGATTTTGACCGGGGATGATGTTGAAGAAATGAGTCGACTGAAGCAAAATCTTGCTAGAGAATTTGAGATTAAGGATCTTGGCGACCTACGATACTTCCTTGGAATGGAGGTGGCTCGTTCAAAGAATGGTATTGTAGTCTCACAACGGAAATATATATTGGATCTTCTATCAGAAACTGGGATGAATGGGTGTAAGCCATCGAATACTCCCATAGAACTAAGTACCAAGTTAGGAGATGTTAAAGACGGTGTTCTAGTCGAAACAGGAAGATACCAAAGGTTGATTGGGAAACTAATCTACTTGTCTCATACGCGCCCTGATATCGCTTTTGCTGTAAGCATGGTTAGTCAGTTCATGCACTCACCGTGTGAAGAGCATCTAGAGGCTATGTACCGTATTCTTCGTTACCTCAAAGGCTCCCCAAGGAAAGGTCTGTTCTTCAGGAAGAACGATAAAAGAGGGATAGAGGTGTACACCGATGCTGATTGGGCTGGATCGGTTACCAATAGGCGATCCACGTCTGGCTACTGTACGTTTCTTTGGGGCAACTTGGTTACATGGAGAAGCAAAAAGCAAAGTGTTGTCGCTAAAAGTAGTGCAGAAGCTGAGTTCAGATCAATGGCTCAAGGAGTATGTGAGGTTATTTGGCCACAAAGGGTCTTAGAAGAACTCAAAAGGCCTATAAGTCTCTCGATGAAACTATATTGCGATAACAAGGCTGCTATCAATATTGCCCACAATCCAGTATTACATGATAGGACAAAACATGTTGAGATTGATAAGCACTTCATCAAAGAGAAGCTAGAGGGTGGAATAATATGTACTCCCTTTGTTCCGTCTAATTAACAAGTTGCAGATATTTTGACAAAGAGTCTGTTAAGGCAACCATTCGAATTTCAAATGAGCAAGTTGGGCATGACGGATATCTTCGCACCAACTTGAGGGGGAGTATTGATAATTCAATATTATTTAGTTTAGTTATTTATTTATGTTATTTTATTTGTGGTAGAATCCCACCTTGATAGGTATTTTAGGTAAATTAGGATGTTATTCCCTATGTAATGTCCTGGTATTCATTCTTTATTATAATGAAATAAAATACAATAGTTCCCTCTAATTCTATAATATACATTGTTGGCCCACTACATTGTTGGTCATCTAAAATTTAAATATATGCATGCCCTTCATCGACTATAATCCTACAATCCAGAGTTCAATTAAGATCAGATTGGAGATGAGATAAATGCTCGATCTTGACCCCTACTGTACTATTTTGTTGTTTTTTCATTAAATGTATATTCCACCGAAAGACGAAACATGGAATAATATTACACGTAATTAAGTTCTCATTAACATTTTATAAGGGCTATTGCTCCTTTTGCCTTCAAAAAAATAAAAAATTATCTTTAAAGAATTGAAATTCATCCCTTTTACTCTAATCCTGTTGAAGACTTGGGGATTCTGTGAAGTCAGTTGGGGCATACCCAGGGTTTACTATATTTAGGTGTTCAATGCTGGGTTTACCATAGCAAAACAAAGAAAAGACGAGTTCCATTTCAAGAAGAAACTCAATGGCCAAATGAATTGCATTGTTTATAGTAAAGAAAAATGGAAAAAACTACATCTACAACACAACACATTTTTTTATTTCTGAACTTCCTATTTCCAGAAATTAATGATAGTAGTAATTTCCCCCCTCTATCAAATCCAAAATTCTTAATAGGGTACCTCTGTTGCCAGAGCATAAAATGACTTCTATCAAAGCGAAGTACTATTATGTAAACATAATGTACATTGGATGCTTCCTACACATCCCCAATCATTGGACCTCCCAAAGGGAAATACTTCCCGACTCAGTTCTCGTACATAGATCTAAAATGACTAACACAATCTTTTGTGCATGATAAAAACATCCAAATTTTACTTAAATGCATTTTTCAACATAAGCTTGTACCTGCCATCAGAATTGAAGAGGTAAATTGTCAATCACTCATTTCCAGCATGAAAAGACAAGTTTTGAAGCTAATGTGACAATATATGCTTTTATATATGTAAATAAACAGGTATGTTAAACTTTAAGACACTAATCCAACTAAAATAATAACTCTACAAACACCTACAAACTTAAAAGTAAATCAGTATAATATGCAACAGGAGAAAGCACCTCAGCGAGATCATCTTCTGACAAAATTGGATGCAAAGAACCGTGCCCAAATGTTTCTATCATATTAGCATGCCCTGATAAAAAAGTAAAAAAAATCATAACGGTAATAACAAGATTTGAAGCAGATTCTGAGTTATGGGCACTTAATTCATTCGGATTTTGATTGCACAGGGAAAAATCAGTCTTCATATCGCATAATTATCAAAATATAGCAGTAACTTACCAAGATGAAATGGGGAATCAACAAATCTAGAACCCAATTTTGAATCCTTTGCCAGTTCACAACCAACAAATGCAGATTCATTTTGCTTCCACACTTTGCTTGCAGAACCCCTTTCAGACTCATTATCAGACTCCAAACATATCAATCCACTGATTCCTGCCCAAAACCAAATAAAAATGTCACTTATAACAAATAACATGTCGAGCTAAAGAAAGCTATGCTAAAAGCACTATTAGATTCTGAACCAAAATTTCCTGAACAAAAGACTTGGTATAAATCATGTCTAAATGCAAAGACCAGAAAATGGGGTTCATACTGTTTATTTGTTTGGAATATAGTTGTTTATGTATCTTCCTTATTGTGGTAATAAAAGTATATTACAGGGTAATGAGGTTAGCTCAGTTAGGATGAGACTAACCCACCTTGGCATTTTGCCAGGATTTAAACCCGTGCACTAGTATTGGTGGGATTCTTATTCCCCTTCCCCGCTCCAAAGGAACAAAAAAAATAAAGTACATTACAATATGCAAACATGAGGTGAACCCTTGTACCAATGATGTATACAAAATCGACTAACTACATCCAAAGAGGAGTTATTTAAAAACTCTGTAAGGCATATAAAAGAGCCTCCGAAGGACAACCAATTCCAAAACAATAGCAGCCAAAAAGGCCGTTAACCTCACTTTCACTCTCAGATGTACTTCTATTCCTTGCATTCTATTAGGTACCAAAAAAGATAAAGGTAATTAGTTCAAGCTAATGTACTTTTCTTCATTATCTTGCTCTATGCTGTCCAGCTTTAATCTCTAACTATTTTGATAAAAAAATGAAAGAACAAATGTGTTCTCGTGGAGCTTGTAATCCATCTGAGATAGGATACAGAAATAACAGATTAGAAGGGAGGTGAATTTAGATACGAATCATGTTTGATTTAGTTTTAGTTGTCATTAAAAATCAAGCATGCCCACAAATTTGCATCGAAAGAAATAATTTAAATATATTTTGTTATGACAGATGTGAGGATGAAGAAAAAGAACAAAGCAATAAAACTAAATGTAGCCATGAAAGCACTGTAAACTAGAAAAATCAACAATTGGACCTCCTATCTCATTCACATAATCAATTAGCTCTTTAGCAGAACACATGTAATAACAAACATATAGCTATAGGATGAATATTTTCACAGGTTTGATCATTGGCACCCTAAGGGACCTCTGGTTAGAAGATGTGGAGCAAGAATTATGTATTATCCTATAGGAGGGGCTTCCAGCAAGTTAAATGAGTAATTTGAGAAGGTCAATGGCATTTTCCTCATCCAGTGTCTTAAGATATGGTGAGGTATTTTCAGCAATCACCAAGGTTCAATATTGGTACTGAAGATAAGGTGGTTTGGTTGCCTTTTTACCAGGGGAAATACTCTAGTTTTTCGGCTAGGGAAGTGATCAGGGCGCGTAGCGACATGGTTGATTGGTGTAAGTGGTCTGGTTTAAAGTGTACGCTCCTAGGATGGCTTTTAAAGGAGAATGCTCACTCCTGACAAGCTGAAGCAATGGGGCTGTTTTAATGATGATAATTGTGTGTTACGTAATGACAATGCGAAGGATATTGAGCACTATTTTTGAGTGTGTGTTTGCAAAAAGTGTCTGAAATAAAATTAAGGGTGATAATAATATTGTGTGGAATGCTGATAATTGTAGTGCGGAGAGTAATAGAGGTGTGATTGAAACAAAATGTGCAAATTTTGAGGCTTATATCAGATCCGCTGTCTTTCTCTAGCTGCTGCTGTATATTATATTTCGAAAGAGAGGAATGCAAGGATCTTTCAGCTTGGGTGTTTGATTTTGCCTCTGCTTAATGAGAGAATTTTCTATTTTCTTGTTCCCGCTGGTAGGGTGATATTTTAGTTTGTTTTGTTGTTTCTTATTGTTTTTATCTTGTGTAAGTTGTTTGCTGATTCTTAATAAAAGTTCAATTTTCACCAACAAACAAAAAAAATCTATATAATTATATATATAATAACGGGCAGTGATTTTTGAATGTTGAAAATGTGTAAGGAATAACAAATTGCATAACCGAGATTTAAGATGTTTTTTGAATTGTTGACTGGCATGGGTTTCGACCTAGTATTACATATATGCATATAACAGCAAATTCAGTTAGGCAAACTAATCTTCAAAATTAAGAAGAGTTAAACTAACCAAAAGGTTTAGGATCAGGCGTTGAAGAAACCCTAAGCTGGGGATCGGTAACACGAGAGTTGCATTTGACGAATGAAACGCTTGATTTCGAGAAATCGGACATCGGAGTTTCGGCGACGACCGACGGCGTGGAGGTGGTGGGACCCGGAGGCGGCTTGAGAGGCGTAGGATCGTCGTCGATGAGGAAAACAGTAGTAGGGTTAGGGCTTGGATTGAAATATGATTTCGGCCTCTTCGATTGGGGTTGGAGTGGAGTTGAAACGTCGTCGTAGGGATGTTCGTCATCGTCGTCGGAGAGGATGTCCACTGCAATTGATTGAGCCATTGGAGAGAGAGAGAGAGAAGGCCGGAGGGAGATTTTGTCTTTGAATGTGCAAAGAGCGCGGGATTAGCAGCAGATAAGAGGTCTGTTTGGTAATGGGACCAATAACTCTCAAAGAGGACACACGTATCCGGTGTTTGTTTACCTGAAAATTAAAATATGAGGCAATAATAATGTGTTCGATTGCCCGTAGGGCTGGGACCGGTTCGGTTCTTGTCCTAAATGATAAGAACCGGAACCGAGAATCAAAAATTAAAAACGGTTCAGTTTTGAGCTTTTTTTTTCAAGAACCGAAAGTGGAACCGAACCGATTCTAATGGTTCGGTTCTTCGGAGAACCGTTGGAACCGTTAGAACCGTTAATAATCGTAGGAACCGGCCAAAAACGGTTCTAACGGTTCTTCGGGGAACCGTTAGAACCGTTAAAACTCTTAAAATTGCTAAAAAACCGGTTTAAAACCCTTAGAACGGTTCCTAACGGTTCCTTTAATTAAATTGACCAAGGAACCGAGAACCGAACCGTTAATAACCATTAGGAACTGAACCGGTAAAAAAATCCACTTTAATAATAAGAACCGAATTGAACCGGTTTTTTTTCGATTTTTTCGGTTCGGTTTTCGATTTTTCGGTTTATTATCCCAACCCTAATTGCCCGTTTACATAAATAAAAAAAGGGTGGTGCTATTTTCACCCCACAAATTACTTGCTTTTACTCCCACCAAAAAAAAAGTTCTAAACTCTTATTTCCACCCCACTCAATTAATCATTTTCAACCAACTAATTACTCATTAACATTAATTACTATTCATCATCATCATCTTCTTCTTCCTCTTCATCTTCCTCTTCTTCTTCTTCTTCTTCTTCTTCTCTATGATTTTTACTCAATGGTTAATAATTAACAAAAATTCAGATCTAATTAACAAATTCTATCTCATTCAATTCATTTCAAAAGCCAACAAAAATTCAAAAGTAACTCACAAAAACACACAAAATCTCCATTAATGTCACACAAAAAAAAACCTTAAGTTGTAGAGAATGGTAGAGAACAACAAATCAAGGATTATTAAAGTAGAAAAACCTAATGAAAGAAAGATATGTTTGTTTTTATTATGTTTAATGTTTATTTTCTTTAGTTAATATCAAAAAAAAAATTGTACCAACAAAACGAATTAGAGCATTAGAACAGGTTACCTCGGTTACGGAAAACCGAAATTTAAGCACTTATTCGGTTTTCGGTGACCGAATGTGTAATTTGATTATATTTCAAACAACTTCGGTCCTAGGAGACCGAGCAATTTGATGAATTTCGGTCCTATGAAACCAAAATTATTTAAAATACTCGGTTGTTAAAGACCGATGTAAGGTCCCGAGAGCTAAAAATATAGTCCAGAATACTTCGGTTGTGAGGGATCGAGGAAGTGGATGAACCTCGGTCATAGAGAACCGAAATTGTTCTCAATACTCGATTTTTAAAGGGCGATGTAAGGTCCCGAGAGCTAAAATATGATACAAGGAGGCCACGGTTGTAAGGGACCAATGAGTAGATGGATGCAAAAATTTAAAAACCATTGTTGAGAAGAAGAAGAAGAAGAAGAAGAAGAAGAAGAAGAAGAAGAAGAAGAATAAGAAGAAGAAGAAGAAGAAGAAGAAGAAGAAGAAGAAGAAGAAGAAGAAGAGAAGGAAGAAGAATTAATGATTTATTATAATTAGTTTGTGTTGCATTAAGGGTTAAATGAATGTAAAATTTTAGAAACCATTGTTGAGAAGAAGAAGAAGAAGAAGAAGAAGAAGAAAAAGAATTAATGATTAATTATAATTAGTTTGTGTTGCATTAAGGGTTAAATGAATGTAAAATTTTAGAAACCATTGTTGAGAAGAAGAAGAGGAAGAAGAAGAAGAAGACGAATGAGGAGGAGGAGGATGATTAATGATTAATTGTTAAATATAATTAATCATTAATCTATGTATATTAAAATGGGAGTGGTAAAGGAAGTAGTGGGAGAGTTAATGAGTAAAAGAGAGTTGGTGGGAGTGGTAGTGAGAGTGGGAGTGAAAGCAAGTAGTTTGTGGGGTGGAAATAGCACCACCCTAAAAAAAAGACTATCAATAATGCATTTTACATTATTTGTTCATTTTGATGCAAATCGTTGCAATCGATTACAACCCTTATATTGAAGATGTAATCACTGCACCATCATATTATAATAATTTTCAGTGTTATTATATCACTTAGGGTGCGTTTGATTGCGAACATGGAATTTGCATAGAAAAAAAATAAGTTTCATGTAATTAAATTGTCTAGAATTAGGTTGCATGAAAAATATCAATTAAATGTGTTTGATTGGCTTAATTTTTTACCCGAAAAATAGTGTATTTTTCCATCTTTTGGTGTTTGATAGACATTATTTTCCATTGTAATTGTAACTTTTTCCAACTTTTGTTGTTTAATAGCTATTATTTTCCATGAAACTTGAACATTTTTCCATGAAATTTATATCTTTTTTATATATAATTTAAGATATGTTTTTAAAAAAATGTGTTTTTTTCATTTGTTTCATTTCATTTGATATTGGAGTGGAATAAAAAAAACGTGAACCAAGTTTTTAAAAATAGTTTTTTTTACTTTATCGAAAAACATTTTTTTAAAAACAGTTTCTTTTTTTTTTACAATTTTACTTTATCAAAAAAACAGTATTTTGATTTTTGAACAATTTTACTTCATCGAAAAACATTTTTTTTGAAAACAGTTTTTTTTTTTATAATTTTACTTCTTCAAAAAACAGTTTTGTTTTTTTTTTTGAACAATTTTACTTCATTGAAAAACAATTTTTTTAAAAACAGCTTTTTTTTTAACAATTTTACTTCATTTTTAAAACAGTTTTTTTTTTCCAGGTTTGAACAAATTTACATCAAGCCTTAAACAGTAATTCTGGTTTGGATGCAGATTTTCTTTCAAGAGAACCTGATTTTTAAAATAGTTTTTTTTATTTCACAATTTTATTTCATCATCATACAGTTTTTAAACAGTTTTTACAAAAATTGTTTTTTTTTATATAAAGACAGTTTTACTTCATCATCATACAGTTTTTTTTTTTCAGTTCACAACATAAAAACAGAGCAATCTCCTTTGTTTTTTTGGTAGTTCATAAAATTCTAAAAAAAATTGGCAGAGTTTTCTCTGTTTTTCTAACATGTCCAATTTTACAAACACCTGTTAAAAATGGTTTTCAAGAGAATATATACAACCACCTTCACATTCAAGCAATCAACAATGACATAGCAAATTATATAACCGCCTTATGGATAGCAAACATAGATTTTAACAAAAGCTCACTATATTTACAATGTATGTAGCTTTCTATATGACATAGTTTCGCTCCACATGTAGAGGAGGTCAATATCCAAAAATATATAAAAAGTAAACATACATATTACCAAAAAAAACAGAAAGTAAGACATAATAATTAAGTTAAAACATTGTCGTTGAAGAACCCTTATTACATCCGTTGCTAACTTACGGCATCCTAAATTAGTGGAGGTGGGTCACAACAAAGCCTCTCGTACACCCAATCACGCATGAATTCATCATCAGTCAAACTCATAAATATATGAGGCAAACTATTGTCCAATTGAAATACTTTCATGACTTGCATGATGTCACATTTGTTTATATTCATGCCTTTTAGTTTGTCTACAACTAATTGCCAATTAATGTGACTTAACGTATCTAACGTTACTTGTAACTCCATAACTTTAGCAATTTTTTTAGACGATTCAGCAAGGGTGGTTAAGGCAATAAAACTATCATCATGGGGTTGGGTACGCCTACGACGAATTTTGTTAGTACCTCCTTTGGCATTACACTTACGGGGGATAGTTGGGCTTGGATCCGTATCCTCATTCACATTTTCATCCGTTGCTAATAAATAAATAAATAAAAACTCTTTGTTAGGATCAATTTGATATAATAAGAATCACATAGTAATTATATATTATTTACTATCTTTTAAATACCATCTATGAGGGAGAAATTGTCATTGCCGATTACAGAGCGGTCTCTTGTAGCATAATCATTTGCAAAGATAGCATCGCACTCATCATAGCGAGGACAAAGTTTGTGCCTTCACTTTCTAAAATCTAGTTTTCCCTAAATAAATTGGAGAGGGAAGCACAGTTTATGCTTATAAACTAATATGTGATGACAAATATATTTATTTTCTAAATCACAAAAATACCTTAAGAAACTCCTCCCAAGCTAGTGTATCAGCCGTTACACGTCCAGTGCTAGGATCTAACCCAAAACCACTCATACTTAATAACTGGCGGACTTTGAGATATTCTTTTTTTAGCGTCTTTAGTCGCGCCCTTGCATTCTTTTCTGACACCACGACTCCGCATCCATTGTACACACTTTCAACTGCTTTGGACACGCGAAATATGTTAAAAGCCATTATCACTTCTTTTGTGACCAGACAACAGTTGGTGAACTAATGCACCAAGCATACAACCATCCATTGCATCATTACAACGTACACGACAAGTCCTAGCACTATGATCCACTTGGGGTGAGTTAAGATCAATTTCTTCCAAATCTGAGGGGGTTGATGGTCTAGGGACACGAAAAGGTGTTGTAGAGCTTTGTTGATTATGTGCCATGAATCTGTTTTACAAATTAACAACTTTATGATCATTAATTAGCTACAATTATATAAAGAATAAAAAATTTAAATAACAAATAAACAACTTTACAATCATTAATTAACAACAATTCCAATAAAAATATAAAAAAATCTTAGGAATTATAATGTCAACCATTACAAAATAACATAACTAACAATAAAAAAATAGATTCAATTGAAATCAACTCCTGCATCATGGTTAGGGTGATAGTCATCCCACATTGAATTTGCGATTGTATTCTATTATTAGACCACACTGCTTTAGCTGTAAAAGATATATTAGCATTTGGAGTTTCATCTTCGGGTACATCAACATGTGGAGTAGTAACTTCGTCATCGCTACTATCTAAGTCCTCGCTACAAACATCGTCTACATCATCAAGCCTTAAAAAGTTGTGGACAGCACAACAAGCAATGACAATCTTTGCTTGTGTGTTCAATGTCGTGGTAGGGTTGATGCTTTAAATATGTAAATCTTTTTTTAAGCAAACCAATTGTCCTCTCAATAACATTGCGTAGATATGAATGTCGAAAATTGAACAGCTCTTTACTACTTTCGGGACGATAACCTTCAATGTCTCTACGATGATAACGAGTCTTGCGGTATGGTGCAAGAAATCCCGGAACCAATGAAAAATCGGCGTCAGCGAGATAATATTTACCTATTAAAAAATTATTTATTAAATACTGATTATTAAATTGTTATCGCTAATAAAAAAAAGTATAGATAAAACTTACCAAAAGGGATTGTTAGCTTATCCCCTTGGTGTAATATTGCACTCCTTAACAACCGACCGTCATGTGCGGATTCCTCCCAACCGACAAGCACATATGTAAATTTCATATCAAATATGCAAGCCACTAAAACATTTTGAGAAATCACTTGTTTTCTATTTTGGTAACTAGCTTATTCCTCTAAAGGAACATTCGCAGCAATATGTATACCATCTATTGCCCCTACAGCATCCTAAAAAAAATAAAATTATTTAAATAAGAAAATTCAACCTTTAAAAAATATAATGAAATAACTTTGAAAACCTAACCTTAAAAAATGTGTACCACGGCTTCACATTTTTCTTCTCGTATGGTGAGTTAGGAATAGTGGCATTAATCACTACATTTCTATACAATCCAAGACAAGCGTACAACACTCTATGAAAGTAATGACTCATTGTTTGACCAGATCTAAAGAAAGTAAAACTTTCGGCTCGATTACGTTAGTCATGCCTAACTGTGTTCAAAAAAATAGCCATTTTCATCCTAAGCAGCTCATGGCAAACTCTACCACTCATACCAAACATTTGAGTAAGGGTCATATTTTTTTCAGAATCCCAATTTCTATGAGGAGCCCTAGGAAGATGTTGGTTACGGCGCCTAATATTAATAAATATACCAATAGCTTGCATGACCATCGTCTAAAATAAACTCAAATGTTGTCGTTGGCGTCGACGTTGATTCCTTGTTGTAGCCATGTTACTCACTAACATGTATTAAATAAAAATTCAAAAAAGTTAACATATAAATAAAAATAATACAAGATGTAAATAAAAAAGTAGAATAAGACTTAATTAAGTATTCTTTTTCATATGATAGCTATCTAGCAGTATCAAATTCTCAGCAATACTAAAAATCAAAAACAACAATATATGGATAAGTAGAATTAACCAACCGTTGCTAATGGAAATTTTCTCTTAAACAGAGTGAATAGACATGTTTCTTTTATTTTCAAGATCATAAGCATGACTTCAATAATTTGTGCATTATCTAATAAAATAATATCCAAGTGAGGGGTGGGGGAAGCTTTACTTTATGTTGTAAAATGTACACTGCAATGAAAGAAGAGCTTAAAAAATGCGGAGGTTAAATAGCAAATGGGAATCAGTTTTCGGTTGCTTGTTGTGAATGTTTTATATACTCACAAGTGCACGAATCAGTATAGTATAGCTTAGGCAAGAGTGAGATCGAACCATAGGGACTTGATGGATGGAATGTATGTACCTCTCTCACTAATTCTAATTAATTCCTAATCTAACTTAAAAATTGATTGCGATGATTTATCAGCTAAAAATACGAATAAAATAATAAACTAATAAAAATACTAATGAAATAATCAATCAATAAAATATTAGGGTGGCGGAGTCATATATTTGATATCATGTTTCTAGTATTCATGCCCAGCAAACTCTACTCTCTGTCTCGCACTAATTTGGTCTCTCGACTTTATTAGATGCGAGAAATAAATTCAATTAAGCACAATTAAATTATAAAATCCAAGTTTTAATTCTTCCATAGCCAAACAAATGTATAAAATCAAAACACTCGCTATATCCGTCAAAACACACCCTATATCCGCTCTCAACAAATCATAAGGTGAATCCAACAAAAAATCGTGAGAATCCAATTTTATTTTTATCAATTAAAATAGGCATTCAATAGAAAAAATTATTTTTAACATTAAATCATTAAATTGATAGAGTCAATTGGCATGAATACGTACAATGGAATCAATTAATTATACTCATCTTCAATCCTAAAAAATAACCTAGCATAACATGCTTATAATTAAAACATAAGACATAATTAAATAATGCATAATTAAATAAGCTGAATAAATAAACTTACTTGTAGGAATCAATTGAAGACTGAGATCATAAATTAATTGCACTCCAATATATGAAAAAAGCACTCGGCAGAAGAATAAAAAAAGGAAAAAAAATTTAAATTCTAAAGTTCTCTTTAATCGACAAGGAAGAAGGAAAAAAGGAAATAAAAATATTAACTAAATAAAAGTTTGCTTGTCTCGATAACCGTGCAAAAGAAAAGGAGCAGAAACAAAAGTATGCGGCTGTCTATGATGAAGATCCCCTCGGCAGCCCCTCCTTCTCTATGTATAATTGATAGATGACTTGGGCCTTTCAAACCTTAGTAAATGGACTTGGGCTGCATTAATGAAAAAAGGCTGGGCTTTTTTATTATGACATGGGCCAGATCATTAATTTGATTGATAACTTGTTGTGGGCTATGCTTTGTTTAATAAATGGGTTGCTGCTACTTTTTGGGCCGAATGGGCTTGGAGTTAATTGGCCCGCTGGAATTAATTTTTCAGTGCACTGATCGTACATTGGTCATTACTTTGTGCTCCAAACTCCGATTGACACAAGGTTTTCGCCCACTCGTAGCTAACTCAAAGATTTAGAACTTTTGTCTCTGGAGTTTTTTTCAAATTCCTTACGAATTAATGCCAGAAATTTCTTGAACACAGGCCTTGCGCGCAGCAAATTTTTTCCTTTAATCAAAAACTTCTTGATTTAATTCCAAGCACCTAAAAAGTTCCACAAACACAAAAAATGTAATAATATATGCCTTCAAGATATATATTAGTGCCCTAAATTGTACCAATTTCTTGGCACATCATTGCTTATGCTACATTATAATTATAAGCAATACATTTTCCAACTTTTGGAGTCACATCACCTCAAAGTTAAAATTTAACTACTTAAAAAATAAAACAAATCAAATACAACAAAAGTGAAAACTTTAGCGAAAAATTCCGATTTTCAAATGAAATTAATGCCTATTAAACAACCCTAAACACTTATTTTAGTCCTGTTTCCCAGTTTATATGGTATTGAACCATTTTTTAATTTTGTAAAAATTGCTCCAATTTTCTTTGAATACTATCATGGAGTTGAGAATTCAAACAAAAATTGGAACAAAAAAATATCTACGGCCTTCGATACACATTTTCCTACGAGGACCAATTGCCAAACCATCGGTTCCTTCATTTTGATATTCATCCCAAAAGTGAGGAGACTTATAATTAGCATACAAAAATGTTAAAGAAAAACACGAAATTCAGAGGATAACTCAAAAACAAAAGGAAAATTCTCTACAATGGGGAATGGGCAAAATTGAGTGCAAAAAATATTCAAAACACAAAATTTTAATGATGGGGATATATTAAACAACAAGATACAATGAATAAACTATATCATCACTTCCTAAAATCCTTTTAAATGTTGTGATTATGCCTGTGATGAAATAGCTGAAGCATTCACATAAGCCACTGCACCTTTTACTTTTTTCGATTTGTGTGGTTTTCACTTCTTTGAAGATTTGACATTTATATATATGTATGTATATTGTTCGAGGCTATATGCGATTCCTATATATATGTATGTTCTTGAGTTTTGAAAAGCCCTAAAAATGATTTCACATTTAATATATGTATGTATATTGTAGAGATCGAAAGCTTAAAAAAAATAACTACCAAATCGAGATAGACTCAAACAAGATCTGTACTTTGGTGTTTTGAATCACTGAAGATGATGGTTTTTTTTCGTCATTTTGAGAGTGTAGAGATCGAAATAGAAGGAGAAGAAAACTTACCAAATCGAGAAAGCTTTGAACAAGATCTGGACGTGCTTTGACGCTTTGAATCAACGAAGAGGATGGCATTTTTTCATCATTGTAAGGAGAGAAAATCAACGACGAGGATGGCGCTTTGAATCGATGAAAATGAGTGCGATTTTGTGGTTTTTTGCTTGGGTAATTGTAGAGAGAGAAAGAGAAAAGGGAAGACGAGTACTTGCGAGATAAACAGGGAAGGGAATGGGTTGCCTCGACCCTTGTGCAAATTGCCTGGAAAATTAAAACCACCCCCCAAAGAAAATAATTTCCAGCTTTACAAGGAAAATGAGCCCAACAGTAAAAAAAGTATTTGCAATCAAACGAGACAAAAATAGGAATTTGGGTGGAAAAGCCAAAATTTTCATGAAAAATATAGCCTATCAAACATACCCTTAATGAAAAAAAATTGTTTATGATCAATTCCATCTTTAAATTATTATTGTTGCATGTTTGTTGTCAGTTTATAAATCAAATTTACGTGATTTTAGGTAGGGTTAAGCCAATCTCCATGTTTCACTTAATTTCCTTTTTGTCATTAAATGGTATCTCACGACAATTAGTATCATAAGTTTCACAACTCTTAAGTTCTAAACCCGTTTAAATTTGTTTTCCCCTTTAAATTTGTGCAATATCCACCTTGTATTCTTTTCACGTAGAATACACCTTGGTTTGATTTGTTTTTTCAAGTATGAGTAGAGGTTGATGTCTTGTGGAAAAATGTTAGAGGGCATGTTATTGTTACCAACTAGTTTAACAATTTAAGATTATGAGATCAGAAATATGTGTGTTACCTAAATCAAGCTTTAGCCTAGGTTAAGAGAAAAAAAAAAGGAAGGAAGTTTTTTTAGTAGTACGAAGCCCAAGCAATCACTTTTCTAAAATGATTTTACTAATATTAAGATTTACTTTGTTTCTTTTCTTTCTTTCTTTCTTTTTTAATGAAGATTTGCTACGTTTTTATATATATAAAGTGTGAACAATTTCGGTAAGTCTTTTGAATTTATGAAATTTTCCTTTACACTTTGTAAATTATCTATTACATATATGTAAAATGGAGGAAATGGAAGCATTTACTTCCTCTTTAAGGAGATTTATCTATCTCTTATTAATTATATGACTCTCCCTTTTTAATGAGATTTACTAGCTTGCAATTCGTGCGATACACGGGTGCCTTGCAAATTTTTAAAAATATATTTATACATATGCGTATCGTCTAAATACTAAGATTATATTAAGTGGTGTAAAATATATTTTCACGGGAAAAAGAAAAGTAGAAAAGTAAGATATAAACGTATATTTCTCTATACATATGTAAAATGCTTTAATTAACTTATGTTCATGATATATAGTTTTGCAATTTAATTTTAACATAATTATTGACTTGAGTTTATAGATGAGATATGTATGCATATATAAACCATATATATTTTACAAACAATATACATGGAATATCAAATGAAGAAATATAAATTATAAAGTACATTTCAAGAAAGCTGAATTAAGTGCATAAACAATTAATAAAAGTGAGTAAAGACACTATGTGCAATTTGTAAATTAATTAAGCGAACTTGAATCAACCTTTGTAAATTAAAATAAAGGGAAATATATATATAGCAATAGTTGGTGTGTTACCTGTTAAATGTTTGATTTCCACCTTTGTTGCATCTATCCATTCGTTAAAATACTATGTGCAATTTAAATGAACAATTTGTATCTCGGAAAATATGAAGTTGAAATAAATTAATATTCTTGCAA
The DNA here is from genome assembly GCA_021464415.1 of Lonicera japonica. NCBI lineage: Eukaryota > Viridiplantae > Streptophyta > Magnoliopsida > Dipsacales > Caprifoliaceae > Lonicera > Lonicera japonica. The sequence continues at coordinate 73,549,825 of CM038466.1, read as the reverse complement.
AATTATAGAAAATAGGAGAACTTGTATGAACCTATATGATACACAAAATGTGTTAAAATTATATATTAATACTGAGAAAGCATATTGGCGGTTTTAGCTAAGAGGATGATGAAGAAGGAACGACCATAGAGATGCAACAAATGGGATTATGGTGTATATAGAAATGAAAGTATAGTGAATTAGGAAATAAATGCATATAAGGAAAGGACGATTAAGCGATAATCTTGTATAGGGGGAGAGAATTAATTAAGGGAAATATATTATAGTACAAAATCAAAAGGTGCAGTAATTAATGTAACATTAAATGATCTACTTCCTTAATTTTACATATATGTTATAGATTCTTGTCTTATTAATTGTATGGCTCTTCCTCTTTAATGAGATTTATTCATCTATTATTAATTGTGTGACTCTTCACATGGCTTTTATATGTAGCGGTTATCTCTTCAGTTTTTTTCACCTATTTGTATATCCAATTATAAAAGATGCACATACAAATCTAAGGAGAGGCAATAGAAAATTGTTAGTGGAAAAGTACTTGAAGGTATTGCTTTCCCAAATATATTTCCTTCTTAATTATTTGTGTTTATGCTCTTTTACTTTATGAATTTAGTTCTTTTTATGTTATTGTTGTAGTTTCTCTGCAATTTTATCATATATTTTGAAATTATATAGATAGGAGAGTTTTTTTGTAATTAAACTTAGGTTTATAACGTATAATGTGTATATGTATTTCGTGTTTAACATATATTTGATATACTGTATTAGAGCAATTTATGTTCACCTCAGTATATGCTACATAATTTGAGTACTTTTCACATGTTTGTAAAAGTAAACTCCATAAAAGTTTTGTCGAGTCACACCAATTTTCCGCCTTCATTTTCGTCGATATCTTATTATACTATATTCTTATATAATTTTATTTATTCAAAGTTAATTAAATTTATATTATAGTCTATAAGGAAATCATAAAGGAAAACTAAGAGAAAAAAAGTCATATCCATTTATTCACCCGTTTTTGTATAAGTTAAAATGATACATTAGATCGAAAAGTTTAAACAAAGATACAAAAGTCATAAAATTATTGAAAGTAAAGTTCTCCAAATAAAGATTGTATTATGTAATATCTTGCACAATGTGATTTCTAAAGTTATGGAAAACCAAAAGACCCATAATAATTTTCTCCCATGCAAAAATTCTATTAGCATATTATGATGTAAAATAGGAAAAAGTTAATTTGAGTCAGTTTTTACTTCTTTAATTAACTATTACATCGCACTGTAAAAAAAATAAAAAAATTTAAATACTAAAATATGCAGCTACGTGTATATGTTCCAAGTTTTTTTTTCCCTTTCTTTACTTTTTGTCCATATTTTGATTTCCTTATTATTTTAAGTAAAGGTAGCAATTGGACTTAATTTTTAGCATTGCAAATGAAAATTTTAAATACAAAGTATTTTGTATATATCTTACATATTTAGAAAAAAATTCTTAAAGAGTTTTTTCATACTATTTTTCTCAAAGTTATATATTTAAATTTTAACAGACTTTGATGTTACATAAAAAATACAAATTATTAGATCTATTGCAATTAATCTGTATATGTAAAAATGCCCGCACATCGTGCGAGTTACAAACTAGTAATAAAAGTAATATTTAAGTAAGGAGTTTATGACCTTAAGCTTTAAAAATACATGTTACTAGTTAACAACCCGTGCGATGCACGGGTGTTTGATAAATATGCAATTTTAGTAGTGTTTGTCTTAATAGGTTTGACAAATAATTGGTTTTAATATGTTGTGTAGGAGAATAAAATATATATTGCCTCCGTTTAAAATTAATTTTGCAACTTTTACTTTATTATTTTCAAGAAAATATTAATTTCAATCTAATTAGTGGTTGATAATACAACTCATTTGCTATGACAAACTAAAAATAAGACTATTAATTTAACAAATTTTAAAAAAAATAGTATAATAAATGAAGCTACTTCCAATATTTTAATAATAATTATTATTTTATTATGCATTAAGAATATAAAAAATCAATTAATAAGTAATTAATGTTACCGCAATTAAAAATATAAGAAAAATAATTAATGTATCTACTTCCTTCCTAACACTATATAGTATAGATAATAATTATAATTATATTATTTATTAAGGTGAATAATTAATTATTTATTAAAGTATGGTATTAAGTGTGTTATTTATTGCCTAATTAATTATAAAAAAAAGAAGGTGCATTAATACTTTCACTTCTCTTATTTTATATATATAAACTCAATAAATAGGTCAAACGACGAAATTATGGAGCAAAGCTGAAAAAAAAAGCAAATTAATTATGCATTAATGAAGGAATTTCCTCCATTTTACTTATATACTAGCTTATTACCCGTGCGATGCACGGGCGTTGTATAAATTATTTTTCATAAGTATATATATTGTATTTATTTTTGTGTATACATATCTATACTTATATAATTATAGTCAAGTTTTTTTAAATATAAAATTTATTAAATCAAATAACAAACATGAATTTACATAAATGACAAATAATAGTATATATTGAATAAACAAATTTTATTACATCAGCTAGTAGATTGAAATACAAAAGTTAGCTTTTGCGTTCCTTCTAAGTATTGTTTTCGATATGAGACTTTAATTGTCATTATTAAGTACATATATAAATATGGAAAATGAAAGAGTTTAAAAATAAGTAAATAAAAGTTTTATAATAAAAACTATTTATTACTATAATTATTACTCGATTTGACAATAATTATTATTATAATAAATAATATAAATTATTAGGACAATTAATATAATAATTAATAAGAGAAAAAGTACTAAGTGTGTTATTATTACGGCAATTAATATAGTAATTAATAAGAGAGATAGTATGACTTCTTCTGTAATACTATAATAGTATATGATACTATAGATTTCCATTTCATTAATTATCATTTAATGTGATTATTTTAGTTCAAAAATTTATACATAATTATTATGTATCATATTGCACATATGTAAAGTGTGTAACCAATTCTAGTTTTCAACTTAAGAATTCATTGTTCTTTTGGATGGAATCAATAAAATTCACAATAATAAAAAAAAAAAACATTTTTAACCATTAGGACTTCTTCAGTCAACTTTTTCTTTTTTTTTTATTGTAAAATATAATATATCAATTAGTTACGTTTTAAAAATAAATAAGAACTATCAATATAGTGAATTAAGGTATCTCGTAAAATAAAATAAAATACTATCAATTTTAGCAATAGATAAAGACTGTCAAACTTATCAACTTTTAGTGGTGCTCCAAATCTTCCCTGTGAAATTCTTATTTTTATATGGCGTGCCATATTAAATGCATTACCGATGAACAACAATCTCAAACGCTTTTTTTTGCCGTCTAATGGCACAAGAAATTTAGTTCAATTCTGATTTTCTCGAGTGTTGGTCCGAATTTTGTGAGCTTAGATTTTGGGAATATTTTTATTTTCATAACTACAACGAAAGTGCTCTATTTTCTAAATTCTTAGTCTACAGTTGGATGCTTTAGTGGGGTATCACGACCACTTTCTTTTTAGCGATAGGCGTGTTACTACTAGTGACGTAATTGCTAAGGCATAAAGTTTACTTTCTGGTTACTTGAATATCCACAGTGCGTCTTGTATTGTAAAGTTTCGAAATTCTATCAATTGGGCATGTCCTTCTAGTCCTTGGGTCCGAATTAATTCAGATGTGGATGTTTCCCCGGTGAATGACAAGAGGGGAGCAGGTTGTGTTTGTCATGGTGCTGATGGCCAAATTAATTTTGCTATAGTAGAGTTGTTAGGTGGTTTATTTAGTGGAGATTATAAAGGCCTTAGCACTCAATTGCGCGGTGCAATCAGTTGTTTCAAGAGTTTTAGATTTCGTTGAATTTGAGAGTGATAACCAATCGGTTATTAATCTTGCCTTATCTTCTCAAGCAATCTTTTAGGAGACAGGTTGGTGATTGAGGAAATTAAAAGATTAAGTTGTGGGCATTCTTTTCAGTTTTTATTTATCCTTAGATCAGATAATAGTTCATGATGTAACTCATTTTATTCTTTTTATTGATAATTTGAAAATATATGATTCCTTATTCCTATACTAACTTCTTTAATTTCTTTAATACTTAATGATATTAAAATAATATATATATATATATATATATATATATATTTTAGTGGTGTTTGATGGAGACTGGCCCATCTTAAAAATCCCAAAGAGTCACTTGAGACATGTCAACAACCCTAATTTGTGTGCAATGCACCATATCCCAATTAAGTGCCATTGAAGCCTCAGGTGATAAACCACGTGCTCACAAGAAAATTATCCAATGGAATTGGGACATCGCTCTTGATTAAATATGCCGACTCAATTATTGTTATATTAGATTTATTTTTTTAACCACAAATAAGGAATAAAATTTCCTATATCTTTCGATAGAGTCTTGAGTTTGGATCCTTTTCAATTCATAATCGAGTGGGTGTCTACTCATATGAAATTTATAGTATACTTTATGTGTATATTTTATATTACACCTAATAACTTTTGACGATATATAGATTTTTAAAATATTTTAAGTTAAGTAAAAGTGTTCGACAATATATAGATTTTTAAAATATTTTATGCTATGTGAAAGTGTTTGATTAATATGATTAAAATATATTTTTTCAATAGAGAACATGTGTTCGAATCTTAATTTTAATAGTGCTTATTTTTCTAAACTAAGGAGACCCAATTTTCTAATTTCAATTGCACATCAAGATGTTATTGCTGTCTTCCTCTTTATTTTTCTTTTCTTGAGTTACATCAGTATGAATCGAACTCCCGACCCTTCATTTCCTCATTCATGTTCAACTCTACCACTAAGTTATATAAAAGGCTAATGGTTCTCACGTTTAACATAATAGATATAATAACTACATCACAAATTAATATAATAATTAGACAATTGTTCAGGGCGTTCCCAAATTTATAATTAAAAATATATAAAATAATTATAAAAGGTAAATATGGGCTTCTCCTTAGGATAAATGACACACATTTTTCTTTGTTAGTTTGCAGGACAAATTTTTGGATAAAGAACCAAGTTTATGTTTTATGGACATTTGTCTATATTATTTTATTATTTCAATTAATTAAGTTGAATTACAATACTACCATTTTTAAAGATAAATACAAGAAAATAAATGTACAATTAATTTTGGAATTAAATCAATATAAATAAATTAAAACCAATTCAAACACGTATCACAAGAAAATCAAAGAAGATGGTAACATAACAAAAAGTCAAAGAAAGAAAATATCTTAAACTAACAAGACATGCCATGAGTCTGAACATGTGAATATGTTTGAGATACAATTCTCTTATAATAGTAAGTATACATATTAACTTACGTTTTACTAAATAATTTTCTTATAAAAATATTAAGTTACATTTTTCTAATTAATTTTCTGGTATACGTATTAATCTGCATCTTTTTAATTTTATGTTAGACATATTTTATGTCAAACCATTAAACTATGGTTCAAGCGTTTTACTAAGGATATAATATGCATGTGGATTTATTGTTGTAAATGAGTTGACCGTAAATTTGAATGTGAGTTTTCTTGTAAAAAGATTAGTCTTTATATTAGAAAAGAGGGGATGGGCTTTTAACTCATTAAATGAGGAAATGGACCATGGAAGGGAAATGGGCCCAGACTTGAGTATGGACATTGAGGAGCCCAACTTTTTTAATTTCAACACAAAATAACCCATAAGTTTATACTTAAAATAACTGCCAAGAATAAAGTTGAAGGAAGGGGCAAGTGGGATTTTGTGAAAAGAAAATTCTCATTATCCAATAAATTGGATTTAATGGAATTTTTAAAAGAACAAATGCGCTTGTAAAAAGGGCTTGATGAATCAATAATGAAAGGAAGCCCAATATAAGAGTTAAAAGAAGATAAATAAATTGACCTTTTAAAAGAGTGATTGGGCCCATGAGAAAGCAAAGAGGACCCCGTGCCTAAAAGTTTGGATGTAACTAAGGGGGGTGTAGTCAATTCAGATTTTAAAAGATTTTAATTGACTTTTTAAAATCCGTGGATTCTGTTAAATCTATGGATTGTTTTAAATCCTTATAGAATTAGACAGATTTTAATGCATGGATTCTTTTGGATTTATGCAGATTTTAATAAGTCCATGGATTTCTGCAGATTTTAATAAGTTCATCCAAAAAATAAAAAAGTTAAAGACAAAAGACAAAAGACAAACAATATCAAAAATGTAAAGACAATTAATGAAATACATTATAAAAATTCATACTGCACCCACAAAATTAGACTTCTCACCCCACTAGTATTTTTTAATAAAATTGACATGAATTGTTTTTAAAAATTTGAACGATAATTAGCGGTCCAATCATTTGAAATTATGTTAATGCATGATAACCACATTAGTAAAAGATAGAATAAAGACTTTATAGGGACGAAGAAAAAATTATAATGCGTTCATCACATAATAAGAAATTTGAATTTTGAGAGAGAGAGGGGGAGGGGGGGGGAGGGGAAGGGGGAGAGAGAGAATGTTGAGTAAAGTTAAATGAAATAGAAATCCATCTGAAATCTCTAGGTAAGTGAGAAGATTTCAAGATGGATTTTTATGTATACAAATGGCTTTAGAATCCACCAAAATTCACCACTAATTAAAATCCTACTAAGTCATTAGACTTTTGAATACCATAAGATTTAGATGGATTTTTTAAAATATTAATTGAATATATCAAGATTTTAAAAGACTTTTTAAAATCTCAATTGAATACATCATAATTTTAAAAGACTTTTTAAAATCTCAATTGAATACCCATGAACTTTAAAAGTTCATAAAAATCCTATAGATTCTAAATCCAATACACCCCCTTAAGAGAGTTCAAATGAGACTTGATTTATTCTAATGAAACTTAGCCGACCATGTCATTAAAAATATTTTCAAAGCCCACATGACTAGTTGCAAATAATGAAGTAGAGCCCACGTGATCCCGACTTTCCATGTGTACAACTTTTTGTGTTTGTCTACTTCATTCTCACTCTATTCATTTCAAAACCTCCATCCGCATGTCCTTATCCTAAAATCTTGTTGTTTTGGTTTATTATTAATAATATTTTGGTAAAAAACTATATTGCTTGTGTAGGCATCTTGTTCACCTTCATCTTAATGCATCGAACTAATCTAGCCGACAATACTAAATGAAAATATCATAGCAGTATACATGTTCTCTAAACTTTCTTGATTATTTGTGCTCAATTCAAAATTTTATGTAAGGATTACATATTTTTCTATGCGTACCTAGTTCAAAATCATCAGATCTTGGTGAGTGTTGATTGCATTTACATTTTGCTTTTTATTAAAATGTCATCATCTATATTTAACGTGTCAAACACAACAATTAATAAATTCTGGTGTCCCTTGTATTTGGACTTGATTTGTTTTTTACTATTTTCGTTTTTTATTAGTAAGTACAATTTGATGGATTCATTGTTTATATAAAATAAACATCAAATACTCAAACAATTTTTGGTGATGATACAATCATAATAAGTAATGTGTATAATATTTTTAGTAATACATCAATCTGTCTTTGTTGTTTTTTGAAGGTGTTCCATTAAGATAATTTATCTTGTGTTTGGCAAAATTCCTATAAGAAATTTTTATTTTACATCATACATATTTCGCTATTCCATGTCTTTGCTGATGAGTTTGAAAAACTTTATAATCAATTTTTGACTTTTGGATAGCATTGACTAAGATGTTTAAATTTTGAATTATGTGTAAGTTTTTTTTTTTTTTTTTAATATCCATTTATTTATATTATTTTAATTTTTTTTAGTTTATCATTTATTCATAAAAAAGAGTACTTATGAAAATCACTAATAATTTGATGTTTAATTAATTAATTATCATTTTATCCTTCTTATTAAAGTTATCCATTGAACAAATACATTAAAAATTGCATTCTTCGTACTAAGGACAATTCTATCTTTATCATTCATAATAAAAGGCCCTTAAAACTATTCCGATATAATTAATGTGACAAGTTTCACAAATTATACTGATGTAATCACATATACTAGCATGTCAATTAATTTTGGATGGAGAACTACTATTTTAATTTGAAAATGGCTCCATCCATTTTTCAGTGTACCCCAATCCCAGGGCGTGCCCATATGGTGCCAACTGGATGCTACTACCCTTACTTGATTTTCGAAAAAAGTATATATATATATATAGTGAAAATAAAATTGTCATGGTCTTATCCGTAATCAAATATGGTTACGGTTATCGACTGTCGTCATTAGCATTATTTAGTTTTTGTTACTTCAAGAAGCCTCAAATAGGGATTGAAATATGTCACTTTATTCATGACAAAGCCTAAGTATTATTTCGTCACAGATACATATGAGCTGTGACAATTTATTTATTTTTTAAAAAAAATTTTTTATCAAAAAAAAAAAAAAAATTTTATTCATAAAATGCCTGTGATGAAAAAAGAAATAGTATTCACTAGAATAAAACTTGAGTACGCCGTTTCCCACCCCCACACTGTCATAGATGGGATAGGATTGCCAAGAATTGAACCTGGATTGTTTGCCTTCACAAAGCAATTTACGACATCTGGATGAGCATCCCAGGTGTTCAATTATCTCTTCTTCTTTTTTGAGTTTCTTCGGAAATTAAAATCGAACCCCTAATTTTTTTTCATTCACAATCTTATGTTAGCTAGCAGTAACAATGTGCTAGAAACCTATTGGTAGGCCTTCAATTTATTTAAATACTTCACATTGTTTTATTGTTTTTCTTTAAAAAAAACCTAATAAAATTGAAGTGTTCTTAAATACAACCACAAAATTACCCTTCTCATCCCTACAAAATTCAAAACCCAAAATAAAAGAACTAATAAAACCACGTAAATCCCTTTTTTCTCATCCCAATTTCTCTCCTAACCAAAAACTGCCATTACTCTTTTTCTTCAAACCTTGTTCCAACAGCATCAACCAAAAACCCAAATTAAGTGTACTTTCTTTACCGTTGGAATTTAAAAAACCCAAGATTTATCCCTCTTTTCTTCCCTGACCATAGAAACCATAGTCAATCTTTCTCTTCTTTCTCCTTATTCATTTCAAGTTCGTGTTCTTCTCAGACTAGAGTTTTTAGTTAAGAATCCAACAATAATAAAATCAATAATCTATCTTCAGGTGAATACTTTTATGAATTGTACTGTTTACCTCTTTAAATTTCATTGATCTTAGGTCACTTATTTACCTGTAAATATGGGTGGATTTTGTTTATTTTTTCTTTAATGGTTTGCAATTAAGTTTTTTCAGTTTTGACTTTGATAATGAATTGTGTAATTTTTTGTTGATTAGTAAACTAGAAAACGTTGTTGCTATACTGCAACAATAGTTTTCACTAATTTAGCAGTGTAGCAAACAGTGTATTGATCATTTAGTGGCAATAAATTTAAATTAATTATTTTCGTCGCAAATAAAGAACATTTATTGAATTTGTCATTTTTTTTGTTATATATAAATGACGCAAGTTGGTATTGTTTTTGACATTTTTTTTTTAGCGACGACATAAATTAAAGACATGTATTTATTTTTATACATTTAGTAAACTCACCTTATCTGGAGTGAATTGAAAGTTTTTTTTTTAAAACGCAATGAGGTGAAGTGAGTGCATTGAGAAATAATTTTATGGATCTATTTAAGAATATCCTAAAATTAACATTAGCCTGCCTCCTCGGGTGCAATAGTTGAGTAAGATTAGTCCCAATGGCTTTATTTATTTATTTATTTTTTAAATACAAAGAGATGATTTTTATACGACTATAAATATATTGTATATAGAATGATATATCGTATAGATGCATGTATAGAAGATGATAAACAATTTTTCTAGAGTCTTATATTTTCCATTAATATGTGCGGATCTGCTAGAGTACTTCAATTTTCAATATAGCAACAGTTATAGAACTATTTCACTCCAACAAATTAAATATCTAAAGTTATTGACATATTACTCATCCTCGCGTAATAAGAAAATTGTGAGTTCAATTTACATAAACATAATTATTTTAAATAAAAAATAACAAACTTTTTTTTATTATTTTTCATAAAGATTTAATTTAGTTGTGTAATGTATCGTATATACGTAAAAATAAAATAAAAATCAGAACCCTCAACTTCTCACATCACCTCAAAGAAATTTTTGCATTGGCGTTTGACAGGAATAAGTTGATTTAATTCGTGAAAATATATATAAGTAGGTTGTTTTTTTATTTGATTAAACGGATCAATAATATTCCATTAATATCTGTACAAAAAGTCTATGGTTAATTAGGGGGCGGACATGGTGTACGGAAAAAGCGTGGCAAAGAGAGGCCCACCAAATTAAGTTTGGAAAAGAAGGCACGCCACTTGGAAGTCATATGGACCTAATTAATTAAGCTTAAGCCTAAGCCTGCGCGCAAGTTAATCAATCCAATTGTCCATTTGTCCATCTGTCATTTAACCCTTATCCAGAAACCAAACTTCTTCATTGTACCTCTTCATCATCAATGTCATATTGGTGCCATTTTTTTTTTCTGTCTTTATTACTTAATTAATGAATGTAATAAAATAATAACGCAAACTTTTTTCGATCAACAATAAAGTTAATTAATTTTATGACTAGATATAAGTTTCACATGCAATATAATATAAGACGGAGAAAGATCCCAAAAAAAAACAAGATAATAATAACAAAATTATTATATATATATATAGTTAATTCTTTAATTACCTTTTTATTGTACAGGTTTAAAATAACTTCTCTGATGGACATTTTTCTAGAATTGCCCCCATGATATTAAAATTTGTGTTGTGCACCGCAAGATTAGACTGGAGTAAGTCATTCTTGCCTCTAAAAAGTGAATCTAATTGAATTTTTGTTTTGCATGAAAGGTTCTGTCTTTAAAATTTTTATATATCGCAACGGAAAATAAAAAGCAAAACTTTTCAAATGGATGTGAGAACTGAGATGAGAACTAATAATGGTACGTACTGTGATGTGTGGGACCCAATCCACAGCAAGATTCTTTTTCACTACACTTTATATATGTACCAAGATTTGTTAAATTTATACCTTTGTAAGATTTAAAAGTTTTACGATCGGTTCATTTATAATTAATATTTGGGGTAGTTTTGTTTACACCCACAAAATTATTTTTTAGACCCCAGCAAAATTTTACAATTTAACTAAAAATCCAAGTGTGTCCAACCAAACAACTCCTAGTCTAATTTTTTAATTACCTTAATTCACAGTTTTCTTGCTCTCTCCTTGAATGATTAATCAATTTGATTTTTTGACCATTGGCCATAAATTCCGATAGACATTGAAACATCTTTTTGAAACTTCACCCCTTCAACTTTCCTAATTCTCGAATATGTTATTATTTCGCAAACTTTAGCATTGGTTCACACCCCTTCGGTAGCAACCGGAGGTGGACTTTCTCTTCCTGCCAACCATTCCCATCAACACGTTCTGATCTATGACAACAAAACTTAGGCGGCATAATTACTGCATGCTCACTAAATAATCAAATGATCTCACCACCTCTCTCTCCCTCTAAATCCTTACTTTCTCTCAAACCCAAAATTTATCCCATTTTTAAAATACTAGTCCATTTTTTCTCTTCACAAAATCATTACATTGAACAAACTAATTTCCCCACTCATCTCCACCGCCGACTCACCTTCTTCTTGGTGCTAAGGCGGCAAGCATCAGCCCCGGTATCATCACCAACCTTCAAGGCCACCACCACTCCACACCGGTCTAGCGGAATCTTCTGTTTTCGTTCCTCTGTTTATCCTTTTCTACCCGAAGTTCTCACCGGAAGGGTTTTGGCGGTGCGAGACGGTTTCAGAAGTGGGTTTTATTAAAGAAAAGGTGGGTTTTGACAGCCAAATATGCGGCCGTGAAGGTAGGTCGCTGGAATAAATGGAGCGAAAGAGGGAGTCGCATGAGGTTTTCAAAAAATTGACTGTGCGGTCTGTTTGGGGATGAAAAATTAGTGGGGTAAGTTGAAAGGAAACCTAAAATTTTAACGGGGTGAGTTGAAAGTTGTCTTCCAAGCGGGGTGAGAAGCAAGTTTTGGTGGGTCTATTTAAAAACTCCCTTAATATTTTTTTAAGTTCATAATTCATTAATTTTATTGTGTTAATCAAGTATACAAATTTTAAAATCAATCAGATACTTATAATCAATTAATTAATCACTAAATTTACTTTTATTTAATTTTTAAAAGACTCATTAATAATTTAGTATATAATATAATTATGATGAGAAATTTTTGCATCTTAAATTAATTTTTTTTTGACATGCATTTTTGATATATAATAATATAATTAACGGCTAAATTGATGAATTCTTAAATTAAGGAAAAGTCATTGACGGATGTAAAACTTCTTTATTTGACACCAAGTATAAATTGAAACTTCGTGTGTAATTTACTTATGCGTGGATTGGAGTTTGGTTTGTCATTGTCTTAACTATCTTTTTTGCAGGTTGAAGAAGCTAAAGTTATATTTATATATAGCTATAAATAAATATATATATATATATATATATACTCAAAAGAAATCAAAGAAGGAATAAATTAATTGAAATTCACAACACAAACACATCAAGCACACACATATTTATATATAAATGGATATGTTGCCATGCAAGCGCCTCATTCTGGCCTCTCTTCTCTTGCTTTTCTTCATCTCCACTAGGACCACTACTGCCAGAGGTAATATATATATAATCTATTCCTTATATATATGTGTGTGTGCATATTCTTAGTTTCGAATCCACGTACCTTTTCTGTTAGGATCTTTGAAAAGTTGACTCTTTATTTCTAGGATATAATTAATGTAAATAGTCTTATTCTTAATCTTAAATTGGTTTGAAATTGGTATGTGTTTGTTTATTCTTAATCTTAAATTTGTGACAAACTAAAAAGACAATTAGGACTACTAATGTGAGACAGCAAAAAGTAGGTGTGTATATGTGTGGTGATCTTTGTGTATTTTCCAACATATTAATTAATTTACGTTAGTGTAAAGTTAAATAATTTTATATTTGAGCATAATTTTGTTCATACTCATAAGTAATCAATTTGACTATTGGATCGGATAAGAATTTTTATTAATTTTAATTTTATAAACATGTGAAATTTTGACTAATTCAAAATTTTGTAACCGTACGATCTCTATGCTCCTTTTTTTGAATATGTCAATGGAAAAAGGTAATTCAAACTCACAACCTTTAATTTTATTGGAAGAGGAAATCTAGCCACTAAACTAGTCATAACACATGGTTCTATTCTCATTTTGTTTTTAATTCATTAAGGCACATAATTTAGTTTTAGGCATCGTACTCCAACAATTTAATTAATTTTTGATTTGCCTCCTCGCCCTCTAATAATTTTCTGATTTAAACATAATCCACAATTATGTTGATGAAATATAAATTTGAGAAAAGGGTAATAAGGGTAGGTGTAAAATAAATTTGTTTTATGCGAGATATAAGTTGAACATGTGTCGTATATATGACTAGGCTCTAAAAAGAATGTTCTTCTTTTAAGATGTTTAAAGTCGACCTTCCATTTTGTTTTAAGGGTCACGAATGATTATATTTTACAGGAAACTTGGTGGAGTTGATATCTTCAACATGGACATTGTCTTTGCAAAATTTCATAATACAATCCAATGTAAAAATTGTAATGAAAATTGATATATATATATATATATATATAATCTTCTAATTTTCTTAATGTCTAATTTTTTTAACTAAATTCAGTGAAAATGATCTAGTCAATATGCAAAGAATTCATCTTCACCAAATTTCATCTAGAATTTTAGCCCCTTTCAAAAAGTAGATTTGTAAAAGCTAATTATTTTGTTGGGTGATCTATATAAGGAAAATTTCTAGTGACAGTCTGGGACCTTTAGCTACATTTTTCGTCGCTAAAAATATCTCCTTAATATTTTGCCAACCTTGGACCTCCCAGAGAATCAACCTCTGATACCATGTTAAGAACCATCTCTTCTAAAAGCTTAAGTTATTAGGAAAAAGAACCGCAATGAATATCATGCTTAACAGCTTCCATGCATGATGGAGATGGGTCTGGAGAGACTCAACTTTTAGTTTCGGCTCAATGTGTCTTTAAATTTTTTCCCATTTAAATGTCACTCAATAGTTATTGTATTTGTTCTACTAGAGGTTAGATCTGAGTGTTAACAATCATGAAATGAAAAAATACCATCGGTCATGTTAATTACTCTCGTACCCAAATATATATATATATATATATATTAATTACTCGCGTGTGACAGACAAGTGTCAATTATATGGAACCTTGTTCTTTTTTTTTCTTTTATAATTTATGGTGTTTTGCCCAAATTAACTCCACACATTAACAATCATAATTTTGAGTGACAGTACTGTAAGGAAGAAAGAAAATGAAACACGACTTTGAACTCATGGGTAACACTCACAGTACTCGATCAATGGAAATCCGCTAAAGAGAATAGAGCAAATTAAAGCAAACAATAAATATTAACTCTTGCATGCATGTTCTTTATATTATATTGAGCTAAAAATCACTCAATTCTATTTTGTTCTATCTCTACAAGTCTAGCTAGGTCTTATATAGAACATTAATCCAGCCATGGGTACGTACAATAAATAAACAATATAATTCAATCGAAAACATTAAATAAGGAATAAGAAAACATAGAGACTGAAGCACCCAAATAAACATTGAAAGACATTAAAATTAGGAACATGTAGTGCATAATTTTGAGGTCTGTTCTCGGACTTGTTGCGACTTCCAAAGTTGAATTAGGATTTGATCCACATATACAACAAAAAAACATATTTAAAAAAAAAAAAAAAAACCCCGGCCGGAAGTCTAGATTCCAACCCAACAAGCAGTTTGTTAATCGGACCTTTGTGGGACAAGCTACGGCTGATTCCGACCTGTGTATGACCTGACTGCACACTAAAAAATTGAATATATAGCAACCGCACGCATTCACAAATTAAGTTAATAGCAAGCGTAGTTATATCAAATATTGAAATTCACAGGTAGTGATGATGATATATATGTTTACAAATATCATTGTTGTCACTGGACGCGCGGATTATGCTTGTGGAATTTAAAAAAGCTGGAAAGGAGTACGGCGACAATTTTACCCCACAAGAAGTTGGAGTACCCGAAAGCGAAGACTTAGTAGTGATAGACTACACTCCAGCACGAAAGAAGCCTCCCATTCATAACTAAACCTAGAGAATTTTATTGAAAATCGGCACGTCATGATGAAGAGTGAACCATCGAAAAAAGAGTCTCAAAATTGTCATAGAAAGCCAATTTGAGAGTGTGGGTGTAAGAATATCGACACTTAGCTCGTGTATATATATATATATAATTGCGGTTTCTATATAAGATATATATAGGAGATTAGCTGTGAGAGGTTTTTCTACTTTTTTATTTGTGAAAATATTAAAGTTGCCGGTTAATTTACCACACACGTACAAATATATAAAAGTTGTTCTTGCTTTAGATATAAATCAGTAGCAAATTAAATATGTTCCTGATGGCATATATTAAAAGGTATTTATAATTTGTAGTAGATACATTCTTGGAAAATTGGTAATTAAGTGGTGTCTTGTATCCAGGGGTTGGCCTAGCGGGACCGTACCTGGATGTGTGGTTAGGTACATGTCACAGGTTCGATTTCTCGCGACAACATAATCCTTTGAGGCTAGACATCACCCACTGTGCCAAGAGGGACTAAGCGCCTGTCGGTGGGGTTATCGATCCTCTTGTGGATGAGGATTGAACAATCCGTTTACAGGTTTTTCAACTAACAAAGTATGAAACATTGAAACAACCTTCATGCTCACATGAAACTCGTTCTCACTAATAATATCAAGATATGCATACTCTCAACAATTTGATAAGATATTGTTGGTGCAGAACACTTAAATAATTTATATAACTATTAAGTATGTAAAGATACAAAGATGACGCTCATTTTAAATGTTATCAAGTGTTGGATTAATAGAAATAACTCAAATAAATGGGTAAGATTGCATAATTACACAAGAATATTGTTTAATTGTTTTGGTATATGTAGATGAGTTATTTATATTTTACTCTTATAAATTATGTTTGACCATTTCTTCACCTTTTGTCCATGAAGTTTATTTTGTGCCATGGCCATCCTTGAACTTTGATGCCATTTTTACTTTAGTCCAAATTAAATCCAACGCACCGTTTCTTTCTTTGACGGAAATGCCACGCGCGTGCAACTGATGTGGTTGAAGATAAATTACGTGACACGTGGCATTTTCTGTCCAAAAATCTAACGGCGAGTTATATTTTATTGGAACTAAAGTGAAAATATAAACAAACTTTAAGGACGAATATGATTTTATTTTATTTTGAACAAAAAACAAAGGCAAGCAAGCTCCCAAACAAGAAGGAAAACAGAGAAGAAAATAGCTAGCTAGTCATATACTAGACCTAGCCCAACGAAAGACTTTACAAACTGCTTTATGGACCTCAACAAGACCAACACGACTGACTGGAAAGAAAACAATTCAAACCCAAACAAAGCGGCAAGTTTCCTAATATCAAAGACTAAAGCATCCGCCTCCCAAGGGGGATCCAAATCCGCAGGGCAGAGCTTGACGAGACACAGTTTACACAAGAAAGAATAGTTCTTAAGTCATCTATCGGCCACAAATAAACTATTGACAAATATAGAGAGAGAGATGAGAGAATTGATTGATTTTTCATTCATTTGTGTAACCCCTTTATATAGGGAGGAAGAGGATGATACATATTCAACAATTACATGTGAAAGGGCCTATGTACATGTTTGAATAATGAGAGGTTGGTTTTGTACAGATTTGACCATCTAGATGGTCAAGCACATCTAGATGGAGTGATGTAAGAGATGATGAAATAATGCATGCTTTCTAATACTCCCCCTCAAGTTGGTACGCATATATCAAACATGCCCAACTTGCTAATCAGCTTGGCGAATACTTTCCGTGTCACGGCTTTTGTGAGTATGTCAGCTAACTGATCTTCAGAGCGTACATGAGGGACAGTAATAACTTTATCTTCTAACTTCTCTTTAATGAAGAACCTATCAACTTCAACATGCTTTGTTCTATCATGTTGAACTGGATTGTGTGCGATATCACATGCTGCCTTGTTGTCACAATATAGCACCATAGGTTATTTCGGAGGAAAACCAAGATCTGTCAGTAGTAGTTTCAACCACAGTAATTCTTGAATACCAGCTGCCATTCCTCAATATTCTTCTTCTGCACTTGATCGGGATACTACATTTTGCTTCTTACTCCTCCAAGTGACCAAGTTTCCTCCTACAAATGTAAAATACCCTGATGTAGACCTTCTATCACATTTATTACCTGCCCAATCAGCATTAGTGTATCCTTCAACCTTCAGAAAATCCTCATTTTTTTGGAACAGGATTCCCTTTCCAGGAGCTGTTTTGAGATAACTAATAATTCTCATAACTGCCTGCATATGTTTTTCCCCTGGATTATGCAGGAATTGACTGACAATGCTCAATGCATATGATATATCAGGCCTTGTATGTGCTAGATACATCAATCTTCCCACCAATTGCTGATAGCGTCCTTTATCGACAGGCACTTGATCTGGTTCGACTTTTAACTTCAATCCTTCCTCCATTGGAGTCTCTGACGGTTGACAAGCGGACATTCCGGTTTCACTTAATAAATCTAGGGCGTATTTTCTCTGAGAAAGGAAAATGCCCTTTGATGATCTAGACACCTCGATTCCCAGAAAATATTTCAAGTTCCCAAGATCTTTCATTTCAAACTCCTGAGATAAGAGCTTTTTTAAAGCCTGTTGTTCTTGAGGGTCGTTTCCTGTGAGTACCATGTCGTCTACATAGACGATAAGTGCCGTAATCTTCTCATGACTTTTCTTCAAAAATAAGGTATGATCAGAATTACTCTGACTGTACCCAAATTTTCGCATCGATCTCGCGAATCTCCCAAACCAGGCTCTGGGGATTGTTTTAGTCCATACAAAGACTTTTTCAACTTGCAGACTTTATTCGTATGCTTTACCGGGATCTTATATCCAGGTGGGAACTCCATATATACCTCTTCTTCTAACTCCCCATGTAGGAAGGCATTTTTTACATCGAACTGTTGTAGAGACCAGCCCAAGTTCGCAGCTAATGAGAGTAACACTCGCACCGTATTGATTTTTACTACTGGTGCAAATGTCTCCAGATAATCAATCCCATGTGTTTGTGTGTAACCTTTTGCAACTAGTCTCGCCTTGAATCTTTCGATTGTACCATCTGTTTTATATTTCACAGTGTACACCCACTTGCAACCCACCTTCTTCTTTCGAGCTGGTAATTCGGTTAACTCCCATGTGTCATTTTTCAACAAGGACTTCATCTCCTCATCCATTGCTGATTTCCACTTATGATTATATAAGGCTTCCTTCACACTGTTAGGAATAAATACAGAAGATAATTGATTCACAAATGATTTGTTAGATGCAGTTAACTGATCATAAGACACATAATTACTCATTGGATACTTAGCTTTACTGGTAAAGTCTGGGTCATATTTGGGTTTAGGTACACCTCTATTTGTTCGGTTAGGAAGCTGTCTTATAGGAATAGAAGAAAATGATACCTGAGATGCCTCAGTTCCAGGGATATTTGAAGTGGACGATTGATTGTTTGCGTTAGAAGGAGGTGGAGGTGGACATGGAGACGGCACAACTTCATTTTGACAGGTATCTGAAATTTCCTCATCAGGGGATGACTGAATTTCAGTTGTCTCTACTGCTGGTGTTGGTTCGGAATTCAACGTTGGAACTACCTCTATTGAGCTTATCTCTTCCTTAGTGATATTTTTAAATAACTGAACTTCTTTATAATGCTCCCCCTGAAGTTCAGTTTGGTGAAAGTACATATTTTCTTCATGAAATGTCACATCCATGGTGACATACATTTTTTGTTTAGGAGGATGATAACATCGGTACCCTTTTTGAGAATATGCATATCCTACAAAAACGCATTTGAGAGCCCGAGGTTCAAGCTTATTCCGCTGTTCCTTTGGTAAGTGGACAAATGCAACACACCCAAATACCCGTGGATGAAGATTTGACACGGTGGGAGCCGTGACAAACTTAGATAAGACTTCAAAGGGTGTATGAAAATCAAGGACAGCTGAAGGAATGCGGTTTACTAAATAGACAGCCGAGGAAAGTGCTTCACCCCAGTAGGAGATTGGTGTTTTGGCGCCAATCAATGATGCCCGAACTATTTCCAATAAATGACGATTTTTGCGTTCGGCAACCCCATTCTGTTGAGGAGTGTAAGCACATGTTATCTGATGAATAATCCCGTGAAGTTTGAAGTATGCCTGTAACTCGGTACTCATATATTCACCATCATTATCACTTCGGAGAACTTGAATAATAGTGTTATATTGTGTACTGATCTATTTATGGAATTCCTGAAACAAACGACTAACTTCACTTTTGGATTTCATGGGACAAACCCACGTCATCCGAGTACAATCGTCAATAAACGTGACAAACCATCGTATTCCACTTAAAGAAGAAATGTGAGATGGACCCCATACATCATAATGAA
Organism: Lonicera japonica; assembly: GCA_021464415.1. Taxonomy (NCBI): domain Eukaryota; kingdom Viridiplantae; phylum Streptophyta; class Magnoliopsida; order Dipsacales; family Caprifoliaceae; genus Lonicera; species Lonicera japonica. Next base: position 73,530,026 of record CM038466.1, on the reverse strand, counting down.
TAATCATAAATGGAACTGAACTTTTACTCATTGATGGTTTAAAGGAAGTACGATGGCTTTTAGCCAATTCACAAATCTCACAATGAAAAACAGATAAATTAAATGTATTAGCTAAACGGGGAAATAGCTTTTTTAAGTAACCAAACGATGCGTGTCCTAACCGACGGTGCCACAACCAAAGTTCATCTGCCTTCTTCTTTTCAGAGGTACTGGTGTGTAAGGCCAAGCGATCTGTGATTTTCTCCTCCAGGTCCAGGTAATACAATTGCCCTTTCCTAACGCCACAACCAATCGTCTTCCTTGTCTGAATATCCTTAAAAACACAATGGGAAGGCCAAAAGGTGACAACACAATGTAAGGCATTAGTTATTTGGGCAACTGATAGTAGATTATAATCTAAGGATGGTACTACTAAGACAGAGTTCAGGTTCAGGGTGTTTGATAGGTTAACTGACCCTTTGCCTACTACAGGAACTGGAGCACCATTAGCTGTGGAAACAAATGTTTGAGATGATGGGTTTAATGTAGTAACCAGGTGATTCCGTTAATCTTAACGGAATATTCCAGACGCCGTTAAGACTAACGGAATATTTCTAACGCCGTTAGATTTATTTCAAGATTGACCCCATATATTTCTGGTATTTTCATTTTAGCCCCTGAACTTTTTGAAAGTTGCGTTTTTTCCCCAGAACTTGTTCCTGGCATTTTTCAACCCTCTGATACCATATTGACAAATATAGAGAGAGAGATGAGAGAATTGATTGATTTTTCATTCATTTGTGTAACCCCTTTATATAGGGAGGAAGAGGATGATACATATTCAACAATTACATGTGAAATGGCCTATGTACATGTTTGAATAATGAGATGTTGGTTTTGTACAGATTTGACCATCTAGATGGTCAAGCACATCTAGATGGAGTGATGTAAGAGATGATGAAATAATGCATGCTTTCTAATATAAACAAGCTTCTCTAAGGGCAAAAGCTTCACTAAAAAGTGCCGACCACGAGATTTACAATCCGTTTGGATTGAAGTGGAGGGATGGACATGAAATAGTTAATTAGAAGAGGAAGGAATGTAATAGAATAGAAAGGAATGAGTTTAATTTTATTGTTGTTTAGATAGCTAAGGATGGAAAAGAATAGAATGAACATAAATCTTGTTTAATTTGGATAGAAAAAAGAAAAGAAAGAAAAGGAATGTGATTTAATATATTATTAACAAATTATGGTTAAATTTGGAATAATCTATAAAATTCATTAAAAACTTTTTCTTTCCTTCCCAATCCTTCCAATATTGGAAGGAAACAAAATAAAGGAATAGGCTAGGGCGATTGGCATTCCCTCCCAATCCATCCGTTTTCTCTCCACTCCCTCTTATAAATCTATTCAAATGAGTGAAATGCAATTCTTCCTCCTTTTTTTCGTTTCTTCCCATTCCCTCAATCCAAACGGACTGTTATAGTTGAAAGTGCACAAGCAGTCAAATTAAGTTGAAAAGGAGATAAATTATAAATAACTTGGTATATAAATAATGAGAATTTGACATTGTTCAAATGTAATCACTCCTCCTCGACCCCCTCTCAACAAAAAAAATACTTTGGGTGATTTTGTTTATATCTTTGACTTCTTTCACTTAATATTATCCTCTTTTTTGGGGTTTGTTAAGTTAATCCTCGTAACCTATTAAATTTAACCACGAATTGAGATAGACTTGCAAAAAAAAAAAAATAGTGATTTAATCATTTATAATAATTATTTGTAATTAATTTAATAACGGAATATCCACCAAACTAATTAATTTATCCGCCTTAATATGAAATTGAGAATATTAAGAATTTAAAAGAGCAAAGTTAAAAAATGTAAAGTTAAAACCTTCATTTTTCTTCTTCTTTGTAATTTCACCATAAACGATTTAGCAAACAGGTGTAAAGTCAAAAATTGTATTCGCTTTATTCCTTTAACAAAAACATTTTTGCCTGTAAATTGTTTAAGTTGTTCGCAAAAAGCCAAGCTACCGAAGTGATGCATTGAAGTTTTATATCAAGAGATACACAGTAAGCATTGGCATTTAAATTTAATTTCCTATGTCGTGTTTTTAAAAATCTTTTGAGTCAAACTATTTTATTTTTTTACTATTTTGCTGGTATTTTGCTCGTGTCCGTAAATCTTTGTCCAACCAAATAGATGAAGAAGCTTTGGGATTATGTTCCTAACATTTTCCTGAAGTTGCTTCAAAAATTTAAGTTGAATCGGAGTTCAAACAGATTTGTAACGGCAACAAAATTTACTCCACTTATTTTAAAGGGGTGGATCGGTCCAGCAGTAAACTAGGCTGGGAATTTTTTTTATCACAAATTTTCTTTTTAAAAGCAAGTTTCTTATTTTGAAAAAGATTTTAACATATACTTTTAGCTGTAAATAAAACATTTTCCTAAAATGAGTTAATCTTTGTACTTTTATATTAAAAGACCCATAAGGTAAGGGACTTTTACACATATCTTGAAAGAGTTTTTTTAAAACTTTAGAGAGAGATTAAAATCTTACAACATAAAATATATATAACTTAGGGCTTTTAATTCATGCCAAAGCAAGCGTTCTTTCTTTAAAGAACAAATCAAATCCTAAAGTGCGTGTGATTAGCAAAAGGAGTTAAAGGACAGTGTGATACCGTGGTGAGTAATTCGTTGTGAATCTGTTCGTGCGATTCAGATATGAGGGTTATACGTGCAGAAGGTGGAGACTTTTGCAGGCGACTTGTGCGATTCAAGTTTTGTAAGTCTATGCGATTTGAAATTAATCGAGTTTGTAAACTTTTGTGCATATAGTGGATTGTTGAGAATTAGTTCTACACTACAGGGATACCTCGTTAATTACGGTGTTTTTATCTGTTTAATTGCTTTATTAATTGTTGCATGCTAGAAAATACTAAACATGTTTTCCATAATTAAAATTCATAAAATTTTAAGTTTACTTTTTGATTTGATTAAAATTGGTTTTTGAAAATTAAACCATCAAATAACAAACATATTGTTAATTTGCTTCTGCATGCGCTAGCCCACTAGCCTTTTTAACTAGAAGAATATCATTGATGATGATTAATCTAGTAAGTCAATTTTTACAATCGATTTACCTGAATTTTTTTCACTCTCTTCTGGTGTGTCATTTACCTCCCCATTGTACTACTTTTCTTTTTCTTCTTCTTCTTCTTCTTCATTCATTTGCTGATAAATCCTAGAACAAACCAATAAGGGTTTTGTCGAAGATTCTCTTTTTGTCAATGGTTAATTTAACAACTCAATTATGGTTGGATTCAATATTTTTTAAAACTTTTTTCATGCCTTGTCCTCATAAATCATTAATCTAAGTAAAAATTGAATATCATCGGTTTATTTTTAAGAACCATAATAAGAATGGCTATAGTTAAATCGTGACATCATCGAATTCACTTTTAAGATATCGTAACATTGACAAAGCTTATAAATTTATAAATTCTTTTAGTACTGTAATTGAAATTAAGTTTTTCAATTAGTTGTTAAACAAGACTATACTTTCAAGTATGAATTCATGACAAGAAATAACATTGTTGAGCAAATGCCATTAAATGTTTTATACTTTGACCGATTAGAGGATTGGAGTTAAAATAAACAATGCTCATGTAACACCTTATGCTTACATTAGTGGTAATTATGCTCCATAATTTATTTTAAAGTTGAATGCTTTTGGTTGTCTTAGTTAGAAAGGATTTTGGATGTTTCTTTTTCAGATTTATGTTCCAACAAGAGCCTGTCCAATTGGAAAAAAGGCATGTTGAAATGGTCCAGAAACGCAAAAGGGCATTAGTTTCCGACATAGGCATCATGGGTCTAAATATGGTCCTTTTGTAGGTTGGTGGTTATAGACACCCTAATTCTTGACCCACGCAAGAACCTTAAAAGTTCTCGAGAAGTTCACTTGGAGTCCGGAACTCACCCGCACAACTAGAAACTATTTCGAGGAGAGTTTGTTGACAACAAACATGCTTAAATTTGGGTTTAGCACACGACAAACCTAACTATGTCACACGACAAGTTCCCCAAACGCAGGCCACCACTCTCTGACATATCAGTCTGTCAGAACTATCACTTCAGTCATTTATCGCACAAGAGAACAACAATCTATTGAAGTATTTTGCATTACAAACCATCTTCAGTACTAAAAATAAGCCTGCACCCCTATAGGTTTAAGTACATGATTTTGACCCTAGAAATTCCTACTATTCTTTCTGATTTTCAAGTGATCTTAAGTCCAATTTATATATTCGTCTAATTTTTGAGGAATTCTCGAATCCAATCTCGACGCTCGGAGTGTTGTATTCTAGAGTCGAATTCTCGAAAATATCTGGAGAAGGAAATCAGATTTTTGCCGAAGGTTTTCTCTGTCGTATTATATTTTCTCTCTTTTATTCTTATATATATCGTCGACAATGTAATTAAAGTTTCTTATAGTAATCAAATTATATATCTGTGTACTTGTTTTATCGTAATTATTTATAGTAGTAAACTTGTTGTATCTGTTTTTCTGTCCACTTTCTAATTAGATAGATTTATTGTCAAGTTACTGATAATTTACCATTTTCAAACGAAACTTCTTTTTAAAAAAAACCCTGATAAAATCATTTTTAAACCAGAAGAAGTAAGGTTATTATCGTCCAGATAAAATTATGTTTCAAAACTCGGACTAATAAAAGCTTACTTAGGAATTAAACTCGAATATATTTTGCCTTCCATATACATTGTAATATATCCGATACACTATCATCAATAGTTCAATTCCATATTAAATCAATTCTGATAAAGAACCAATCTTTTCTCAAAATAACCAAACGAGACAATTGATATTGTTATATAAGAAAACGATACCGATTCAATCTCAAGTTTTCAAAACTAAATTTTTTTCACTAGTAATCAGACTTTGACAAAACCAAAACATCGGATCACAGAATATAAGGTTTTCATCTTTTTCCTTGTTTTCTCCCAAGTTAAATTTTCTTTAAAGATATTTCTGAAAAACAGTACAATATTAGTAAAAGCATCTAAATTATTCAACTAGAATAAACATATAAAGTCACTAGAGACCAAAAGGGAAGAAGGTGTGCTTAATACTTTTCCAAACCGTAACATAGTTCCCAAACCTTATAGAATCATAGTTTCGTAAATAAACGTGTAAGGAAATGGCTTATATGTAGCCTTTCCCCTTACACAACCCATTTTTTCTATTTTTTCATAAAACGTACTAAGAACGAACCATGCATCTAGATTATGAAGTATGATACATGATAAGTATTATCATTATTTAAAAGCAAATGGCTTAATGAAATCCTTGAATTACGGAATCCCTTCCGATGTTTCAGACCCCTAACGAAAGGTTGAGACCTGGGGGTCGCATTTATGGATTATCACAGTGGTGAAACTAAAAAAAGGCTTAGAAGCTTCATTGTTCATTTATATAAACCAAAATCACCCCAAACCTCCATTAAAGGGTTTCTAAGATTATTTACTCTAAAAATTCAACTTTTAAACCTCTTTATATCATATTTTGGCTTAAGAAAAAGTTATTATATGCATCAAGAGGAACGCGGTGATGTAGGAATTTCGAAGGGTTACTGATCAAAATTTCGGGTCATCATCTCTATCTTTTATATCTTGGTCTTACAACTTGAAGTAGGGTTTCTTTGATTTAATTCTTGACTTAATTTGAGTTTGATTTTGGAAATAGCATGATAATAAATGGTTCTTTAGTTAAAAAGAAGCTCTTATGTAATTGATGCTAGAATTTGTGTTATAAGCTTAATGTGGTGTTTGATATTAATCTTGATACAACACAAAGAATTCCTAAAAATTATGAATTTATTTATTAAAAATAGAAAATTAAGGACTATATGTTGAATGTTTATACACCACACTAGCTTAGGGTGTGAAATTGGGTTATGGACATATGAAAAGTAAAATTGTGCATGTAAAATAATATAATGATAATTAAATCATGATTATGAGAAAGATATGTCACCTAAACTCTAAATTGTTCTTGTCATTTGATGAATCTCTATATTCATTGGACATGGATTATTTGATGCGATGAAGTAAGTTCTTCAAATTTTTTTCTCTCAAGCTCTTAGTGTTTTTCATTATCTTCTCCTTCCCTAGTATATAAGTAGGTTTAGTTTCTCAAATATTTTGTTATGGGTAGACATACTCTATTTCTGTGGCTCAACAAATAGAGTTCACATCAAAATACATCCCCAAGGGACTCAGTTAGAGGTCCCTTAAACCAGATGAAAACCCATTTAAAGAGGAGAACAAATTAGGTCCCAAAGAGTACCCCATTCATACAACTTTCTTCAAGGAGGCTGGTCTTCGGCTATCCTGTGGCCTTTGCCAGTAGATTTCCTTAGGTGTACACATACCACACTTGGGCAATTGAGCCCTAATATAATTAGAATAATCGGTGGTTTAGAAGCCTTGAACAAAATCCATAGGACTAGCTTAGGGTTAGAAGAGCTAAAATTCTACTATTTTATTAGTCGAAGAACTTATGGCTTCAATTTAAAGACTATGAATGATGCCCCTTCTTTAGTTCTTGCCTTTTCTAACTCTAAAAAAGGGTCAGATAAAGATGTAGTAATCAAGATTAGCGACATAGAGCATGATCGATCAACAAGCCTATTCCTCTCAGAGTATCTAGGCCTAATCTGTGTTTATTCAGTCCGTTGTAGTCTTTCTTATTTGTTGATTATAAACTCCTATAACTTATTTTCTTTTGTATGTGCTTCAAATTTTTTAAGAAGCCATCGATCTATTTTGTTAAGGTTGACTAGATCAATGCCTTAGCTAGCCACGACTATGGTAGTGTTTTAGTTGGTTAGCCCGATCACCCTATAGCAACCCATTATATGCTTGGTTATTATACGAACCCCAAGTCTTCCTTTACCAAAAAAGGGAAGGGTAAAAGTTAGGACAATGAGACCATAGTTTGCAGTACTTTGATTGGTAGGGAGCTCTCCTTTACCGAAAATGACATTTTATCCTCCATCTACAAGATTGTTAACATTCTCTTTAAGAAAGAGAGAGAAAGAGTTTACCATCAAAATAAGACAATAATGATGGCTCGCCACATTTGAAGAAAACACTTATCCATAAAGAACACGAAAAGATCCAACCAAACATTGAGGATGTCCCTTGTCATTTTCTAACCTTTACTAATCATCCAATATTTTATTTGTAGTTGGCTTACCTCTTCTATGCCTTGAAAAATAGAAGGCTTGAAAAGTGTGTGCGCCAAGAAACTAGTAAAATTTAGCGTGCCAATTTATAATTTGGAAAGCATATATTATTATAATTGCTATGTTTTTAGTACTTCTCAGGTGTTAGGAAATAATTAGAGAAAAAAAAATTTCAATGGAGCAATTTGGTATTAAAGTGGAGAAGATATGATGAAAAGAATATTTAAAATAAAAATGGGAAATGAAAATAGCAGTTCGGTATTTTGAGCATATCTTATTGTTCAGAACTCGGATTTTTTCCTTCTTTATATTGTTGTAAAGAAGATTTGAAGATCTATAACTTTTGTATTTTGGGTTTTCTCAAATTCTGAGGTTTTCTTGGCCGAAAACAGTGTTAAATCTGCTATAAGGGGTAATGTGCGAAATTGGGTATATTTGTTTAATTGCTATCCCAATTTTGATGTTAAGGCTTTGTCATTACGAGCCCATCCATATATTTTCATTTAAATAATACAAGCCTAACTAATTAATTTTCTCCTTCCAGTCCTAGCCCAACGAGCAACCCTAAGCTCACTAGAAAGAAGATTTGCACAATTACAAATAGAGTAGCCGAGCACACCTTTTGGGAAATTGGGTATTACTAAAACTTGTTTATCTCCTCTTTCTTTAATTTTTTGTATATTTTCTTTTACATTGCTTATGGATTTTGAAGATTAATTTTTTCATTCTTTAATTTAATGCAAAGTAAGTTTTTCTTTACTTTTACGCAATATTTAATTTTTACACCTTAGTGTAAATTTATGTTAATGTTAAGATAACTATATTTAATTGATTCCATTGCATGTGTTCATGTTGACTAAACTCTACCTATTTTAGTGCTTCAGTGCTTAAAACAAGTTTTTTTTATTAGATACATTGTAAAATATTTATATATGGATGTCCATAAGTAATATTGTAAAATACAATTTGTCCTATATTGATTTTGTAATGAAGTAAGAAGGTTAATTCTTAGTATAAATAGAGTTAACCCCTACCCATATTAAATATGGGTTGAATAATAAGATTTCTCTTATTTCTTTCTCTTTCTCTTTCTATTATTTTAACACGTTATTAGCACGACTGCTCTAAGAGGCCATTGCTAAAGCAGGCCACCATAGTTAAATTTTTTTCCTTCTTCTTGAAGGCCGGTCATGCGAAAGCATGCCATCATAGTTTAAAATTTATCTTTATTCTTTTTAGAGGCCATCGTAATTTTTTCATACAGGTCAGATCTATGATTTTCTTTTCTTTCATAATATTACGATTTCTGTTGTTTCGTCTTTTATAATTATTATAGATTTTAAATATTTTATTATATAAATAATCTGAACCTGAAGTTCTATGATTTATACTTTGTGAACTTAAAATTCATAATCATTATTATCTTGGACCCGAAGTTTCACGATTTGTATATTTGGGACCTGAAGTTCCCTATTCATGATTATAGACCCGAAATTCTGTGATTTGCATTTTTGGGACCTCAAGTTCCCTATTCATTATTCTGGACCCGAAAATATTTTATTTAGAGATCTAAAGTTCTCTAAATTTGGACCGAAGTTTTATAATAATTATTTTTAACCTGAAGTTCCGTATTCATAAATTTGGACCTGAAGTTTTAATAACAATATGCCTCGATAATCAAATCTAAAATTTTGATATCAGAGGATATTGAATTAAAGTCCCATGAATTTGGTAACATTAATTTGGGCCTGAAGTCCCATATAACTATTAAATTCTTATTTAATTAAAATTATATATAAGCATGATCTTGTTATATTATTTCTTATTTGAACATAATAATCCTCTTATTTTACCCATTCTCTATAATTTCTTCAAGTAGTAAAATAAATTATTGCAAACATAATAGATCAGCATATAAGGTTAGAATTTTCAGGCCCAAAGTTTTTTTTATATAAAACCAAAAGTTTTATTATTTCTTATAAACCCGAAGTTTCATATATTGTTTTAATCAAGAACCTTCAATTCATTATTTCTTATGAGCCTAAAATCTCATAAGACAAATTATTAAATCTCAACTTTCTACGTCATTAATTCGTACATATTTAAAAAAGATTTATTAGGTCTTTGGTAATCCTTGAATGATAAGTATGACCACCAAAAGATGGTCTTCATGCCAACACTCGTAATAAATAGATTGAATTTATGACGATGACTCGGTATAACTTTTTTATGCTTAATACTTTACTCCTAAAGTAGTACTATTAAAAACTCCCTATCTATTATGCCTTGAATATGCTCCAAAAGTAGTATTATCAAGATTATTATTTTTCAAGTGGTCTAGGCAAGTTGGTTGTCTCCTTATATCAGAATATAACAATCAAATATTAATGAGATCATAAATTTAGAATAATTAGTTCTTAGGCAATTCATGAAGAGAGTGTCATCTCTTATCAAAATAGAGGTCAAGAAAATAGGTTTAACAATTCCCCCTCAAAAGGGGTGGATAATAGTTTTCCTTTACTAAAGGTAAACATAGTAGCTGCCTTAGCAGAGGTAGAAAAAAAATTATTATAAAATTCAAAAACTACCTAAAATGGTTTATTAAGAAACGCAGGACCCTAAATCATAACCATGCATCAAAATATGTGGTAGTTAAATACAATACTACTATTAATAATGTGGAAACACTTATATTGAATGCAGAGATCTTGCTGGGTATATATTTAATTAATATCATATAATTGAAATTGTTTTTATGAAGTTGCTGATTGCATTCATCTTGATGAAGAGGCTTTGATAAGAAGTTGAGAAAAAAAAATCAATCTAGGTCCAGAAGACCTAAACTATCATTTATTTCTAATTCTTTTATTTAAAGGTATGGATTATGGATTGTATAATACACTTTTTCAGATGGTGTCATGTCATATACTATTATTGAAAAATCAAAAGTTTTTCAATGAGTTGGCGCTTAATATACATAATATATCCACTATAGCTGGACTTTCACAAAAGATTGAAGGTTCCAGAAGAGCTTAAATAATGTTACCCAATAATACCAACATATTCATTACAAATTATTATTATCAAGCAGTTCCCGAAAAAACTTGTTTAGCTTTAATGAGTATCATATTAAAATAAATAGTGAAGATAACAATAAGTTACTATGTATTATTAACTAGTGTTAGGATCCAAAAGCTCACATTAGAATTATTATTACTTTCTTCTCGGGTCTCTTTTAATTACATAATATTTTGCATCATTACTAATGTTAGGAGCCAGAAGCTCTCACTAGAAAAACTAAGTATTTTCTCATCGAATCTTTATTATACAACACTTTTTAGTGTTGAATCACTTTCTATTATGAGTTAGAAGCTCAAGCCGAGCTAAAAGTACAAAAAATTAGTTATCCCAAAAATCTTAAATATTTGTATGATAGATAGGCATCTTAGAAGTCCATATTAAGAAAAATAATAAATAACTCTTAAAGGTACAAGTTAACAAATTAAGAATTTATTATACTAAATGTGTACTTTTTCTACCCTGTATTTGCCAAGGTAAACTTATTGTTAAATTATTTTAGAGTAAACTACTCTAATGGCCCTTGAACTATTGGGTTAGTGTCACTTTGGCCCCTAAACTAAAAAACGCGCCACTTTAGCTCTTGAACTATTAGCGAGTTTCATGTTGGCCCTTCCGTCTACAATTTCTGTTAAGTTAGACGGAAATGAGGGGTATTTTTGGTATTTCAAGTAATTCTTTTTAAAACAACTTTAATTAAAATATTTTTTTTTAAAAAAGGTTCAAATACCCTTTCTCTCTCATACACACACACACACATATACATTCAACATTTCACCTTTGTCTCCCCACCATTGCCACCACCGGCCACCTCCTTCTCTCCACCATTGCCACCTCCTCCACCACCACGATAACTACGACACCACCATCACCATATATTTCTTTCTCTAAAATCCTCATATTTTTCTCTCACACACACACATAGATCTCACAGATCTAGTTTCATAAATCTAAGATTGTAAGAGAAAGAGAGAGAGTAAGATTCAAAGATCTAGGTTCACACATCTAAGATTGTAAGAAAGAGAGTAAGATTCACAGACCAATGTTCTTGATGGTGGTTGTCGAAGATTGAGGAGAGAAAGAGTTGTTATGGGTTATAACAGTCGTGATAGAAGATGTGGTGGCTGGCTGTGGCTGTGGGTCATTGATTGCGTGGGTGGTGCGGCGATGGCTGTGGGTGGCTGAGGAGAGATATAAGTTTTGGGTTGTGGGAATCGTGGGTGGAGAGAGATAAACAAATGGTGATTGTGATGGAGGTGCCGTGGGGGTGGAAGAGGTGGCCGGAGGTGGAGTTGGCAATGGTTGTGCGTGTATGTATGATGTATATATGTGTGTGTATGTGTATGAGAGAGAAGAAATTGGGGGGTTTCTTAAATTTATTGGTGGTAATGGAAGTATAACGGTGGTGGTGGAGATATAAGGATGGTGGTGATGTATGTATGATGTATATGTGTGTGTGTATGAGAGAGAAGAAATTTGGGGATTTCTTAAATTTAGTGGTGGTAATGGAGGTATAAGGGTGGTGGTGGTGGTGGTGGTGGTGGAGATATAAGGATGGTGGTGGTGTATGTATGATGTATATGTGTGTGTATGTGTATGAGAGAGAAGAAATTTGGGTGTTTTTTAAATTTAATGGTGGTAATGGAGGTATAAGGGTGGTGGTGGAGATATAAGGATACTGGTGATGGATTTAAAAAAACAAAACTTTTAAATACAAAAAAGCTTTAAACTAATGTTAAAAAAAGTCAAACCGGTTTTTCTCTTCAACTAATTTTAAAAAATATTTAAGTAAAATATTTTTAATTAAAATGACAAAAATACCCTTCATTTCCGTCCAACTTAACGGGATTTGTGGACAGAAGGGCCAGCATGAAACTCGCTAATAGTTCAAGGGCCAAAATAACGTGTTTTTTAGTTTAGGGGTCAAAGTGACACTAACCCAATAGTTCAAAGACCATTAGAGTGGTTTACTCATTATTTTATTTTATTTTATTTTTGTATTGACATTTTTTCTTCTTAAAAGAATGCAAGATGATATTTGTGTTTTTGTAGATCCTCCAAGATTATAAACACCTATTGATATGTAAGTTTTTTTCATTCTACTATATATTACGTTTGCAAGTTTATTAGCCAACATTGTGAAACTTAAATTAGGACTTAATTTTTTTACAAGCTTATTATGCGAATTCAAAAATACAACTACTAAATCTAATTTACCTAAAGTTAGTTGTGTTATTCATATATACTTTAATCCATTTTTAATTATCTCGTATTTAAAACCAATGAAAGGAGATGTGTTTGTTGCACGTTTTGCAAATTATCACTTTGATGAGAAAGTATTCCCGCTGTTAGGGGGAGATAAGAAAATTCATGTAAAACTATCCATTCCAGAAGAACGGCGAGAATTATAGTCGAACAATCACACTATGTCTCATCTAGACCCACGTATATCACAATATGAGAAGGTACAGAGAATAGTGTTTTGCAATATTTTGTAATCACATTACCGATTGATTTAATGATGCAGTAAAATGCAACAAAGTTACATGTGCCAGCTATAAATGCACTTGCCATAATTAGTGTCCATACATGACAACTTCAAAATATGGCAGTTAATGAATTTGTACCAAGCCAGAAGCGTGGCAGACCTATATGTTTCAAAGATTCAGCTTCCTAGAAGAGGAAGTCTGAGTAATCATGCCCTAATTAAGAACACTCCTGAAGAAATTTACCATTTCACTTAAAAAGAGGTTATGAAAAAATTCACTCTCTTTAAGGCCCCAGAAGAGGCCATTGTTTTTTAAAAGATGCAAGTCCCTGAAGAGACTACATAAGCCCTTGAAGAGACATTGGTACCAAATAATAATGAGATCTCGATATTTAATAACAGAGATGTGGAATAGAAAATAAAATGTCATTGATGACTAATTTGTATATACAGTAACTACTGAAATATCAAAGGCAATGATACATAACCACGTACAATAAATAAATATCGACAAAGAAAAAATTGGTCAAATGAGAAATTGCTATATAGCAGAATTGGAGTCTATAAATGAACGTGGTATATTTGAACCTATATTATGAATCCCAAAATGTATTAACCTTTTTTATAACACATGGGTGTTCGTAAGGAAAAGAAATGAGAATAATAAAATTACGAGACACAAGGCACAACTTGTGACACAAAGTTTCCTGCAGAAACTTGTGATTGATTATGAGCATTACATTCCCCAAATTATGTATCAAATATATAAATTTCAAATATCTAGTAATTAGCTTAGCAGTTGTTGAAATACTATATATGAGACTCAAATATGTTGAAACTACTAATTTATACGGGGACTTAGACTCTAACATTTATGTGAAAATCCTATAAGAATTAATTTTGCCTGAAGCAAAGTCGAAGAGTACGTACTCGATAAAATTAAGACACTAATTGTATGGACTTATCCATTATAAAAGAATGTGATATAATAGTCATAAGAAAGATTTGACTAATGAATGAAATATAAACAATCCCAACCATGTGTCTTTACAAACGAATCATCAAAAATAATTTTCAATAGTAGTAGTTTTGTGGGTACATTAATCGAAACTTTAGAAGAGTTTGAAAAAAAAACTGCTAACTATTTAATGAAGGAATTTAAAATGAAATGCAATAAAAAAATAAATTTTATCTCGACTTGTAGATCGAGAAATGCACTTATGGATAAGGTAAAACCGCCGAGCATTCCCATGATTGTCTGGTTTTGATATTAAAATACATACCGTTTTAAAGAAGATGATGAAGAAGTATTGGTCCCGAAGTACCATACTTAAGTGTAATTGGTACTTATCACAATGCACTAGACCAGACATTTCCTTATTTATTTACTTGCTTAATATATATAGTTTAGAACCAACTAAACGACGCCAGATATGTTTATCATCGGTTATCCACGAGGAACCACTAATTTTATTTTATGCATATAACTCTTATGGTTCCAAGTTAATAGGTTATGCTGATTCATGATATTTTTCTGATTATCATAAGGTACGATCTCAATTACAATAAGTATTTATTAGTAGTAATGCTATTATTTCTTAATGGCAATTTCTTCTAACTACTTTGAAATTTTAGCTCTTCATGAAACTAATAAAAAATTTATATAATTGAGATCCTTACTTCAACATATTCGTAGTTCTTGTTAGTTATCTTCTATTACAGACGTTCTAAGCATTATCTATGAAGATAATGTAGCATGTATAGCACATTTTTCAAAAAAGTTTTAAGGTGACAAGTATGAGGCATGTTTTACATGAGCATTAGAAGAACACAAAGATTGAAGTCGAGTAAATTTACCTGATGACAACTTAGTAAAGTTTACTCAGGTGGTGATTGTTGAAGCAGATATTCCAAAAATCAGTTTACGAAATTGTTATGATTTGACTTCATCATCAAATTAAATGTAATTGTCGTCATGAGGGGGAGTAAATAATCAGGGGGAACATCCTGAAGTATGCTACCTAATATTTGTACATTGTACTCTTTTTCCTTAACTAGGTTTTATCCCATTGGGTTTTCTTAATAAAGGTTTTAATGAGGTAACATATTGTGCATTTGATACTGGTTCAATAATTTAGAAAAAATGTTGTACTCTTTTTCCTTCACTTTGGTTTTTTTCAATTGGATTTTTTCTTTAGAAGGTTTTAACGAGGCAACTATCATTGAATTGTGGCATAATGGACATCCAAAGGGGAGTGTTGTAAGATATTCATTTGTGGATGTTTATAAGTAATATTGTAAGATATAATTTGTCCCACATTAATTTTGTAAAGAAGTACGGAGGTTAACTCTTAATATAAATAAAGCTAACCGCTACACATATTAAATATCAGTTGAATAATAAGATTTCTCTTCTTTCTTTCTCTCTCTATTATTTTAACAAGATGTCTATTTTAGTTGATTAATGTGTGATTGGATTATTAGTTTGATTTATTGTGTTCACCTTATAATTTGTTAAAAGTGAATATACAATGTTATGTGTTTTAATGGATATAGTGAGTGTTTTGCTCTTATACATGAATTTAGCTAAAGAATAATTACCATTGATTATTATAAATTATTTTTTGCAAATAATATAGTCAAGAGACCAAATTATTGCGAGACAATAGTAGAATTTATGCGCATGAATACTAGGAAGATAATATTAAATATATTACTCTGACACCTTAGTAATTTGCTATTTATTTCTTATTTTTTTTATTTATTCCACCACTTAGCCAAATTTCTAAGCTCGATAAGGAATTAATTAAAATTAGTGAGTTGAAAACTATATATTCAATCAGTCCAAGTCCTTTAGATTTAACCTTGCACTTGCCCTAATTATATTATTTATTGATTCATGTACTTGCACGTAATTAAAACATCACAACAAAGTATAACCAGCTGGAAAGTGGTATGTCCTCGGCTAAAAGGAATGCCGATATGTTTCAGTAAGACAACCTCACTCTGATGAGGGAGAAATATGAGGCTAGGGGGATGTGAGTACTTTCTAGGCATCCCTGAATCAGATGAACAGGGAAAAGGAGCAAGTAAAAGCCGAGCTAGCCAAGGAGAAAGTTGTTTGTATTGTAGTTGAAAAGAGCACAGAGAATGCATAACAAAAATTGAAGGCATTCAATGATAACTTCCCTTCTCTCAAGGAAGTGTGGATCACCGAAGGCATACACTTGTGTGCCGATGAAGTGGTCCAAGAGCTAGCCAAAGAATTCCGGCAGCTTACGCCTTTTTCTTGATTAAGTTAAATCTTCTAGTCAACCATGAGGTTAGAGTCCCTATTCAGAGGCCTGAGGATGAGGAAGTTAAATAATACTCAATAAAATAATAACCTCACTAAATTAATAAATTTTGTTGGTCCTGACTCGAGCCTACAAGTTAAATTAATATTTTCACTAAATTTATAAGATTTACTTTTTAAAAAGATCCCCTTAGGCCCGTCGATTACTTAAATTAATAATTCACATTTTCAGACCTATTATTATGCCTTATCAAAATATGAGTAAAATTTTATTTGCTTTTTGCTTGAATTTTATCCTTAACTTTATGTAATGCCCTAAGCATGTTAGGTTTGTATTTTTCATCTTGTAAGAGGAAATTGTTTAGTGTCGTTATTACTTTGATGGCTTATTTTCGAGAAACATGCTACATAGCAAAATTATTATCTTAAATTCATTTTCTTAATTATTTTTGATATCAATAATTTCTTCGTCAGTTAAAATCTTCAAGCTCTCTTTATGTTCATCCAAATAGTTCAATAAGTAATTAACATCCAAAGGATATATAATTGCTTAATTAAGTTTCTAGGAAATAAAAATTTAAGGAAGACCAATATCACAATATTAGAAATATTAATCTTTCAAATTATTTATCTAATGATAATATAATTTATTTAATTAAGTTTATAAAAAATAAAATCTAAGGAAGATCAAAAGAATAATATTGAAACATAAATCTTTCGCTAAATTAATAAATTATTAACTTATCGATAAAATAAATTAAAACCTAATTTGATTAATAAAATTGGTTGTTCCTGGCCTTATTAATTTATAGAGTTTTTACGGTATAGGAATAAATGCAAAAAATGTTAACGTATTTTGTTTGCTTTTCCACTTTGGGCATTATACTTTATTTTTCACAAAAATGGTAAAATACTCTCAATATTTTTCACCATTAACCATTTCATCTCATAAACTTAACGGTGCCCGGATGTGGCAAGACATCTTTGATTTTTTTTTTAAGAAAATAATTAATTTGATGATTTAGGATACGTATATACTGGGTCGTAACCCATGCCTAGTCCCCATTTAAAGCTTTTGGTATTTCTGTTGTGTCTTTAAGTTTGTATATATTACATAATATATAATTCCTAAATCTTACTTGTAATGGCTGAGGACAGCTCTGGTATTTGGCATGTATTTCTAATTGAGGAACGCGCCCATATGTATGTATATGTATATGGGATTTCGATTATAAATCTATAGAGAGAAATTATGATATATATATATATATATAGTTATGTTATAGAGATGGATTTCTTCACTTAAAAAAAGAATAAATTATCATTTAGAGGGGTAAATCGATCATAATATAGATCATCTCTACAAAATCTTATGAAAAATTTCATCCAACTGCCCCTTTAAATGGTCATATCTTCTTTTTGTTTAAGTGAGGAAATCCCTTTTTATAGCGTAACTCTCTCTATATATGTGTGTATGTGTCTATGTATATGTATTGTATATGTATTGTATATGAGATTTTGATTATAAATATGGGTGATGTTATGTGTACCCCTATTTTGTAGCCAAGACACCACATAATTAGGGTGTTGAAGGTGTTGTGACTACATAATTAGAGGAAATTTGATTCGGTGGCAAGTTGCCGACTTGAATGTTCACATTCGGTGACAGTTTACTGAGTTAGTAATAAAAATTTGGCCAAAAGTTGTCATTTAGGTCAAGTCGGTGAAACGTTACCGAATCAAATGGTCAATTTCGGCAATGAGCCACCGACTTGGTATTTAAATTTTGAGTGTCATCTGTGGTGTCTTATCTATAAAATAGGGGTGCATATAACATCACCCTATAAATATAGGGAGATAAATTCTGATATATGTGTGTGTGTATGTTTATACAAAAGGGATAAGGCCTTTTGAATTTTAAAATTGTATAACGAATAAAAGATTATGTAGTTGAGAATGCAAAATGCTTTTGTTGGTGGATAATATTTTTAGGACGAGTTACATCCTAGTGTATATATATATATATATATATTCCAAATCGTTAAATTAATTATTTTCTAAAAAATAAAATTCAAAAACGTTGCCACATCAGCAAATTTTTGCCATGTTAGCGCTCCGTTAAGTTTATACATTACCATTTTTCACGAGAATAAAGTACAATAGCTATAGTGGAAAACAGGCAAAGTACATCACCATTTTTATAACTATTCCAATAATATGAGTACTATATTATAAAGGCAATATGTATTTTAATCGTCAAATTAATTGTTTTATATTAAGTTTTGAAATGTCTATTCTATTCTTGAGATAATTTTTTTTCACATAAAAATTAATCGCAACATGAATAAAATCCTTACATTTAAGCAATCTACACTCGAAACTAATTGTCTAGGGGTGGAACTAGGGTGAGACAGACCGGGTTACAGCACAGGATAAAATTTTGAAAAACTTACTTGCACTACTAAAAAAAATAAAAAAAATTAATATAAGTCCACCCCTTTGTTAAATTTTAGCCCATTCCTTAGCCCAGCTAAATATTATAAACCCTTAAATTTATATAATTTACTATATGGTTATACTTTTTAATTTTATTTTTTTTATAAATTTTTTATCTATTACTATTAGCCCACTCCTCAGAAGAATCTTAAGTCCGTCTCGGTAACTGTCGGACCTTTTTTCAATTTAATTTAACGTTTTTCATAAAATTAGCACGCACACCACATACGTAGTAGGTAATGTAGGGTTTTGCATTTTTGGAGAAAAAAATGTATATATGTGGTAATCTTTTAATGTCTGAGGAGCAAGAAACATGAAGAAGACGATGAAGCGCATGGCAATCACGTGGATCAGATACTTTGTGTTAGTTAAAATAAGGACAAACCCCTTTTCAATATTCCCAAAGGAATGCCGGCTGTTGAGATGCTTCTTTCACCATTAAATGCATGCACAATTGACCGTCTATTTAATTCTGGTTAATTATAATCGGCCGTTTAAAAAATTTATTTTTAATTAATAATATATATATACATTGTATTATTATATCATTTAGTTAAAATAATTGTATATATATAAACAGTAGCAGAATCAAGAATTTAGTTAATAAGGACAAAATTTAAAATACGCACGCAAAAATATGTTTAAAGGTATAAAATTTAATCGCAAGCATAATAGCATTAATAATAATACTTGATATAACTAAAAGTTTCAAATACTTAATGTCTACAAATTACAATAATATTCTACAGGATTTTATATCTTGAAAGTATTGCAACATTTCCTCCTTAATATTACTGAAAATATCTTGTTCAATGTATGTCGCTAAACAATCATTCATAAATTTATCTCCTACTAGAATACAAAAAATAATTAATTAACTATCTTCCTACTTAGGGCAAAATTGTAAATTAAAATTAGGGGTTTAAACCTAAATCATAAAATATTCACTTAATATTATACAACTAATCAAGAACAAAACTAATATTATGAAATTAATCCAAAAGAGAACAATAGAACTAATATTTTAAAATTAGGGGTTTAGACCCAAATCAACAAATATTCAACAATTAATCAATAGTTCAAAAAATATTCTTAATATTATGCAATTAATCAAGATATAAAATTATACTTAATATTAAAAAGTAGATTTAAGAAAATATTTACCTTGGTATGGGTAATGGACAGTGGGAGAGTGACTGTCGCCGGCGCTGGGTGGAGTCATGGGGACACTGGTCGCCAAGGGTATGGATAGCGGACATATGGTATGTGATGTGTGCACGTGGTGAGTTAGTAAAGATTCGAAGAGTAAGTGAAGAACTGAGAGAAACTAAGAGTGAAAAAAAGAGATAAGGGGGTGGGTAAGGTTTTGTTAAGTGAAAATTTTTGAAGGGCCCTTTGAGTTTTGCCTCTTACATTTAAGTATCATCAAATATAAATTTTTATATATAAGTCCCTATATATATTTTAAAAAATACCCCATATGTAATTTAAAAATTCAAATCCAAGGAGGGGCAATTCCCCCCCCCCCCCCCTCTTACCCGAACTTCCGTCCGCCCTTGTTTACAAATGCATATGACTATCAATTAGAAAAAATGTGAAGGATGTATATTTGAATATTATATATAAAAAAAATTCTAGGTGACTATTATTATCTTATAATTTTAACATAACACATAAATAAATATGACAAACTAATTCAATAAGCAAAACTTTAAAAGAAATTAATGAATCGAAAGCAAGAAAAGTTTTTAAACTTTACTAAAGATTTGAGTTAGAGTAGATTAATGGGTACTATTTAAAAGGGTTAGTTCAGTATAAAACTAAGGTTATACTATACACTGCAAATTGAATATCAGCATAAAAATCTATTTCCTTTGCTTCGATTCTTAATTCATATGGACATTATTATTATATAAGTTAAATATTCATATTATTAAAACAATCATGCAACCTCAGTAGTGTTTGTTTTATCACTTTGTCAAATAATTGGTTTAAACATGTTGTTTACAAAGAATAAAATATATATTGCTTCCACTTCAAATTAATTTTGTAGCTTGTACTTTGATATTTTCAAGAAAACATTAATTTCAATCTAATTAATAGTTCTGATTACAACTTATTTGCTATGAATTGAAAATAAGACTATTAATTTTAAGTCATTTAAAAAAAATAGTATATCAATAAATAGTATATTAAATGATGTTACTTCCTCTATAATACTAAATAGTAAATTAAAAAAAATGTTATAATTATTATTTTATTATGAATTTAAGAAAAGTAATTAATGATTAAGAATATAAAAAAAAAGTAAATAATGTTGTTACTTTTTTCCATAATTTACTAGCTTAGCCCGTCCGCTGCACGGGTATGCATTTTATAAAAAACTTAATTTATTTAAAATCATAGATGCATCGTTTTATAAAATCTTAAAGTAAATTAAATATATGGACTTTAAATTTTGTTAATACAAATTGAATTACTATTTTAACATCACAAATTTTATATATGAACATTCAATTTTGTAAAATCTTGAAGTAGATTTTAAATATATAAACTTTATGTTTTGGTTAGAAAAAAACTGAATAATTTATCTTGACATCATATATTTTATGATAATTAAATTTTTTTAACATAAAAATTTTTAGATATGAGAATTCTCAAATACCATGAAACAATTATATAGAAATTATTCTATCATTGATAATTGGTGTAAAAGATCAGACATGATAATAGTGAAGAAACAAAATAGGCAAGAGGACATACATCACCCAAAATTGTATCTTTATATTTTCAAAATTTTAAGCATAATGCCCTATACAACTTATAAAAATGAGCAAAAGAATCTCATAACAAGAAAAAAAAAAAGAAAAAAAAAAAAAGAAGAGAGGACCAAACCTATCACCACTTGTAAACCTTTGTTGAAAATTGAAACACAACATCCAAAAAAGTTCTTCTGCGTATGTTATTAAACATCTCTATTTATACTATTATATAAAGTTAAGACCAATTTTAACCGTCATAAAATTGTGTCAGACTTTTAAATTACAAATTTTACCCATGCGGTCTCTTTTTTTATTAAAAATATATGTTTGCAAAATGATTTAAACTTTAAACCGTTGACAAAGTAATTTGTTACATAACCACTAGATCACTCAATATCTTTGTTTTATGCTTTAGTTTGAACTAGATATATCTAAATAGCACA
The DNA here is from genome assembly GCA_021464415.1 of Lonicera japonica. Lineage (NCBI taxonomy): Eukaryota > Viridiplantae > Streptophyta > Magnoliopsida > Dipsacales > Caprifoliaceae > Lonicera > Lonicera japonica. The sequence goes on along the minus strand of CM038466.1, from coordinate 73,508,201 downwards.
CGCATCACATACGTGTGCATGTGATCTAGTATATATATATATATAAAGATCTAACTCATATATAGAAGTATATAAGGAAATAAAAATAGCAACCAATATCTTACAATATATATGCAGCGAGAGAGAAACAAAGGACAGAGATTTCAAGCAGCTTTGTGGAGCAATAGAAGAAAATATATAATAATACATATAATATCAACTATGATGCGAATGTGTTAGAACACCAAAGTGCGGTGTTAACAGATCATTTAATACCAAAGGGTGTGTTTGTCGCGCGGAATTAGAGGAATGATTGGATTAATTAATCTTATCTGACATTTGTTGTTAGAAATAATATTATAAACAAATCCTATCTTGTGTTTGGTGTAAGAGTGAATATGATATATTTATCCTATCTCACATTTGGTTCAACACGGGATAGGATTGCACTCAGGATTAATTATCCTTTATCCTATTGAAACCGAATAAAACTATATTACCCCTATAGGTGGTATTATTTTATCTCATGGTTTCCGAATAACAAAATGAATATAAAAATATTTTTTATTTTTATTTTTATTCCAATCTTCTTCTCTACGCCCTTTAGATAATCAAATTGATTAATGAAAATTTTCAACCACCCAAAATCACAATAACTTAATAAATAAAATTCATTTATCGTATAATATAGTTTTTTTAATTTTTTTTTACTAAATAAAGGTATTTATAAGAAACCTTAATTTTATAAAAAAAAAAAGTAAAATTTACTTTAGAATTTGAAACTGTATTTAATGTCTAGTTCGTAAGTATGTAATATAGAACATTTCTCTCGGAAGAGTTTTTACCAAGCTTATTTATAATAGGAGAATCGCATTAGCCAAAAAAAAATTTGTGGATAACAATTAAAATTGCATTTATTTTTAAAACAAAATCGAGTTGTGTTATATAATATTCAGACTTGTAATCCGGAATTTCATCAAATGCAAAGTTTATGAAACTTTATTCGACTAGTCATTATCCTACTTAGTCCTTATCTAACTGATTAATTTTCTATTCTATCTCACATAATTCCTATCCGACTAATTCCCACTCTTATCTTATTCGGCGTTTGTCCTATCCTACCTCCTTATTTAGCGCACCAAATGCACCCTAATATTATGGGAAGGTGGATGAGCTAAAATGCCTAAAAACTAAAAAGCTGAGGAAAAATAAATGAAGATGAAGATGAAGGTGAAGGTGAAGGTGAAAGTGAAAGTAAAGGTGAAGAGAATAAATGCCCGGATGCGGATGGATGTCAAATGTATTAATTATCTTTAATGCAAAACCAACTTATTAAATTGAAGACGTGCCACTTAGAGCACTTCTTCCATTTTATTATAATATATATATAATAGTATAGATACATATAAGTAGTAATTGACTACACCCAATTTTTAATCTCAGGAGAATATTAACAAGAACAAGAGTTCTTGAGCATCGAACCGTAATAGGATGGAAGAAACACACCCTCTTTTCCAACTTAATTTGCTAAATCCTAGTGTTGCAACATCATACATCCCAAGTCTGCAAAAAATTTCATTGCAACGGTCATAATTAATGATAGTGTATATAGTGTAATGCATTTTATATCATTTATCAGATTTTTGATATACAGTCCGGGATTTTTCTGCATGCAGGAAGTTAATAATTACGAAATAAACATTGAATTGAACTGGATCTATCTGTTATATATTAATCATGTCATCGTTACAAAAATGGAATCCAATATTTGTTTTTTTCTTTTTTGCTTTCTGCCTCTTAATTCTATTCATAATATGAAGGATTCAGATAATTCAAATAATATTTCGCATTATACATCATATCGTGCCATTTCTTTTTACGCCTTGATTTTGTCATGTATTATTGCTGGAGATTGAGAAAGAGAGAGATTGGTTATACATACACATGATACACTACAGTAAATTATTTTATGTGAGTTTAGCAATATTACTCGATGCATTGTAAAAGTAATACTTTTTTATACTTTTTTTTTCTTACTGCATTTATGTACTAGCTCCATCAAATTTTAATGGATTTCAACTTTAGTAATTATAAGATATATAATATCCTAAAAGCACAGTGATAAAGAATAATGGTTCATCCCGCGCGTTGTGGATTGTTTAGCAATGAGCGTGTCGTATCAGACTATAGTGTCCGGAGCCAAATTGCAAGAATTAAATTCTTGATCGGATTAAACTAGAGTGCCCAGTGGATCCAAATAACAAAAATTAAACAGGCCAGGGCGGTAATTATATTAATAACACAAATTCAACAAGTAACTTGATTCAACAATCACCGACTCCATAACTATTATTTTAATTTATCAATTTATCATTAATTTCTGTGCCATTTTATTATATTTTTAAAACCTAACAAGTTGCTTTTTAAGTCGACATGTGGACTTTATCGACGTGACAGGGAAAATATTGTGGTGGCCGTTGCAAATATGTGTAACATTGCTCCACACAAATCATATTAATGGTATGAGACCAATGAATTGAAAGACCTAGTCATATTTGTCTTTCTTTAAGCTGGCATAACAATATCTCTATATGTACTATTTCTCACGAACAAAGAAGACATTCAATTCATTAATTACTAGACGTACGTATGTGCAATATGATATTTAATGATTTTTTATATTATAAATATGTAATCAAAATTTGGTCTAATAGTAATTAAAAGTTTTTTCATGTTAAAGATCGTAAGTTCAAATCATTCTTATAACATTATTATTTGTCAATTTAATACACAAGTAAGAGTGATAATTTAATAATTTTACGTATATATATATATAAATATCTTTGCTCACCTTTAATATATAACACAAATTATTTGTAATCAAAAAATTTGGTAAGCCAATTATCTTCTTTTCATGATTCGACTCCAATAATATTTTTCGCGTGGTGTCAAATTAATAGACAGAGAGTTTTCGCTGGATCGATCTGGAACAAATTAGTTAATATTGTAATGGGAACCTAAACCAATTAATTAAACGATCGGTGGACCTCACGCTGCCCGCCCACAAAGTGTCGTTCCCCTTTGATACTTCGACTTGAAGCCTGAGTATTTTACCCCCCAAGTTAGTTTGAGACCTCTTAGCTTACTCACAAGAATTAGTAACTACACATATATAGCACATTAACTAATTTTAAATAGGCGATGTGAAACGTGGTGCGTAGCTTGCCAGCATATACACTACATTCATACCAGGACATGTACATCAACTAACCCGCACACAAAAATACAAGGGTCATTACGCTAAGTATTTCCCCTGAACCAATTAAGAGTTCAACCAATATTTTTTCTTTCTAGTATACACGTCCCAATTTAATTAATGAGGGTTTAATTTCTTTCATGAGACGTAATTAACCTACCACACTTCAACATACTAAACAAGATTTGTTCTCAACTATTTATTAGGTTAAAATTAGTGTATCCTTAAATACTCTTAATTTGTGACATATATATAGTACTATGGAGAATATTATATATATATATATATATGTAAGGATGACTTCCTATAAGGATTATCCTTAAGTTAATTAACTTAATTAAGGACCATCAATTTTGAGAGATAAATTGTTAAATCTTTTCATGAAACTTGGTAGAGATGATCTACTAAGATCATCGATATCTACCAAATTTCATCAAACAATTCAACCCACGAAGTTTGGTAGAAATGATTTAGTCATTGTAAAGATTATCTCCATGAAATTTCATGAAAAAATCCATTTGTTTACATCTCGAAATGAACATGCCTTAAGTTAGGGGGACTGTATATGCATATTAGGTCATAATATGTACCATATGCTCTATTACCTTTAAAAAACATCTTGTAATCTCAACTACATAATCTTTTATGTGTCCCTTATATATTTTTAGAATTCAAAAACTATGGCCCCATATTATATAAATATGAAAAAGGTAATATATATATATATATATACAAATACTGTGCATGAGCCATGCAAAAGAAGAGGCTGATGGAAAAAAGCCAAAAATAAAATCTAAAGAGTATGACCCCATGGGTACGTACAAATATAAACCTATATTGGAAAGCTTGGAAGTTCAACGTTGAATCATAAATTACCACAAATAGAGTATCTCGCAATGGATCTGTTTGTCTATATAAAGCCTTTGTTTAATTATGCCACTTGAGCAAGCTACACACACAATATATATATATATACCATATATATATATATATATATATATAGAGAGAGAGAGAGAGAGAGAGAAAGAGTGTGTATATTAATATGAAGATGTCTATGGTGCCACCATGCAAGTGTCTCTTTTTGGTGGCTGTTTTCTTGCTTTGCTTCATTTCCACCACCATTGCTGGAGGTAAATATATATATACATATTAATAGTTTAATACACTTATATATACGTACATATAGCACAATCTGAAAGGAAAACCATATTTTAAAAGTTAAAAGTAGTGAAAACATTGTAATCATGTGATAACATGATGAGATCTTAAAAGAATTAATAAGAAATTATCAGCTAATGAGTTATTATTTTTCTAGCGTTCAGATCTGTTCAACTTTGGATCTGTTAGATGTGCTTCAAACACGTGTGTAACACAAATACGATTATACACGATATAATTTAATTTAAGTGAAATATAAATTGAAAAAAATAGATATAATAATAAAACCAGACAAGACATATAAATAAATAATTTCCCTCAAAGAAAAAGTAGAGGCCAGCCGGCGGCAAAACGGAGAACCAAACAATAATTATTAATATATTTGTCTATATGCACAATATTTTTTTCACACGTTTAATACACACATATATATACAATCTTATTTATTATTATTAATTTGTCTAAAGCACAATTTTTTTCAACACGTTTTTGATAATTCGATTAACCTTCATTTCTCTTTTGAGTACTACATATATATATATATATATTGTGTCAGTTGACGCGAAAAATCTATGAGTTTAGAGTGAAGAGATATATAATTCATCATAGAGATTGCTCGAAGGGCATTTAATTAAAATTTCTAGAAATTAGGTAGAAGGTCTTACTACACATTGATTTTTACCAAAACTCCAATGAATAATATTTTTTTGAATGAAATGGCCTATTTTTAATTGGTAATTAGTGTAAGAGGCCTATTTTATTTTATATTTTAAATGAAGGTATTTGAATAAATTTAAATATCATTTAATTAATAAAAACATGTTATATATTAACTAAATTACCCCCTCTTTATGAAATTTGCACAAAAAATATGAATATTGCAGTGAAATATGGACTGCAATATGAACTTTGCACTAGAAATATAGACTGCAAAGTTCACATTGCAGTAAAATATGGACTGCAATATGAACTTTGCACAAAAAATATGAACTGCAAAGTTCATATTGTAGTAAAAATGGACTGCAAAGTTCATATTGCAATCCATATTTTAATGCATATTAGTATTTTTTAGTTTATTTTAAGGGTTGGGATGTCATTTTATAATGAAAAAAAAACACATGCCTTTAATAAAATAAAAAATAGGCCCTTTATTTAAAAAAAAATTATTCAAAATGTAGAAAATTTTCAACGGCCGCAGGTGCAATATATAATATAATCTCTTTTATTTTTTATACATGTGGTGGCCCATGCCTTTAGACAAAGTAGACAACGGCCTAAGGTCTTTTATTATATATGTAGTAACCATGCATTATTAATATTGTGACTTAATTTTGCTAGACGTTTTCGAAAGGTACTGAATAATTCTCATTAAATTCTGCAGTCTCTTTGTCTCTCCCTCACATATATACGGATCCCTAAGTTTCCTTTTAGAATTCTTTTTCACTTCAATCTCTATATATAGCTAGATATATCTATTAATTCTAGCTCCCCTTTCCTCATACATCTACCCATTGCCTACTTCTGGAATTCCAATCCAACTAGTACTTAAAAGAGTATCTCATATCAACTAATGGTACGGTCCTGTTTGGTTTATTAACAATTTATATTGCAATAATTTTTATTTAATAATATATTTTTATAGCCTATTAACGTTTTCTTGTAATTTTATTTTTTTTAAAAGAAAGGTTTAGTCTCTTCTTCTGATCCGCAATTTTTCAAATTTGGGTAGACTCCTATACAACTAGACTAATCCACTCACTCTTTCTTGTATATATTTTGTGTTCATGTTCATATTTTATACTATTTTTTTTTTTTTTTGGTTTATTTTAGGTCTTTTAAGAAAATAAGTTAATATTGTTCTTTTGATCTACTATAGAAAAGTTTATTTTACACTAGCTTGCAGTTATAATTGTTTAATTATTTTTGTAAATTCTATTTTATATAAATTTCGATCGATCTGCTATAAAAGTTTATATATGGACATAGACATTATTGATACAAAATATTCATTTAATAAGATGTTAAACTGTGCCCATATGACCTAGGTTAAATTTCTAAAAAAAAAAAAAAAAAATCGCAATGCATAAATGTTAATTAGTACCATAATTAACGCTTGTTTTAAAGGCAAGTTCCCATTAACTAACTAATAAAAAAAGGCCCATATTTTTTGCCTAAAGCTAGCCCCAAGAAGTCTTAGGCTGCATTGTATATATGGTAGATAGAATCGAATGTTCGAGGGACAATGCCTCGCCTTATTCTAGCCATTTTCATTAATTATGGTTTTACGAATTTTATATTTCAGTTCACAATTATACCGGAAAACCGCTTGGATTGAGTGACTTTTATTGATTCCATGTCGATTTTAAAAGCGTGTAGCACTTATTTTTAACGAGAGCATGTCATGCAAGTTAATTTTTTATTGATTCCATCTCTTTGAAAACAAATATTGGATTAACTTTTTTATTATGAAAGTTTGTAGTGGCAATGATCTCTAATATGAGAAGAGCATTCTCTCCACCAAATTTTATGAGAAAGTGTTCAATCTAGAAGTAGGTGGTATGACTACTCAAAATTTTTAACAGCAAAAAGTGTACATATACATAATTTTTTTCGGTACACCTACTTCTAGATTTAAGCTTTTGACCAAACTTTGTTGATAAAATCTACTAAATCACAATATCATCGATCTCAATCCACCAAATTTTATTTCATATAAAAATTCATCCATTTATATATACTTCAAAATGGGTAATCTTTTTTCTTTTCTTTTTTTAACTTATAGGGAGGGCGATCTCTCTAGAAAGGGATTTAACATTTATAGCTTTTGTTGATTTCATTAATTGTTAATTACAGGAAGAACTTTGATAATGGAATGCAAAATTGGAGGTGAAAAGATCACTCATTTTGATCATAAGTTTGCACCAAAAGAAGCAGCAGCAGCAGCAGCAGTGAAGAATGAGGACTTGGAAATAGTGATTGATTATGCCCCACCAAGAAAGAAGGCCCCCATTCATAACTGATATATATTATATATATATATATATATATAATAGCATTGTTATACCTAATAGTTTCATTTACTGTTTACTAATACCGGATGTATTGGTAGATTGTACATTTTCAAAATGTACAATTTATTAATGTATCTAGTATGTATATTCAAGAGATGGAAGTCGGAAAGAATATCATATTCTATCAACCGGATATTCTATTGATTACTTTTAAGGATGTATGTGTAATTGCAAAATTAAAATTTAATTGGAAAAACAACTTATTATTAAGAACTCTTCGAAAATGAGAGGAGATATTTTATTATTTTTTCGAGTTTATATTGAATATCCAGTTATTTTGGGTGGGGCTCATAATAATAGTATTAACTGGGTGGGGCTAGATAATAACCTTGTATTACAATAATAGTATTAGCTAACACGAAGGGTGGCGCTAATTAAACATGCTAAAACATTTATAACATTTTAACATTGGCTCAGTCGTATAGGATTGAGGTAATGTGCGTGTACTCGGTCCTATAGAGCTGAGCCAGGTATTTTTTTTATTTCCAACAATAACTCAATCATATTGCACCGAAGTAAGTGCACATATTCGATACAATAAAATCGAGTAAATGAGATGGAGTGTTACCGAGTAAAATGGTGTATATAATTAGTGCCTACCAACATCAAAGTCTCGGGAGTGGGTAGGTCAATGGTATAATTCTCATTGTTATAATTTTATTTTTATTTCTTAAAAAATATTTGGACAAAAAGTACGATGTCTTTCATAAAAAATAAGAAAATGACGTGCTTCCAAATTCTCCTTTTCAAACTACTCCTAAAATTTAATTATTTTTATGATCATTATCCATCTTTACTTTACAACCCATGGGACCCAACATTTTCATGCACCGTCATGTGTACATAACCCTAATGTAATTTTTGTAACAATTTAATTGGCTCCCAAGTGCCAAAGCATATTATTCGTGTGTATAACACCCACGTATCCATACTGATATAGAAAGTCTACATTTTAAGGTATTTATAAATTGAAACACCAAAATTTTGGTTTTCCTATTTAACCCTTATACTCATTGTTTTGCAAAAAATTATATTGATTCAAACTCAAAACCTTTTGATTAATAATAATAATAATAATAATAATAATTTTAATCCATTAAACCAATAACTCATTAATATTTTTTCCCATTTTAAATTACGTGTGTGCATATATGAAATAAGACGTAAATATACGTCACGTATATTTCTATGTCTAGCGTATGAAAATTGAGGAAGGGATCACAACAGATACCGGGTAGGGGTAGTTTCTGAATTAGATAAATAATAAGTCAAAAAGTCTTTCAATTTATCTGCAATCGCAATGCAACCATCCTTTCTTTCCAAATTCCAAAAACCAGTCTCTTCGCACATTAGACTATATATATATATACATCCATGCCATTAACTTTAAAAGGAAAAACCTTCAAACTTCGACGCGGAAAAAAAAAAAAGAATGCAATTTATCTGCAATCGCAATGCAACCTTCCTTTCTTTCCAAATTCCAAAAACCAGTCTCTTCGCACATTTAGAAGTAACCAAACACAATATATATATACATCCATGCCATTAACTTTAAAAGGAAAAACCTTCAAACTTCGACGCGAAAAAAAAAAAAAGAATGCAAAACCAAACCAATACACTGCGAGATAAACACTCCATATATTACATAAACACTAATGTCACAGCCATGTCAATCAAAATATAACATGTACATATATATATATATATATGCTCTCTCATATGGCCTATTATGTAATCTTACTAAAGCAACGGACTTAAACCTCTCTGACCATCAAGTACTAAATGCCTAGCTTTAAACCCTAAAATGATCCCAAAAAATGGCAGCCTTGTGAGCCTTACGGAAAAAAATTGTAACTTCAAGAACACTAAAGCAATTTGCAGAGACTCTTCAAGAACCATCACTTACAGGTAGAGAGGAACAATTTTCTCGGTGTTTGGAAATTTTCTCATAGAAAAGCAAGCTGGCCTCTGCGGCAAGAACGTCTTTCTCGGCAACACTGTAAACATCAGAATCCGAAATGCAAAACCAAGGAGAAGATGATCCATTAGGGTTTGCTTCAGCTCTGGCTCTTCTGTAAACCATGTAGTGCCCGCTTCCGGCTCTTCCAAAGTGCTGCACAACGGAAACTAGACGATACATATGATCTTCTGAAGGGGCGGTCCGGCAGGTCCCACCTACCTGCACCCAAGAAAACCACGACATCCAGTGAAATTAGAAGTAGGTCAAGAGCAACATTTGGTTGCAAATACTCTCTCTCTCTCTCTCTCGCTCTCTGAAAGAGTTCATATGGTAATCTATGATACTTTTTGATTCACTTACTTCCAAACTTGTGACTAATAATTTGAGAGGGAAGAGGAGGTGTATCCATTTAACATTTCTGGCAATCCTAACCGAAATTTTCAAAATAAGTTATGGCCACATATGTACAAATTTATAGCATGTGTGTAACAAACTTAGCGTTGTGGGCAGGCTGCTGTATAAATTATCTAGGCCTATTATGAATTTGAGTAAATTTACCCCAAGTCTCTAGAACCAACACAGTTGACCACAATGGCCTTAAACTGATTTTTGTACTCATGGCCATTGAATTTTGCACTTCGCACCCGAGTGGCCCCATGGGTTTTATGGCTATGATGTTTTAGCAATGTAATGGATATCCATCCCTAAAGGTCCGCCTGCAGCTATGAAACATGCAAATCCTTGGTAAAAGACGATGTTTTTTTTTTTTTTGGCGAATTGCATGTTTCATCGCTAAATGTTTACTTTTAGCGATGAATATCATCATGAAGTGAAACATTGGTTGCCATAAATTCTGAGGACCACCAGGGTACGAAGTGCGTAATTTAAGGGCCATAGGGGTACGAGTGTGTATAGAGTCTATGAAAAAATTTAGATCCAATAATAAGTGTATACTTAACCAACCTTATCATTCGACTGTATAGGTATATTTGTTTCTCCTTGAAAAGCTTGGCTATTCATGTTAGCCGAGACTCCAATAGCACTTTGAGTAAATTCATCCGCAACTACTGGTGCTGAAAAATTGTTATTCCCCATTTGCCCACGAATGCCGTTTAACATTCTTGTACTAAGATGGTTGGAGTAAGTAAATGATTGTTGATATTGGGCCTTTAACCCACTCGGCAAACTTTCTTTGTAGTTCTTTATCCCAACACCAGAATTCATGTACCGGGAAAGGTTTAAAGTCAAGGGAAAAGAGATATGGCCCTACAATCATCAAAATGCAATTATCCATATTAAGAGAAAAACTATCATTGCAAGCATATGCAAAAGAAAGAAAGAAAGAAAGAAAGAAAGAAAGAAATTAAAAAAAAAAACTTGTCTGGAATTGACCGACGATATGGATCAGGTCAGATGGAACAGGTTGGTTTGGTGCGGGTTTGGCCAAACCCCAACCCAACTAGCTTAAAAATATGGCCAACTCGAACCCGAACCCAGGTTTATATGGCCGACAAACCCAAACCCGTCCTGCTTAAGAATATATATGGCCGACTTGAACCTGAACCAGCCCCATTTATATCATTTGCTCAAACCAATCCCACCCCGACCTATGGTAATTATATGGTATTATAAGGGTGTTTATAAAATTATATATATAGATTGGGTCGAAAGGATTAAATTTACACGAACTCCGACCAAGCCTCAATTCGTGGCTGGTTTTTATTTCAGAACCAATACCCACCCCACTAGTGTCGGGTCAAAAACCTGTCGGATTGGCTATTTTGCCATCCTGAGTACTGTCGGGTCATGTTTCAAACCACATATATGGTGCGTGAAGTATCAAAATTAGCTCTACCCATAGATGTCCCAATTACACTCGTGCATAATCATGTTGGGACCGTGCATGACCCAATCATGTCAACCCATTTTTGACGGGTCTGTGGGGTCCACCATTGTTGACTTAGACAATTTAAAGATCAAATCTAATCCATTAATTTCTTGTCATGTTAATAGGGCATGCCGAAAATTGTTTGTTTTATCCAGAATAAAGGTTTACAAGAATATTTATGGCTGACCTTAAGCAGGGACAATGGGTGTATGTCGTGAGTGAAGTACCAACTTCATCACGATCAATTTTAGATCAAAATATGTTTCCTATTGCGAGTTTCGGTACGTTGATTATGTTCTTAAAAGGAAATTAGACTCTTAGTTTGGGACATCCCAAAAAGGAATATTGGACTCTTTTTTTGGGACATCCTAAAGAAAAAATCCGGATCCAGTCCCAGAGATGGAAATAAAGGATGCAGTCTACAACCTTTTTCTTCTTTTTTTTTCATAAAGGATGCGATCCCTTGCAGATATAGTATTTGGGTATCTGCTTCACAATATCTGGTAGATACTATGAAATTGAAGTATCTACCAGATACTGTGAGTCAGATACACATATACTATAAATGCCAGGAATCTCATCCTTAAAAAATGTTCTGAACCGCATCCTTTAAACAGGGACCGGATCCTAAAAGCCCAAAGTATTAACTACGCAAGGCTGCAAATTTGCATGTGAGAAAAAAATTTGAGCAAAACAATAACTAGGAGAAAGACTAGAAATCTCAAGAAAGTTGCTTCCTCTGAAGCAAGTCGTGTAATAAGTTGTGCTACCCAAGTAAATGAAACACTTAAACATGATAAATTCTTTGAATCCATACTTTTGAGGGAGTCTTTCAGAATTGTATAGAATTAATAGAGAAAAGAAAGTACCTGCAGCTTCACAAGGTCTCCAAACACATTCACCGAAGCACGTTGTATGTGAAGGCATAAAATCTGCAAGTATACAATCAAATATTAGTTAGACAAAAAGAAGTGATAATATGCTGACTTTATATTTGCTAAACTACATTAATATACTATTTTTAACTCAAATAAGTTTTAGTTATTTAACTACTACTAAACTAATAATAACAGTAACAACCACCACCCTTCACCTGCTGGAGTAAAAAAAGTAAATATTTCAGTTGATGAACAGCTCAAATAAAGATAAGTGAAAAATGGGGCTTTAAAATGAAATGTGTATTTTCAGCATATAAGTTATCTTAATGCCAAAGAGACCCTAATTCAATGTTCTAAAAAGCGCTTGCCAGAATCAGGACAGCAGGAGGGGGTCTAGTGGCAATTCATAAATGCCGTGATTTAACTGTTTCGCTCATGGTTTCGGTTTGGCACCCACTGAAACCAAGACTCAGTGCAGTTTTGGCAGGTTGATTAATTATTTGTTTAGTTACTCTTAAAAATTTATAATATTACAACAATCTGACTTTACTTCTAAAGAGGAAATTAAGAGTTCAATAATTGAACATTCTCATAGAGTCGTAGCTGACACGTAAAAAAGTTATTTGCCCCCCAAAACCTCCACCACTTCTTTACACTAATTTAAGAAGCCCAATTGATCTTTGGGCATCACTTTAGGTTTCTATATTGGGAAAAATAAGTTATGGTCCTTACCTTTGGACTGCGAGCAATATGTAGTTCCTTGAAAGTGTGAGAAAAACCATTAGACCATGGTAGTGATCCAAGACGAGAGAGATTTTTGCAGTCACAAGAATCTTGCTTGCTACAATTCTTAAGTTCTTCAATATCTGTCTGACAATAAAGGGCACAAAAACCAAGTAAGTAGAACTTTCAAACTCTCCAGAAAATGGTTAGAATTCAAGTTCTATCATGTAGGCCTTCTTATCCACAGAAAATACGAGAAACTCACTCCTAGACAAAACGCATCCGGAAATAGTTAGAAAATACGAGAAACTAAAAAGGGAGACACTCCAGTGTCTCAATTTAGAAGCCTCACTTTCCTTTTTTGGAACGTCTGAAATCAAGAGCCTCATTTCATTTTCTGGGACATGAATGAATGTGCCATATCTCACCATAGTAAAAATGTTTTATTCTTGACCATTGACTATGTTGAAAATTAGTATCTCTCTACAAAAAGAAATGCAAAAGTCAAACTGAGACCATAAATTTGAAACGGAGCGAGTTTTAACTATTAAGACCTCCGATTTTGGATTTGGAACCCTAAGTTAGTTTTGCTGAGTAAGCTCAAGTTGCACATTAAGGAAACTAAAATTTTGTATGAAAAAATTACCTCATTCCCCTCTATCAAAGATAAGAACTTAATTGCAGCAATATGCCAACAGTTACTGCAGCGGTAATTTTCAAGTAGTTCTGCAGCACAAAACTGCTTCAAGCAATCCTCCACAGAGCATCCAGCCATCTTTGGATTACATGCAAAAAAAAGAAGGCAAGGGGCTTTGTTACCGAAATTATCATAGTAAATATGGACCGAATAAGAATTTTAAGTAAGATGCTTATTGTTTTATATAGACATACAATGGTACAACCACCACTGAGCACAGGTGAAAGGTGCAAGCTGTGGAAAAATTGAAAATCCAGAGAGATCTGCAAAAAAGATTTAAGTAAGATAAATAAAATAGCCTACATTTGCAAATAAAAAATCATGAATAAAATAAAATTAATAAATTAAAAGAGGTGTGTGGTGAAAATGTGAGAAAATGGCCCATCATTGAATAATTCTTGCACAGGAGACCTCCATAACTAAAATCAAACACTAATGATGATTATAAAGACATTTTCTAATATACGTAGGATATGGACAGTTTGGGGATGGTCAAATAACTAGTATATATTCATAAAAGTCAAAAGAATTAAAATGAAAGCGAATCTCCAAATAAATTAAATATCTATAAAGTATCAAACTTTGATCCTTTTATTTAAAGAAAAACTACACTTGTAAGATCATATTGGAAAAGTTTCCGGAGGAGAATATATTGGATATACCTAGTATATACACCAAACCAGTGGTGAAGCCCCATGTGGGTGTGAAGGGTTTATGTGGTGTACTGTCACAAGATACATTAAGTGCATCCAATATTTTCTCCTCCCGCAATGTTAAAAGAGTGAATCCATCACGTCCCGGTCCATCCCAGTAAGATACTCTCCAATTTGAGCTCAAGCCAGCAGGGTTTTGCTTTTTCCTCAAAATGGGCCTCTTACTGGGAAGAACTAGTGACCACACACCCATACCACATCGGTTTACCACACCCAGGCGATGTGGGATTAACACATGTAGTATGTAACCTGCCAACAGCTACTGCAGCCAAACTGGGGCATACACAGCCTGCGCACAACACTAGGGTCGTTATAGTAGGTGCCAGACACGAATCAAACACATACGTGTGTCCCAAGGGAGTGCTGGTGTTGCATAGCATATCAACAATTTAGATAACTATTTTACGATACATTTTTATGAGTACCATGCCACCTGAAACGAACAACTTTGACAAGTCAAAATGCTGCCAAGAATCCCATCAAAAGGACCAAGAAAACTTCTCTGCCATCTTTCGTGCTCACTTTGAGCCGCCCTCCTCTCTAAAGTAATAATCCTACAATTAGCCAAGGTACTCACATCTCCTAGGGAGTTCTGATTTGGGACAAAACATTCTGATAATTCTTCTCTTAAGGAAGACAAAATGTGAAAAAATGCTTCTTCTGCATCCTACACACAAGAAAATACAAATTATGCTGCTATTTATAAGTGGATTAAACTACCCTAATGGTCCCTCAACTACGGTCAGAGTTTCAAAATGGCCCCTGAACTAAAAATCGTGCCTATTGAGCCACTGAACTATCTTCTGCATTTCAAATCACCCCTTCTGTCCATTCGGAAAGGTAAAGCAGACCACAAATGACCATTTTTAAGGGCATTTATGTCCAACAACTGAGAACATATTGTAAATTTGTAATCCATAAACCAGGTCACGTGTGGTACACATGACCATTTTTCATCTGCTTTAACATTCCAAATGAATGGAAGGGGTGAATTGAAACACGGGTGAATTCAAGGGGTATTTTTAGCTCATAATTACTCAAAAAATTGATCACAAAATAAAAAAGGTACCTGTTGGCAGGTTAGATTGAAATTATGAATGTAATGATCGATTGCAAGCATCACTCTCCGTGGACTCAGTACCTCCCTTCCATGTCGGAGTGTACGCAACTCTGTAGACATATAAAGCTCATCATCAGTTAATGATAAACAGGGAAGATCATATTGACACAAGTTTCAATTAGAGAGAGCACCCTTTTTTAATGTCTAAGTCTCTTCCTTTATCTACAAGTCTACAAAGAACGAAAATCCCCCCTAGGTGAGACTCAAACTTGGGATCTCTCCCAAGTATGAGTGGTTGCCTTTTCCAACTAGGCTAGCCCACTTACTCAAAGAGATAGCACCTTGGTATAGAGAATCAAGTAACTTATACTTTATAACTCAATTCATCTCACTAGTAGCAAAGGTTTATCCATATTCAAGTTTATTATATACACAAAAGGACTAAAAACGATGCATCTAACATCTTCTTAAGCACTTAATACACTCAAACAAGCTAAAATCAGAATCAAGTGATACAGTTATAGTAATGGCCAATTAATTTGATACATAACAAATACTTAGCATGGCCAACAAACTGTGATTGCCAATTAATTTTATGCATAATCAGTACTTAGCATGGCCAACAAACTGTGATCACCACCAAGTAATTCCTTTCAACCATGGTAAGATTCTAGATCTACTACTCAAAGATTCTGCATGAATATTAAGAAAGTCACTTTTCAACCATTTTCTCTCATTGATGTGGAAATGAGAAGATTATATTTTATTTTAATGTATTTATATTTAAGGATAATTGTATAGTATTTATATCTATTTAGGGTTTAGGATTATACATCTATAATTCTATGTTCAGGGTAATTAGGAGTATATTTGGTAAATATCTAATTAAGGGTATTTTGGTACTTCATATTAGATTAGGGTGCTTAGTAGTCTATAAATCATCTTGTAATTATTGTTATTATCAGAGCTGAATTATGTTTTGATAAGCATATTGCTTAGGGTTTGTGAGCCATCGCCTGTGAGCATCCTTCTTCCCCTTCTTTATTCTTCAATTTCTATATTGTTCTGCGTCACTCATTCTAATACATTATGGGATTTCATTGAATCAACAATGGCAGTTGTGATATGTTGAAGAGTATGATATACATTGTTGGCCCACTAGTTAAAAGCTTAAGTTTTGGGTGAGATGGTTACTAACATGGTTAGTTAGGTTCTGCAAGGTCTCGATTCAATCCTCCCGCTTGCATTTGTTTCCCCCTTTGTGTTTGTGCACAAAAGTGCACCTTTGTTTGGCTGGTTTGGCCTTTGGTTTCGTTTGTCTATCCACGTAAGTGGCTCGCAGACAGCCTACTTAAAAGCTTAAGCTTTTGGGTGAGATGGTTACTAACATGATCAAAGAGGTGGCTTTTAGTCTTCATAATGATACAAAACGTATTAAAGACAGCCTAATAATCCATCCTAACCCTCCCAAAAGCACATACACTGAAATTTTATACCATCCCATATTTCAAAAAATAACCCTACACATATTTTGAAGTTTGTGCAGAGGTTTTGGCAAGAAAAACTGCAATTATTTCACATTTCTGTCTTGTGGTAGACTTGTAAGCCCTTAGAGTATAAAGTTTGTGTGCTATGATTCCTCCAACGTAGCTGCCTTGGGTCATTGAAATACATGACCAAAAGTAGTAGCTTTCCCTAGATGCTAATATCGTGAATTCATAGAAATGTAGTATTGCGAACCCAGGGGTAGAACTAGCGTTGGAAACCGCTTGCAAGGGAAGAGTACCCATGGCTACATATATCACTCCCAAAATTATGTATTTTTTCATGTAGGAGTTGGGTTCATAACAATTCACCACATCCGCAACCTTCATCCACATCCTTTCCACTTCTGCGTCTTCACTCACCAACCATTTTCAATGGCTTGGCACTAGGAATGCCAAGTCATTTAATACAGCCTGTTGTTTTCCCCTTCAACCACACGTCGTCCAGTCTCATACCCAGCATGGTGCCTAATCTGATACCGATTGTTTCAAACCCATGGGTAGAACTAGCCCCTGGAATCCATCTTGCAAGGGAAGGGTGCCATGGGTTCCTATATCACTCCCAAATCATCTATCGTTTCAATATGGCACTTGGGTTCATAACATGCACAACTAGTTATAGCGAAGCATGATTTTTCAAAAAAGTAAATTGCTTTTACATGAAATTCGAAACTGCTTGTACGTCTGCATGCCTTCAATTTTGTTTAAACTTTATTAATTGATTCTGTAAAAAATAATTGAATCATCACGATAACATCACATGTCAACAAAAATTGAGCCTTGTCATCAACTCAAAGTTCTATCAATATGGCACAGCTAAACCAATTCTAACGTGTCACCTTAGTCGCACATTACCTTGCAATAGAGTTTCCAAGGAAACTGCAAGTGGCATGCTTTCAACTCGTTCCTCAACGGACAAATACTCAAATTCCTCCAACATATTTTGAAGGAAACTTGGAAAACATGAACAGCTAGCCAGAGCCTAGTTTAAATTTACAGCAAACAAAATTTAATCACAATATAGCTCAACAAAACTGCAACTATATATATAGGGTAAATAATAGTCATCCCCCTAACTATAGCTCATTTTCTCCTTGCCCTCTTAAGCCACAGAGTGAAGGAAATCTCTTCAACTATTCAATTTTTACACTTGACAATATTTAGTTCTCATGAGGGTTTTTGCACAATTTTAGACAAACTTGCTAAGCCTTTCATGCAACCTCCTCAACTTTTGATGGATTTTACACCCAACGTAAAAAATGAGGGTAAATGGTTTTGAAAAATAGCTGATAACGAAATGCATCAAACATGTCCGGTACGTTACACCGCGTATCCCAATACTGGTATTTAAAACAAAAAACTGAATACTTTAAAGGGAATTTTCAATTCAAATAATCTTCTTTTATAGTTTAGGAAGGGCAGAATGAAATAAATTCTAGGGTTTAAGGGGATTTACTACAATTTCACCAACAAAATATCAAACGGAGAAAAATTGACGATTACCTGCAAAATAACATTCAAGAAACAATTGTTGCCGAGATTTTGCAATCCGGGTACTAACCGAAACTTGTCTGAAAGAGTATCTCTTGTATCTGAAGAAGACCAAGTTAAGGTAGCAAGATTTTTTATATTACCTTCTCTTAGAGCAAAGAACAAACCAGCAACACCCAGTAGACTAGCAACTGATAGATTAAACCCAGAGGCCGAAACCCATTGGGAGTTTGATGAAATCGCAGCAAACCCATGTTTGAATTGGTGAATTAGTGAATGAAGGCTTATGTCTCCTTGGATTTTTACCATGTCCGAAACGGGTGAGAATTGAAATTAATGAAACGGCAAGTGTGTTAATAGTGATGGGTTGTATGTAATTGACCAATTGGGAATTAACAGTCACCAGAATTCATTTTGATTTCCCGGTGGAAAACTGCGTGGGTGTCCGCCGCTCTCGCGAGGGACGATAATGATTTCCTTTGCTCTCTGTCGATCAAACTCTGTTTTGTTTTCTTTCGTTTTCTTCCAAATACAAACACGAAAATCGTCAAATTATTTAAGTTTTATAAAATTTAAAAGGCCACGGACTAACTGCCGCAATAACAATTATATTTTTATTAAGAGTGTAGTATATTTTTTTAAAAAATTTATATTATATAAGGTTTAAATTATGTTGATATAAGATTAAATAATTTTATACAATTTTTTTAAAATTTAAAATTTATTAATTTTATTAATGAATTAGTTATTTTTGTTATATTTATTAAACACACAAAATTTTAAATTAATTAAATATTTATAATCATTTAATTGGTGCATCTAGTTTTTTAAAAAATTTATGAAGTTCATTACTTAATAAATAACATGATTATGATGATGGTTTTGCAACTTCGATTAACTTAATTTCTTGTATCCTTCTTTGATATATAATAACAATATAATCTAACGGATAAATTGATAAAATATAAAGTGGAGAAAAAATTATTGATGGTTGTAAATTTTTTTATTTTATTCTCATTATAACCGGAACTTTTCTCTTTTTATATTTTATATTATTTTAATAATTATTATAAATACCTTACAATGATATCACCTAATTTAATATAATGGCTAATGTAGACTTCAAATTTACAACAACATAATTACTTATAACTAAAATAAGAGGTTCAATTGTTAAATTTTTTTATGTTAAAGCTTCTTTTGATGTCAACTTGTATCTTGATTGATATTCTTTTCATGTATTTTTTTAAAAAATGTTGAGTGGGACGTGACATCAAAATGTTAGTTGTGTGCACTTTTTACCGTAGTAATTATAAAATTAAATAAAAAAAATTATATTATTAGATCATTGCTTAAAAAAACAATTTCTTTTGATGGTTTTTCTTTTCCCTTTCTTTAAATAAAAAGGAAACAAAGAAGGGGGGAATCCCCACCCAAAATTTATTAAAGTACTTCAAAATATATCAAAACTAAAAAAGAATATGCTTTTAATACAACTCAAACATTTGCTTTACTTCAAAGTGCACACAACTTAAATCTATACTTTATCTCAAATGGTTATATGCGTTTGTTGTATCCTTTGTGTTGTTTTTATCGGTGTGGATTGAATCTTAACCACCTCTACTTCAAGGTATAATTGTTTTATTTTTGTTATAACATTTATGATGATAGTAAGTATGATAAATCTGACATGTTTATTTATCTTATACGCATATACAGCAATGTTGGTGTAAATGCTACTTTATAAGATGTATATAAGAGATGTAAGATTTGTTAAGTTTCTTACTATATATATTTGCATAATAATATGTGAAATACTTCCAAAGACATTTGTTGTATAATGCGTGAAAATAGTCTTTCTCTGTCTAAATTACCCTTTTTTCCTCTTTCTTAATTACAATCATACGATGATTATTATATTATCCTTTAAATGCATTTTTTTTTTATTTTATTGTAAAATTATTTTAAAAGATATTTTAAGTTTGCACCCCACATTTTAATTTATTTTGATTTTACATCCCATTGTTAGTTTATTTCGTTAAGTTCCATTAATTATTTACTAAAGTGGCCAAAGTGCCCTCCTTTTAGCCTCTTCAACCTTGCTATCTTTGCATAATGTTCTTTAATTTATTTTCTTTATTTTTCATTTATATAAACTTAATTTGAATGTACTGAGTTTGCACTCCACTATGCATTCAATTTCATATTGGGGTATATTTTTTTCAAAATCTTTATTTATATTGTTATTATTTTGTTATATATTTACTTCCATTATGGATTTCAATCACTTTTCATTTAATTTCATATGTAATAGTAGTACTATAGGAAAAGTGGATGTGAATTATCTACTGAAGTAAGAAGAGGAAGGAAAGCTTTGTAAAGAAATATAAAATTAAAAGTTGTTAATTTTAACTTAATTCTATTATACTTTAGAACAAAAAAAAATATACTCTCGGAGAAAACTAAAAAGACAAAGTAAAAACAATTGAGATTGATGATGAGAGTATATTATATATATATATATATATAACAACTAAAACTATAAATAAAGTAAAGAAATAGTAATGATATAATGCATAGTGTTGTGTATATTTATTACATGAGATTATATATATACGGTCCGGTTCAAATGCGAACTTAACTTTACCAATTTGTGTGAATTTTCCCTTGGACGGCGGGACGCACTCATAAAGCAACCTTTGGGCTTTGGCTCACTCTTTTGTAAAATAAAATTCGCACTCTTCGTTAAGTAAGCTTTACTACAAATAAAATAAAAAAAAAACAACAATTTATCTCTCTTCATTAAGTAACCCACGTTCTTCTCTCTCCCCATTCTTTTCTTTTTCTTCTTCTTCTTCATAATTCTTTTTCTGTCAAATTTTTCTTCTTTCTCTTAAAACATGACTGAGCTATCAAAATCCATTTTCATAAATCAAAAGTAAGTGCACGAATTATCTCTCTCTAGATTTCGAAATAGGTCTTTTTTTGGCATTTTTTTCTAGATCTATGAATTGATCATTGGTTATGCTTGTTTATAAAGTTGTTTTATTCTTCAAGGTTGCTTCATACTTAAAATAATCTTGCTTTATACTCAGAATCCCATGTATTCTTCAATTAAGATTCACACTCGGAATTTATTTTCCGGGTGTAGACACCCCGATCCGTGACCCCCGCAAGAATCCTAACGACCTTTGAGAAATACTGTTTATGGAGTCCGGAACCCACCCGAACACCTGAGACTGCCCCGAAAGGGTTTGTTGGCCAAACAAACCTATTCGTAAGGGGAATTGTCGCACAACAAATCAGTATGTCGCGCGACAATCTCCCCTGTGTCGCGCGACAAACCCCTCTGACACCAGACCATCCACTCTCTGACACATCAGTCTGTCAGAAACATCACTTCAGCCGTTTGTCGCGTGACAGGATACACATTATCGCACGACACATGCCCTTTCTGGGGAAGTGTCGCGCGACAATCCTCCCCGAGCAGTATAAATAGCCAACACCCCGAAGGGTTCAGGGACAGCGACTGGGGATCTAAGAATTCTAAGTTTTAAATCTGATTTTCTAATATTTCGTCAAGCATTCTTTATTATCGTCTTATTTCTGAAGAATTATCGAATCTATTCTCGACACTCGACGTGTCCCGTCTCTAGAATTGAATTCTCAGAAATATCTAAAGAATGAAAAGATTATTATTACCGGAGATCTCTCTGCTGTATGATATTTTCTTTCTTATTATTATTCTCGTCGGGAAGGTAAAAAAAAGTCTCTTCTAGTATTTAACATTAAATATATGTGTACTTGTTTTACTTCCTTTGTTCTGTCCACGTTTTATTTGAAAAAGCTTATTGTCAAGTTATAAACAGTCTACTGTTTTCAAAACAAAAGACCTTGATAAAACTATTTGCAAAATCAGAAGAGTAAGTACTTTATCATTCAGACAAAATTCTGTTTTCAAAACCCGAACCGATAAAACTTACTTAGGAATTAAAACCCGGTATATCCTGTATCTCCCTTAGAATGCGATGTGTCTGGTAGAACTCCCTTCAAGAGTTCTAATTCCACATTAAATCAGTCCCGATACGAGATCCAAACTCTTTCAAAAAAAAAGTTAAAACCCGAGAAAACCGTCATTATCTGAGAAATAACATGGGAAGCTCCCTCCAAAATAAAACAACTTTTATCACTTATATTTACATATTTCAAAAACACTGGATCTCGGAACACAAATGTTTTTATCCTTTTCCTCGATTCCCCCAGAAATTAGGGTTTTTCACTAGAAAGTAGTAGACTGTCAGTAAAAGCATCCAAGTTTTTCAACATAAAATAAACATATAAGACCATTAGAGAGCGAAAGGGCGGAATGGGTGCTTAACACCTTCCCAATCCGTAACATAGTTTTCAAACCCTATAGAATCCTGGTTTCGTAGACAAACGTGTAAAGAAAGGCTTATCCGTAGCCTTTTCTCTTAGATGACCCTTTTTGTCCGTTTTCTTGTAAAACATACTGGTGACTCTGAACGAACCCTCTTACATCTAGAAATAGGATAGAGGGACACCCGATATTGACATATCAATGCAACGAAGCAAATGGAACGACGGAATCCTTTCCGACGTTTCAGACGCCCAAGGATGGGAGCGAGACCCGGGGGTCGCATTTACGGATTTTCACAGTGGCGACTCTGCTGAGGAGACTAGAAAACTATACTCTTATATGTGGACTTTTTGTTTATTTTTTAAATACTTGCTTTTACTGCTTTCCCTACTTATGTTAATTGATTGAGAAGAAACTTTTTTCTAAAAATAGAAGTTTTCAAAAATACGTAATAAAGATAATGATATTTATAAAACCAACCTTTCGAACTTTGCACACACTTTCACAAATCATGCATTGGTTCTACGAGTGTGAATTTACCCCCAAACCCTCGGAAGTATTATAAGTGAGTAGGGAGTTGGCTTGCTTGGGTCAACATAAATCGAAAGCATTTACTTCCACTCTCCTTGGTCCAAGTACGCCCCCGAGGTATATCGAGTGACGAGAACACTCACGTACCCGGGAAGTATATCAAAAGGCTCTTGCACGTACCCGCCCCTAGGGTATATCGCAAGGTCTTGCCAAATATGAAGGAGCCTGAAGCCTTAACCGTTCATACACCTGTGCTGCATGTAAGATCGAGTCGGCTAAAACACATGTCAAACAGTCGTAGGGGATGTACCACCCTACGGCTTACTTTACATCACCTTTTAAAACACCCGAGTCTCTTCTCTGTGATTTAATTTTAGTGGTTCTTTTGGCAAAAATCGAGTCGCACCGTAGTCTTCCTTCATTTTCGCCACGTGGTTTCATCTACAGTCGTAAAGCGACAACAGTCTGAAAGGTTGGGCCGGTCGAGATTATACCAGAAGATTAGTGAGACCAAGCAAATTCGCAATGGCCGATGGACGCGAGAATCAAAAAACAGATCAGAGCCTAGCCGAGGCATCAGCAGTTCAGCCAACCTTAGCCGAGATGCACCGTTTGCTGATGACCGTCAGCAAGAATCTAGCAAACCTCACGAACGAGCAACAAGGTACCCAGATTCGAATAGAAGAGTTGTCAGCCGAATGAGCCGCACCACCAGGGTTTGAACGACTACCACCGAATCGATATCCGAACCAAGGACTGTCATCACAAATACTTCCCCCAGTCCAAGGAACCAACCCACCACAAATGGGTCCCATCACAGTCGGTCCCATCCAAACCGACCCCAACAATCAGAATTAATGGGCCCTAGATTCAGGCCCTACTTATCAGCAACAAGAGCCACCCATAGTTTGGCCGCAACCCCAAGTACAACAGGGTTTTAATCACCAGTACTAACCATGGCCACAAGTCCCCGCAAGGGCCATTCCACCCCGGCCCCAGTAGCCCATCCTAATGAATACTTAGACATCAACCGACTTATAGCAATATATGCAGAATAGGTCATAGCTCGGGAATAGCCCGACGAGGGGTTAAGAGAAAGTAAAGAAATGAAGAAACTAAATAAGCAGATAAAGGTTCTGCAAAGGGGGATTTCTCTAATAAAAAGAGCAGACGAGATTACAGACATGAACGCCTTCTCCCTCTACCCAGAAGTAAAATTACCCCAGAGATTCAAACTCCCTTCCATCACCAAGTTCACGGGAACCACACCCCCTAAAACTCACCTTCAATCCTACATCAGATCCATGCAAGTGTCCAGTTGTGGAGAGCCGAAGTTAGCTCAAACCTTTCACATAACTCTCACGGGGGTTGCCCTGAGATGGTTTTTTGATCTGGAGAGACACCACACAAAGACTTGGGGAGATATCGTCAAGGAATTCATGAATAAATACGGGTCCAACGAAGATTTAGAAATTAACCGCAAGTACCTAGAAATGGCCAAGCAAGGTAAGAAGAAAAGTTTCAGCGATTTCGTCACACGCTGGAGAGAGATGGCCTCCCAAATGTCCAAGCGGCCCAATAAAGAAGAACAGTTGGAGATTATACAAAAAAATTTACGCCAACTGTATTGAGTTACATGGAAAAGCATGTATTCTCACACTTCATAGCCCTGTTAAGCATGGAGTCTCAAGTATAGGAAGAGTTGGCCAAGAAGGCAGAGATCGACACTAAGAAAGCCGCATACACCGGAAGAAAGACGGCCACTCTATCCGTAAACCAACTAAGCTCATACCCCTATTAACAAAACCCGTTTCAGCAGCCACAATAAGCACCTACGATGAGTTGGCCCGCACAAGGAGTCTCCTCAAGCGCCGAGGTTAAGAAAAGGAGGAACTTCTGCACCCTTCCCATTACCTTAGTCAAAAGCCTAGAACTACTCCGAAAGGTCGGACTAATCACTCCACTCAACCCGCGCCCTCCACCAAACCCTATTCCCAGCACCTGGAGAATGAATAAGAATTGTGCGTACCATCAAGCCACGGGCCATGACATGGAATGCTATTTGGCTCTTCGCCATCGTATTCAAGACCTAATCGAGGCTGGAATAATTCCCGCACCCGGCGGGCCCAATGTTACTAATAACCCCCTTCCCAACCATGCTCCACCTGCGGGAATTAACACCTTGACCACTGATGAAGAAGGTTTTGATCCCGTGGGACTCATTCGAGATAACCCAGCCTATAAGTCACATGCCGTGCCGCCAAAAAGGACTCAAGTTGCACTAGGCCTCAATCCAATAATTGACCAATAAATGGCTAAGATGAACTTTTTACCTGGACAGGGGTTAGGAAAGGCCAATCAGGGGATCTCACAATCACTTACAATCAAAACCAATCCTGAAAAATCTAGGATAAGATGGACCCAGGATAAGAAAAAACAACCATGGAAGTCCCGAGGCCTTCCCAAGAAGGCAATCTGTATGACAGAGACCACCCCCAAAACTTTTAGTTGGTCGACGGAACCAGAATCATCAGAAGCATCAGAGGGATCAGATCCAGCATCCCTTTAGATATAGCAAATTACCCGTTCAGGAAAGATATATCAGCCACCACCAATGGATGCCGAGAAATAACCTCCTCCTAAAGAAATATGAGAGGATCGAGTACTAAAATAGTTGAAGAAAATCCAGGCACACATCACCATTTGGGGTCTCTTGGTTGCCTCAAAATCTCACAGGACCGCCTTCATCAAACTCCTAGATGATGCCGTCATATCACTAGATTCCACGCTAGAACAACTGCCAAACATGATCGGGTCACTTACAGTCCAAAAAATATGTCGTTCTCAGATGAAAACTTATCTCCACTGGGAAAAAAATACAGTCTGGCTCTTTATATCACTGTTCAGACCCGAGAAGAAATTCTGCCACAGGTCCTCATCGACAACGGGTCGACTATAAACGTTTATCCCCTAAAAACTACTAGATGTCTGGGTATCTTAGATTCAAAACTTTCTATCAACAGTAACCGTTAGAGCTTATAACAACACTAGGCGGGCCGTTCTGGGTTCTCTAAAGCTTGATCTCATGGTCGATCTCAGAAACTTTTCGGCCGACTTTCAAATCATAGACGTTCCCTCCAGTTTTAACCTCCTGTTGGGAAGAGCATGGCTACATGACATAGGATCACTCTCCTCCTCCTTACACCAGAAGATCAATATACCATTCGAAGGGAAGATAATCACCATCCAAGAAGATCCTAAGAGAACCTTGGCGGATCTGGAATTATCTATCTTGGACATCGGGAGTCAAAGCATGCAGCTAGGAGGCTTTTCTTACGAGCCCCAAGTGCAAGCCCTCACCACCCAAAAAATCAAGTATTTTCTCCCTGATAATATCCCCGGTCTCAGCACCAAAATCACAAATATGCTGAGAATGATGAAATACTTATCTGGAACTAGTTTAGGAATGGGGCAGCCAGGATTACTTCAGGCCTTAGAACCAGTAACGAGGCATGAAAGAGAAGGTTTGGGGTACCAACACACCGAAGAAGACAACTAAGAGAAAAGGGGTCGAGGACATCAGTATCCGAGTTTTTGCTCTTTTAATGAGTTTTTGTCAAAGAAGGAGAGGACTTCTCCTTTTGCGGCTTCCAGGAGCCTTGGAGAAACGGCAACGTAGATAACCTTCTAGGATGAAAAATCTTCTATGAGGAGGACCTTTATATCAAGAAAAGTGTTATACACAGCTTCTCTACCAAGATAACGATCGGACCGAGAGAAGAAAGTGAAAACAAGAAAGATAAAGAGGAAGAAACGATCGGAGATCTTTTCGACGTCATGGCTCTAGAGGATGATGAGCCAAGAGACGACCCTGTACACCTAATACATGCTGATCTAGATTACTAAGAAAAGGGGGGAAAGAGTGAAATTGTAAGGGTAAGAGATAAGAGCGGGGGTAGGGCTAAGGAGGAGTCTCTCCTAGATTTACTTTTCAAACTTGTACCTGTAAGCACTGTTTTTAATAAAGAAAACTCTATTTTACGGTATTATGTTAGTTCTGATTCTGTAATTGCTTATATGGAAATAGAAAGACTAAATGAATACCCTGAACGGGAAGAACAGCGTGTACAAAGCGATGAGGGAGACACTCTTGTGATTAATCTTGGGACGGAGGAGGAAAGGAAAGAAGTTCGTATTAGGGCAAGTCTAAGTAAGACAGAAAGGGAAGAATTCACAAAAACTCTGAATGAGTACGAGGATATCTTTGCCTGGTCCTATACTGATATGCCAGCTTTAAACAGCCAGATAGTTATGCACGAAATACACACCAAGCCGGAGTACAGGCCCGTCAAGCAGAAATTAAGAAAACTTACGCCTGAGTGGTCCTTGAAAGTAAAAGAATAAGTGATGAAACAACTGAGTGTGGGGTTCTTACGAGTAATCGAGTACCTTTCATGGTTAGCCAACATTGTGCCCGTTCCAAAGGCAAATAGAAAAGTCTGCATGTGTGTAGATTACCAAGATCTCAATAAGGCTTGCCCAAAAGACGATTTCCCATTACCCAACATTGATTTGATAGTGGATAATACCGCCAACCATGCCTTGAAGTCATTCGTAGACGGTTTTGCCGGGTATAATCAGATCAAGATGCACCCAGATCACCAAGAGAAAACAACATTTATCACGCTATGGAGAACGTACTGCTACACCGTTATGCCATTCGGGCTGAAGAATGTCGGGGCAATATATCAGAGGGCAGCTACATCTATCTTTCACGACATGATTCACAAATAAGTAAAAGTATATGTGGACGACATGATAATCAAGTCAAAGGAGAGGGAAGGCCATGTACTAGCCTTACGGGTCTTTTTTGACCGACTCTGCCAGTATCAGATGAGACTCAATCCGCAGAAGTGTGTGTTCGGGGTAACTAAGGAAAAACTCCTGGGCTATATCGTCAGTAAAAAGGGAATCGAGGTAGACCCTGCCAAGGTTCAAGCTATTCGAGAAATGTCCGAGCCTCGTACTGAGAAAGAAGTCTGGGGATTTTTGGGTAATTTACAGTACATCAGCAGGTTCATCTCTCAACTCACGCAGACTTGCGAACCTATCTTCAAACTCCTGAGGAAGTTTTCACAAGGAGAATGGGACAATCAATGCCAGGGAACTTTTGATAGAATCAAAGACTACATCTCCAACCCCCCAATATTAGCCCCACCACAGATCGGGCTGCCACTAATTCTATACTTAACCATCATCGATTCGGCTGCAGGGACCATGGTAGCCCAACATCTGATCGATACACGAAAAGAACAGACCATCTACTATATCAGTAAAAAACTGTCCCCATTTGAGATAAACTACATGCTACTGGAGAAATCATGCACCGCTCTTGTTTGGGTAACACAGAAATTACAGCACTACATACTTGTTTTCTCGGTCATTCTGGCATCACGAATAGATCCACTAAAATACCTCTTCGAGAAACCAACTCTCTTAAACCGCATGGCAAAATGGTTATTATTGCTCTCTGAATTCGACATCACCTACATGACCCAGAAGGCAGTCAAAGGCAAGATCATAGTTGAGTACCTAGCTCACAATCCACTATTAAGGGATATGTTCGAAGAAGCCGAGTTTCCAGATGAAACTATCATAAATATCGAGATTGATGAAAACTGAAAACTATACTTTGACGGGGCCGCCAATCGAAACGAGAACTGGATAGCCATCTTGTTAGTCTCTCCAGACCAAACTCACTCTCCGGTATCATATCATCTGGACTTCTTCTGCACCAATAATATGGCCGAGTATGAGGCTTGTATAATCGGATTGGAGATTGCGCTCCAAAGGGGTATAAAGAGAATACAAGTGTACGGAGATTCGACATTAGTGGTCCACCAAGTTCTGAAGGAATGGAAGATCAGAGATGAAAAGTTAGTCCCTTTCCTTGCTCGGCTGAAGGATGTCGCAGGAAGATTTGAGCATTCGGAGTTCTACTATGTCCCTAGGTCACAAAACAGTTTTGCTGACGCACTAGCAACCCTGGCATCTATGATTAACATCCCGGAGGGGATGGAAGAAATAATTCTTACCGTACAAAGAAGATCAGGACCAGCACATTGCATGACCCTTGAGGTAGAGAATGAAAAGAATGAAGACTCAACCACTTGGTTTTACGACATCTGAAACCTGTTGAAAAATCATCGATATCCCGAGCAAACAGATAAGAGAACGCGGGTCACACTCAGAAGATTAGCATCAAGGTTCATACTTTGTGCCGGAAGGCTGTATAAGAGAAACTACGATGGGACCCATTTACAATATCTCACAGAAAAAGAATCCATTAAAATGATGGATCAAATACACGGGGGAGATTGTGGACCTCATATGAGCGGTCATACGCTTGCCCGCAAAATTATCAGACAAGGTTATTATTGGTCTACCCTGCAGAACAACTACATTAACCACGTACGCCGTTGTCACAACTGCCAAATCTATGCTAAATCTCAGAAACTTTCTCCGAAAGAGTTGTACAATATGACTACTTCCTGGCCTTTCGCAACCTGGAAAATCGACATTATTAAGAAGATTTCGTCCAAAGCCAGCAACGGCCATGAATTCATACTAATGGTCATCGACTACTTCACCAAATGGGTAGAGGCCGAGTCTTTCCAAACCCTTGACGCCAGAAAAGTGGCCCGATTCATCAGACGGAATATCATCTGCCAGTATGGGGTCCCACACGAGATCATCTCAGACAACGGCACCCACTTCGAAGGAGAGACTAATACAGTTATGGAGGAATACGGTATTATCTGACATAGATCTTTGCCATACAGACCACAAACTAATAGGGCAGTTGAGGCCGCCAACAAGAATCTGAAGAATATCCTAAGCAAGATGACCGACACCTGCCGGGACTGGCTAGAGAAGTTACCATAAGCATTGTGGGGATACCGCACCACCGAGAGAGTTTATACCGAGGCAACCGCATTTTTCCTCACATACGGAATGGAAGTAGTCCTCCCTGTTGAGCTGGAAATCCCCTCACTCAGAGTAATGCTCGAAAACTAAGTTAACGAGCTGGAATGGGTCCAGGCGCATTATAACGAGCTAGCCTTGCTAGATGATAAGAGATTGAGAGCTGCATACCACCACCAAGGATATCAAAAGAGAATCGCTCTAGCATTTAACCAGAAAGTAAAGACTCGGGGTATCAATAAGAACAATATTGTGTTGAAAGAAATTCGAGAGCCAGCCAGAGACCCAAGGGGAAAGTTTGGGCAGAAGTGGATGGGGCCATACATCATCAAAGAGATTGATTCAGGGGGTGCTACCATACTCACAGACTTGGACGGACAATTACTGCATTCACCAGTCAACATGGATCGACTGAAGAAGTATTACCAATAGATGTAACATGTATAGATAAGAACTACGTAAACCTGAGCCCCAACTCAAACTTATGTTTTTGAAAAATTAAAAAGGGAACGTAGGCAACCTGAGAAGTGACTTCAGGCCCGGTTTAAACATTATAAAGAAATTTATTTCTCATGAACAGTCCCTCGTATATTATTAAGGTGGTTCAGAACACCGAAAGTTACAAAGGAGATACAGCATACAGAAAGAACCTAATCCCTAGGGGTTGGCCAAGCAGGGTCCTCAGTGGCCAAATCAATTCGAGCCTCATCCAGGATCTGGTATGCAAAGACGATACTCTCCTATGTGGGCTCAGAATCCATGAACCGGAACCACTCCATTTGGAAGGGATTATCAATCAGCTCCCCTTCCAGAGAACCCCAATAAGAACGGATGATGTCAGCCCGGAGGGACCGGGTAATACCAAAACGGACATAGTTGAACTGACGAGTCAGTCGAGCACGCCACATTCTCTCCACTGATAAAGAAACATGCTGGGTCACAAACTTAGACTTAAAAGAGAAGTTGTTCAGGCCAAGGGGAATGTCCTGAGGAATGTTGAACTGCCGAAGAAGATGTCCTGGGAGATAAAAAAAAGTGAACCAGAGCCCACGGAGCCAAACGTAATTCTTTCCCCCAGTACTAAGCACCATCGCCCTCAGCTTCTACCAAGGAATGTTCCACCGAATAGCCTAAAAATTCTCTAAAAACCACACCTTCCAATCAGATAAAGACATGGTCAAAGCACCAAAGAGGGGACAACGGAAAAAGTGCGTCGGGTTGTCAAGCCAAACTCCGTTAAAACCTACCGATCGGAAACGCTTCAACAGCCATATGTATAGCAAACGTGGACTTCCCCTGAAGAAGGGTGAAGCTCCCCTTTGAAGATCATCTAGGCCGTTCAGAGTCTCTGCAAGAACGATGGGCACTATAGACTCTCCATTCCTAGCATGGTAAATCAAACTCAGAATAATCGAATCAACACGGGAGGAGCCCGTCACCAGTAGCATATCAGAAACAAGATAGATCAAGGCCGCCGCAGTACGCCCCACGCTATAAGAGGCTCTCCCTTCGTAACGATGAAAGAACCTCACCATTTTGTGGAGGTCAAGAAGTCCGTCGATAATCAAACCATCACAGGCCGCTTGGGAAATGGTTAACAGAGCGATCAGCATATCTCGGGAACCGATCTCTTCTATAAAAATAGCTATGGGAAGACGAACGTCAGAACGCAACAGTCAGGAAAATTCTTCATAAGTTGAGCAGAGCTTATCTAGCCCGAAACGGAAGAGATGATCCGCATGGCTCCAGAAATACAAAGCACCTAACAAAAAAGAAAAATCTACAGGACGATGGCACCAGCCCGCTAAAGGACTGAATGCACCAAAGTTCAATCCATTTTTAGAAGATATCATAGCATCTCGGGTTTCAACATAAGAAAAATCAGAATTTGTACGATAAGAAGACATTTTGGAGAGGTTTGGGGATGAAGGAAGGAAGATGAGTGTATTTATAGCAAAAAAGAGGGCCCTGTACCTGTTTTTCGCGCGACAATCTTATATAGATAAACCTATTTTTGCCTTTCTTACACATAAGAGTCATTTTTGCCGAAAAAATCACTGTTTATATGAATTATGCTCACTCTGTTCTTTTGCAGGAATCCTAAGTACCACTGGATCGTATGGTATGGCTCCTAAATCTATTAATTTATTTAATTAATCTTTCATCAACAGATAGGGAATAAAAATATATCATCAGACACAAATAAAGATTTTCATAAATCCGGTAAAAGAACAGTTTTCAAAATTAAATCTCTGTCTAAATATCTAAAAATAAAACTACTTATCTGCCTGAACTAACTAATGCAGGAAAGGAAAACTAATATATCCTAGCGTGCTTCGACATGCTCCTGCTATCACCCGAACCCTCCTCAAGAGTAGGATCGATCACTGGGACGCCCTAAGCTGCTGCCTGATAAGGCCCTGTCGACTGGACCGGAGCTGTGGGGAGAATTACCGAAGACCAAAATTGCCCAGAGGTCCGACTAGTGCTCCTCTAGGACTCCTTTCGAGCACGAGAGGAAGACATAGGGTCATCTACCCGCAGAGAATCCTCAATCGCTCTCTGATAGTCGCGCATGTATATCTTGGGGTCTCGACCAACGTACTGGAGAAGGTTCCGGCTATAGATATACTGGGAATGCCAAGCTCTCAGGTCCGCCACACGCACGCTCACCCGCTGTAAAAAGAAAAGAAAAAAAGAATTAGTACAGTTAAAATAAATAAACATGGATATAAAAGGATATTGAGGGAAGAAAAAAGCATATACCTCATCATTAGGCCGACCACCCAAGTAATCAAACGTATCCTCAGGAAGGAGATACTCAGGCACCGTATATCGACGTAGACTGGCGCCAACATAAGAAATATCCCGGGGAAGAGGCGGCAGATCTATCGAATGAATAGATGAACCCGCTGGTATAGCAGCAGAAGTAGTCCCACCCTCATCGCGGATCAAGAATAGAGGAGGCGGAGAGGATGAGCCACTGAGACCTGAAGATCGGGCCGGAGGGCCCATGGCAGCTGACGGAAGAGGAGTCAGCTTGGCATAAGTGCGAACACTCAGAGGGTCCACAACAGCCGTCGCTCTCAGAGGCGGGACCCCGCTAGAAGGAGTGGTCGCAGCGGCAGGAAGGGTCCGCCCAAACTATTCATAATTGGCCCCAAAGTTCGCAGGCTCCCAGGACCACTCAGAAAAATCACCTCCCCCTCTCTTAGCAGCCTCAACAACATCAAAAATAGCCCCCGAAGATACCGACAGACCGATAGAAAACTCAAAACCCTCAGCACGCTGCTCCTCCATGGGTGTCGACTGAGGCGGCTGCTCTAGAACCGCCGCTGACCTACCTCCCTCACCTCCCTCAGGTCTATCATCACCGCCCTCGACAGCGGCAGGAACGTCCCTCTTTCCCTCGGGGTCATCGTCATTGGAATCTAAAATATTGTTCCTCTGATCAAGGACAGGCGACATATGACCGGGGACCATCCTCGACAAATGGGTCTGTTCTCGTATATAGTTGGGGTTGCCACCCAACGCCTAGTATCTCTCGTAGAAGACCCGCCCTCGAGTCCCCTTCCACTCCCTCATCAAGTGACGGGCAACAAAGGCAGCATAATCTCCCTCCTTGGTGAACGTCTGTAAATCGAGCCCGTCGACCAAAGCCTACACTGTCATCGGGTCGATCTCTCCCGTCCGCCTCATCAGAACTAGCGGGAATAAAGGAACTCGAGGCCACTGGGCTGGGGTATGCTAGCGAATGACCCTCTCGCCCAAATAAAAGTGAAGGCCGTATTCATCCCTGATAAGTCGCCTGGTCCTCGAGGCGGTTAGAGCACGGCCGTATCCAAAATAAAGACCCAGATCGCCCCAAGGGGCCCACTCAATCTGAAAAGAGAATAAACTTCATTCAGTTATTTCTATTTTTCTATTATTTATTTATTAAAAAGAAAAAAATACTAAGATATTTACCTGCTCCTCCAGCAGGTCATGGACGGCAGTAGCTCTGGTGTCCCAGGTCTGATATACATAAGGAGCTCTATAGTTTTCCGCGATGAATCGGTAGAGAAGGAGAAACTTATCCTCATTCTCAACGAGGAGATCCACCTGGGCGCGACCCAGACGGGTATAAGCCACGAACTAACTCTGAAGAGGAAACAAAAGAGTATCAGCAACAATCAGCAGAGAATATGTAAAGGACTGAAGCAAAGATAAGGGGACAGAACTATATACCTCCCACAGCAATGAGAAGCCCTTGAGGTTCAGGGTTAAGTGGCGGGAAAACTTGATCCATAGCGTCATAAAGAACAGCAAGGATAAATCCACCTCAGTCATAGTCGAACATAATACTGAAGTCTCGAAGATAGGGCAGCCACCAGAGATGGGTCGTGTCCCCCCCACGGGCCTCGAACAAATCATGGAGCGTCAGTAAGAGAAGAACGCGGGCATACTGACACGCCTCCTGACGGGTCATCAGTGCTCCGAAAGCAACTAGCCGGGCTCTCTCTATAGCCAGGCGCATAACTAAAACCGCTCGAGGGATCGTGTCGCCCGAACTCCGTCGTTCAGGAAACCACCCAAGTGCGCCCACGATACCCTTTGCCGTCAGACGCAAAGGGACATCAATCTGAATAGGGACCCCCTGAAGGAATTTCGGTCAGAGCAAATAGGTCTAGGGAAGTCATCGTCATCTCCCCCCAGCTCCAGTGAAAGGTATGAGTGGTGTCCCACCAATGAGAAGCCAACGCCGACACCAACACTGCCGCCCTAGACACTCGCTCCGGGAGGGCATAGAAAAGAGGGCCAAATGGAGTCGTAAAGAGCAACTCCTGGACAAGGGCCGGTGCCTGTCGCCGCTCTAAAGAAATAGTGTTGGGAGAACCCCAACATCGGCCAACCCACTACAGGCAGCAAAACGGAGATGTAGACGTAAATACAGGGTTATAAGGGTACTTTGGTGTAATTATGAGAGTTATAGGGTTATAAGGGTAAAATATGTAATTTTCTAAAACCTGAGGGTAATTTGGTATAATTATGAGAGTTATAGGGGTAAATTATGCAATTTTTTAAACCTGAGGGTACTTTGGTTTAATTATGAGAGTTATAATTTTATAAGGGGTAAATTATGTAATTTTCAAAACCTGAGGGTACTTTGGTGTAATTATGAGAGTTATAGGTTTATAAGGGTAAATTATGTAATTTTCAAAACCTGAGGGTACTTTGGTGTAATTATGAGAGTTATAGGGTTATAAGGGTAAATTATGTAATTTTCAAAACTTGAGGGTACTTTGGTGTAATTATGAGAGTTATAGGGTTATAAGGGTAAATTATGTAATTTTTCAAAACCTGAGGGTACTTTGGTGTAGTTTTGAGCGTTATAGGGTTATAGGGGTAAAATATGTAATTTTTTAAAAATTGAGGGTACTTTGGTGTAATTGTGAGAGTTATAGGGTTATAGGGGTAAATTATGTAATTTTTCAAAATCCAAGGGTACTTTGGTGTGATTATGAGAGTTATAGGGTTATAGGGGTAAATTATGTAATTTTTCAAACTTGAGGGTACTTTGGCGTAATTATGAGAGTTATAGGGCTATAGGGGTAAAATATGTAATTTTTCAAAACCTGAGGGTACTGGTGTAATTATGAGAGCTATAGGGGTAAAATTATGTAATTTTCCAAAAACCTGAGGGTACTTTAGTGTAGTTATGAGAGTTATAAGGTTATAGGGGTAAATTATGTAATTTTCCAAAACTTGAGGGTACTTTGGTGTAATTATGAGAGTTATAGGGTTATAGGGGTAAATTATGTAATTTTTTAAACCTGAGGGTACTTTGGTGTAATTATGAGAGTTATAGGGTTATAAGGGTAAATTTTCCAAACCTAAGGGGCATCACAAATAAAAGTATGTGTTCACTAAAATCGGATGTTATTTCTAGGCAGACATGCATACTAAATATAAGAATTGTTTAAATACATGCAAGAGACGACAGAAATAATCAAACAAATAAAATACACGAAAAGAAGACATACCAAAGACCGTCGACGGATCTCATGAGAAACAGGCTCCATCAAGAGCCAAGGAACATCCGGAACTAGAGCAGCCCGAGTAACGTCTCGGTAGACCACCGCCCGACCGCGGTCCACCCCATCCTCTCCGTACTAGTCGAGGTCCGCCCAGTCATCATGGTGAGGGCTGCACCGGAGAACTCCCTGGGCATCAGTAAAGGTGACCTCCTCCTGGTCACCCTCAAGTCGATCAGGCTGGGCAGGATCCATCAAGCGTATGAATAAAGTGGAGCAAAGAAAAGGTCGGAAAAATAGAAAAAGCAGCAGGGCTTTCGCGCTTGAGAGAATAGAGGAAGAGAGCTAGAGAGAGAAAGAGGAATGAGAGAATGAGGTGGAATGAGCTCAGCAAGGGGCTTATATATTGGATCAGTTTGTCGCGAGACAAACAGACTCATTGTCGCGCGACAAACACCTCACCACCGAGATGTCGCGCGACATTTGGTCCTCTCCCCTGTTTTTTTTACCTTTGTCTCATTTTTGTCTCCTGCAGAAATACTTAGGAAAAGCATTTTTTCGGAAATCTTTCTAAATACCGCACACTCATGATAAAGATTCGAGGAAAAAAACTTCCAAGTCATCTCTCCGAAAATGCGAGAACAAAATACAATGACTAAAAGTAATCTCTGATCTCCCAAAAAGGAACCAAGATCATCTATGAAAAAGGGACAAATATCAGAATAAGACGGGAATAGAAAAAAATTGAAAGAGTAGAAAAGAGAAGGAACCCGCATGAGCGCCCAGAGCAAGCAAGAGAAACAGAAATGCAAAGTGACAGGGAGAGCCACACCAAAAGTGACAGCTAGGCCAAGAACCGGCTCAGGGCTTTGTTTTGGGGTGAGTAAGGCTCCTGATCACGACAAAGGGATAAAAAGACTCTTGGTCAAAAATAGAGAAGACCGGGAAAAATCTTTCCCAAAAGAGGGAGAAATAAAGGCATCGAAAAACAGAAAACAATGTGAGCCCACCAAAAAGTGAGAACTAAAAAGAGACCAGAGATCAGAGATTGACCTTTCCTACAAATTTTCTTTTCAGCACAATACAAAAGAGATGACTTGGAAGAGTAAAACCTTCGAATCATCACTTTGCGAAGAGCAAAAGAAATCCGAAAACTGCTTTCTAAGAGAAGTATCCTCACTCAAGGAAAACATAAGAGAAAAATTTCAGAAAGATACGGGAAAAAGGACATTCGGATAAAGTTTAAACTCCCAAGAAACTCTTTTCACCCTCGCAAAAATTCTCTCTCTCACTCTAGCAGTCTAAGAGAGACAACTAAATTCATCAGAATACAACACAAGCCCTCCTCGAGGCAAAAAGCACAAGCCTTCGCCAAAGGCAAAAGTACTCACAAAAAGCCCTCCCAGAGGCAATTTTCTTTCTTTCTACAGAACAAATCCCTCCCAGAGAGGCACAGTGTAGCAATGGTAGTCCTCCCACCTGAGGCGAGAAGAACAAAGCCCTCCCAGAGAGGCACAGTGTAGCAATGGTAGTCCTCCCACATGAGGCGAGAAGAACAAAGCCCACCCAGAGAGGCACAGTGTAGCAATGGTAGTCCTCTCACATGAGGCGAAAAGATTAGAAAGCCATCCCGGAGAGGCAAAGTGTAGCAATGGTAGTCCTCCCATCTGAGGCGAGTGGAGCAACGGTAGTCCTCCCATATGAGGCAAGAGGAGCAAATGAAAGTCCTCGAAAGAGGCAATGAGGTAACACAAGCCCTCTCCGGAGGCATTCACGAACACGTTTGCGTAACACACACTTCCTTAGAATTCTTGCGGGAGCCATGGACCACAGTCTCTTTTAGTCGCCTCAA
This sequence comes from Lonicera japonica, assembly GCA_021464415.1. Lineage (NCBI taxonomy): Eukaryota > Viridiplantae > Streptophyta > Magnoliopsida > Dipsacales > Caprifoliaceae > Lonicera > Lonicera japonica. The sequence continues at coordinate 73,470,024 of CM038466.1, read as the reverse complement.
TTCCTTGTAAGCAAGGAGCTTGAGTCGAGAGGGTCTGTAGACACCCCGATCCGTGACCCTCGCAAGAACCCTAACGACCTTTGAAAAGTATTGTTTATGGAGTCCGGAACCCACCCGAACACCTGAGACTGCCCCGAAAGGGTTTGTTGGCCAAACAAACCCATTCATAAGGGGAATTGTCGCACGACAAATCAGTATGTCGCGCGACAATCTCCCCTGTGTCGCGCGACAAACCCCTCTGACACCAGACCATCCACTCTCTGACACATCAGTCTGTCAGAAACATTACTTCAGCCGTTTGTCGCGCGACAGGATACACATTATCGCGCGACACGCCCTTTCTGGGGAAGTGTCGCGCGACAATCCTCCCTGAGCAGTATAAATAGGCCAACACCCCGAAGGGTTCAGCAACAGCGACTGGGGATCTAAGAATTCTAAGCTTTAAATCTGATTTTCTAATCTTTCGTCAAGCATTCTCTATTATCGTCTTATTTATGAAGAATTATCGAATATATTCTCGACACTCAACGTGTCCCGTCTTTGGAATCGAATTCTCGAAAATATCTAAAGAAGGAAAAGATTATTATCGCCGGAGATCTCTCTGCCGTATTATATTTTATTTCTTATTATTATTCTCGTCGGGAAGGTAAAAATAAGTCTCTTCTAGTATTTAACATTGAATATCTGTGTACTTGTTTTACTTCCATTGTTCTGTCCACGTTTTATTTGAAAAAGCTTATTGTCAAGTTATAAACAGTCTACTATTTTCAAAACAAAAGACCCTGATAAAACTATTTGCAAAATCAGAAGAGTAAGTACTTTATCATTCGGACAAAATTCTGTTTTTAAAATCCAAACCGGTAAAACTTACTTAGGAATTAAAACCCGGTATATCCTGTCTCTCCCTTAGACTGCGATGTGTCTGGTAGAACTCCTCTTAAGAGTTCTAATTCCACATTAAATCAGTCCTGATACGAGATCCAAACTCTTTCAAAAAGAAAGTTAAAACCCGAAAAAACTGTCATTATCTGAGAAATAACACGGGAAGCTCCCTCCAAAATAAAACAACTTTTTCACTTATATTTACATATTTCAAAAACATTGGATCTCGGAACACAAATGTTTTTATCCCTTTTTCCGATTCCCCCAGAAATTAGGGTTTTTCATTAGAAAGTAGTAGACTGTCAATAAAAGCATCCAAGTTTTTTAACATAAAATAAACATATAAGACCACTAGAGACCGAAAGGGTGGAATGGGTGCTTAACACCTTCCCAATCCGTAACATAGTTTTCAAACCCTATAAAATCCTGGTTTCGTAGACAAACGTGTAAAGAAAGGCTTATCCGTAGCCTTTTCTCTTACACGACCCTTTTTGTCTGTTTTCTCGTAAAACGTACTGGTGACTCTGAACGAACCATCTTGCATCTAGAAATAGGATAGAGGGACACCCGATATTAAAATATCAATGTAACAAAGCAAATGGAACGACGGAATCCTTTCCGACGTTTCAGACGCCCAAGGACGGGAGCGAGACCTGGGGGTTGCATTTGCGGATTCTCACACCGGGGAATTCATTTTTCTCAGAATTTTTTTTTAGATTTTGATTTGGGTAAATTTAATATTTTTTCCCATTCAATGAATGCAATATACCTAGTTGAATCAACACTAAATTGTACAATGATTATAGTTTTTTTTCAGAATCCAATTTAGTCGGAATTGAATTCCTTGAATTTCATCCATAATTAATATATTTTAAATCTCTACTGTTTATTATTTTTTAGATTCAAATAAAAGATAATGAAAGATGGAAAATTTGGAGAAAAAAGCAAGGAGGAGCAGTGAAAATACCGATTTTGTTATAGATAACAAAACGAATTTAGAATTCGACTTGGATGAAAATGGTGAAAGTAGTAGTAAGTTATACAATCCGCAAGTATCAAATGAGATTATGCCAAAAAAAGGGTAAGAATTTAAGACATTATATGATGTTTTAAAGTTTTACAATGCTTACACTAAAGCAACTGGGTTTAGTGTACGAAGTATGACTGAAAAGAAAGAGTCGGGAAGTAATGAGGTAAGAAGGAAGGAATTTATTTGTTAGAAAGAAAGAAGACCAAAAAGAATTGCTAATGTTGAAATGAAAAGATGTCGGGGAAGCATAGGTGAGAATTGTAACGCTGAAATTGCTGTTTTAAAATCAAATTCATCTTCCAAATATATTGTTACTATTTTCAAGAAAGGACACAATCACCATCTAGGAACCTCGATAAAGGTTCACCTTTTACCTTCTCACTGTAATATTTCAGACACAGCAAAGTCAATAAAAAACAATTATCCATGGTGAATGTACTCCAACATCAACAATTTAGTTTTCTTGAAATGCAATCTAGAGGGATCAAAAATATTGGGTGCACGCAAAACGATTTGTATAACCATGAAAGGGATATACGTGTAGATATGAAAGGGCATAATCGTAAAATATTTTTTTAAGTATTTGAAATTATAATAAGGAACGAACCTGTCATCTACTTTCAAAATTGAGAGCGATGATCAACAAAAAATTACTCGTTGTTTTTTGTCAAATGCATCTTTAAGACAAGCTTATAACTTTTACGGAGATGTTGTCATTTTTGATACCACTTATAACACTAATCGGTATGGCTTGAGATTTGCACCAGTAATGGGGGTTAATAATCATGGTCAAACAATCATTTTTGCTTGTGAATTCTTGAATCATAAGAGCGTAGATGATTTTGTTTAGGTATTTAATCAATTTATGTAGTATATGCCTGGCGGCACCCCGAAGATGATTATTCCCGATTAAGACTCAGCTATGACTAAAGCATTTCCTCTTGTTTTTCCAAATACTTTTCATAAGTTTTTAATCTTCTTTTATATATTATTATTTTTTTGCAAAGTATTGATATGTTAATTATTGTAAAGTAGTCATGCATGTTAATTAATGCATATTTTTTTAATCTTTTCTCTTATAGATATTATAGTTGGCATATATTAATGAAATTTTTAGAGAAAATTGATTCAATAATATATAATACATATAAGAATGCGTTCTCGGCTTGTAATTGGAAATAAAAAACTCGTGAAATGTTTAATCTGGAATGGGAAAGTATTATCAAGAAAAGTATATTAGAAGGAAATAAGTGGTTGAATGACATATATGCAATTCGTTCAAGATGGATACCTACATACGTTAATCATATATTCTTAGTTAATATGTCAAGTAGCCAACGAGCGAAAAATAATCATGCATTTTTTAAGAGATTTATTTCGAAGAACAGTTCTTTGGTAGATTTTATGATACAGTTTGGAAGGGCACTTGTACGTCAACGTCATGAGAAATTGATAGCTGATCATAAAGATAAAATTGAGAAGCCTAAAATTAGAATAAATCATAACTTTTTTGTGCAAATGGTTGATATTTATACAAATAAAATGTTCTAGAAATTTGAGGATGAACTATGTGAGAGCTTTAACTACGGGTTCGAGTTGGTTAGGAAAAATGATAATCACCGAGTGTATCACATTCAAAGAATGGGTTTGGTTGGAACAAGTAAAACCCGCGAAATCATTTATGATAAGGACTTGGATTATGTTTCTTGTGCGTCTAAAAAGTTCCAGAGCACTGGAATCCCATGTAGGCACATTTTAGCACATTTGATGAAATTTATTTATCTTGGTAAATTGCTTGATAAATATATTTTGAAGAGGTGGACTAAGTGTGTAAACTTGGGGACAGTGGTGGATGGTAGTGGTGTTGATATAGTCCATGATAGTTCTAATATCTTGATGCGGAGTCAATTTGTCCAATCTTCTTTGGATTTAATTGATAAGGCCTTAATATGTGAAGAGACAAGAAAGATGTTTGAGGATGGAGTGCGTATCCTTACTGAGCAAATTGATCAATTTATTATTAATGCAAATGTCTCTATCAGGAAATATAATCCAATTGTTGGTGATAGTAGTATGCATGGTTCTTGTAATGTTGAAAGTTGTTTCAATGAACCCGATTTAGTGCGAGCAAAATGGTGTAGAAAAAGACTTAAAGGATGAAAAGAGAAAGTGTTAGCAAGGGTTAAAAATAAGAAAGTTAGACCTTTCTATGGGTGCAATAAAGTGGGCCAAGCACATGATAAAATAAATTGTCTGGCAATTACGAATCGATAAGTAATAATTAATTTTTTTTATATACACATATAATTTTATTTTATTTTCATTCTAAGATTAATCTTGAATTTTTTTTTTCTTTTTTTATTTTGTTTTCTATTCATATAGGTGTTATCCATCTAAGGAAAGTGCAACTTTGGAGAAGGAAAATGAGTCGTCAACTGAAGATGAGGATGATATAAGTTTAGCTTGAAAACAAGTTGTGTTTGTTATTTAATTTTTTGTATTTAAATGAATTAAGTGGATATTTGAATGATCAAGCTTGTATTCGTTTTATTTTAATTGACTATTTGAATTAATTGACTTGTATTTTTAATTGAAATAGCTTGTATATTTTGATTTATGAAAATGGTTTTTGATAGCTCAACCGTGTTTTGAGAGAAGAAGAAAAATTTGAGAGAAAAAGAATTCTAAAAAATAAGAAGAAAAAAAAGAGAATTGAGAGAGAATAATGTGGGTTACTTAATGAAGAGAAAGAAATTGTGGTTTTTATTTTATTTTATTTGCAGCAAGCTTACTTAATGAAGATAGAGAATTTTATTTGAGAAAAGAGTGAGTCAAAAGTTGCTTTATGAGTGGATCCTGCCGTCCAAGGGAAAATTTGCATGAATTGGAAAAGTTGAGTTCACACACACACATATATATATATATATATAGTAAGTTCGATTCCAATATATAAATCAAAAGTAAAGAAAAAAAATTAAATACGTAACAAATATAGTTCAATGATAGCATAGTATATGGTAAAAAGGACAAAGAGTCTAAAAAGAAGGTATTTTAGTTGCTTTAGTAAATAATTAGCGGAAATTAACGGAATAAACTAATAGCATGATGCAAAATTAAAAAGAATAAAATATAAAGTACAAACACAAAATATTCCTCAAAATGTATGATGTATATATAAAATATCCCATTATTTTGATACACCATACTTTACCATATAATTAAGTTTCAATTGGGTGTTTGCGATTTGTTCCAATTAGTCCACTCTTAATTTATGAAAATTTTGTAAAAACTTTTACAATATTACACTTTTAAAATTTAAAAAATATAACCACCAATTAAAAATAATTTATAATTTTAGTTTTTAGTTTTAATTTAGATTCCCAATGAAGATTTACTTCCATATTAATTTATTTCCTATTTTCATTCAAGGTTTTTTTAAATCTTTTACTAAAAAACACTAGATTAACTTATAAGTAGTTAGATTAATGAAAATATAAACCCCAAAATCATATTAGATTAAGCATACAACAACGAAAGATCTTTTGACAAAAAGATAATTGAACAATATTTTGCAACACGAAGACAATTTCACAATATAATAGATTAATGCAACATTGGAAGCTGAGAAAAAACTATGAATTAGTATAGAATGCAATTTATTTCCATTACAATCTTCTAATAAAACAAAGACTGAATGTTCAACTGCGTGTTCAATGTAATTTTGTTTTTTTTTATGAATTTATACTTAAAATTATATTCTTATTTGAAATATGGTAGAAAAACTTAATTTTGAATACAATATTAAAACGTCAGCAGAACTTAACATTTAACGTTGGATTCGATACTAATACATTGTCTTTGTAAAATCTGTATAATAAGAAAAAAAATTGGTAGAAAAACTTAATTTTAGTTATTACATTACAAATTCCAGCAGAACCTAACTTAATACTTAATATTATATCCAAAACTAATATGTTGCCTTGATAAGGTTTATATAATAAGAAAATTCAATAGTAAAAAAATTTAATTCTAATTACGACATTACAAACTTCAATAGAGCTAGAAGATGAAATATTGTCGAAAAAGATTCGTGCGAAAAAATTGTTGGGCGAAAATGGAGAGGTAGAAAATAAAATGACAGAGGAAGTTATTTGCTTTTTTACTTTTCACCTTTACTAACCGCAATTTTACTTTAACTTTTTAAAATGTAAGATTTTTATTTACTTAATTAAAGTGAATGTACTAATTAATTTAGTACATATTTTAATCTTAATAAATTAATATTTATTAAAAATCAATAATTATTTTAAGTTTATTAACGCTCAGAGATTAATTTAATAAATAACTCGAATTAACTTAACAACATAATGCGAATAAAATAAAATCACCCTTTTATATTTCAATGCTTTGAACACTATGACATTGATCTAGTAGTTTATTAAATTTTTAAAATATAATTTATTTAATAGAAGATTTCGTGTTTAAATTTCTTTAAGCGCAGTAACTCAAAAAAATATAAAAAATATCAATGCTTTGGATCTAGATGGTTCGATTTTTACCACCTACATGGTGACAAATAAATAACAAACAAAATCACAGCCGTCGATCTCACGGAACGCTAAAACCCTAAAAGCCCTAAGCCTATCTATATAAATTTCCTCCATTTCTCTGCCTCTTCCTGCATCATACTCCCCGCAATCAATTACTCGCTACAAACATTATTCTTTTCTTTTTCTAACTTGTGGGATGCGTTTAAGTTATGGCATTCGATGATTTTTTCCAGTAATCGAAGATGATGTGGGTGTCAATGATGATAAATCTAAGGCTTTTCTCAGACCACATTCGCAGGGCCGTCTAATATCCTTCGCCTTCGCCAAGGCTTGAGAGATAATGCTGCTTCAATCCTTCCTTCCTTGGATGTCTGAGATTAGATAGTTTTCCCATCTCATTTTATTTATTATACTCAATTTACTATTTTTCTCTGTTAATTTTGAGTTTTGAGCCCTAATTGTTTTCTCAGATTCATATATTAATGTTACACACAAGCGATGAGACTATTTCCCTTTGTTCATATTGTCTTTTGGAGCCCTAATTGATGTAAATTGTATTTATTGGGGACTTTTGTCTGCCCCTTTAGCATGGTAATATTATGATTGCTATAGGGATGAACAGGTCCCTTAAATGCAAAAATTCCAATCCATCCTATTCACTTTGTCAGCAAAATCACACGTTTACCTGTGTTGCCGATCATTACTGGATGGAACATTTACTGTCATCCTTTTGAAACTTTCAGATGCTTTACTCATTTGGATGCTTCAATCTGAGCCCTATTTTCAATTTTAGGGCAGAATTCATGATGCAATATGTTTTATTATTTTGATTTACATAGTCATGATAGGTGATAAATTTTATTAATCGAGTCCGTGACGATAAACCTAAGGCTTTCTCAGTAACATTCGCAGGGCCGCTCAAGATCTTTCGCCTTCGCCGGGCTTGAGAGATAATGCTGCTTCAATCCTTCCTTGGATGTCTGAGACTCTTTCATTTTAACTATAAAATTCTTAATTCTTTTCTTTCTTTCTTTCTTTTTTTTTAAGTTATTGCTTTTGAAACAAAGGATTTGCAATGTTTTTCATGCATATAAACTCTTAATGGTTTGTTTGGCACGAATTGCCATTGGACTACGCAATTCTGCTCCAATACCAAGGTTGCCAAACACACCCGTCTTTACTTACAATTCTAGTATTTCTTGAATAAATTGATTTTCCCTTTTCCTCAAATTAGTATTGTTTTAATTTATTATAATAATTTATAGCTAATGCAATTGTCTGTTGTATTCTAAGTTGAATTTTGAAATTGCAGGGAAAAGACATCTGCAGTGTTTTGATCGACTTTGAAAAGGCGCAAATTTTGGTTTAATTCTATGTACTATTTGGTTTTTACATTGTAAACTTGAGTTAAATTTGTATTAATATTATTTCTATTTAACATTTTGGAAAGTTGAATATAAGTAAGAAAAATCCCCGTTTTGTTTAGATGTTTGTCATGTTCTTGACTTACAATTGCAGTTTAAAATAAAACTTGTTTTCGGTTACAAAATGTGGTGATGGGCATTTATTTAGTTATTTTCAAGAATTCACATGAGAATTGAATTTTTTATTTATTTGATTGAATTTTATAGAGAACATCTTTATCAGATTTGTTGAGGTAGGCAATGTGTTTGTTGGTTTTCTTCAACATTTATATTTGCTCAAATGATCACAAATAAAAGATGATAGGCATGAACGTCAAGACCAGGAATTAATTGTGTCGATCAACACAAGTTTGTGTAATTTCGATTTTATGTCAAAAATAAATATTAAACAAATATGAGACATGAATTTGTGTAAAAAAATTCTAGATGCAAATGATACTAGCACAAATTTGTGTAGATTGGTTTCACCAATATTACACCGTTTTGGATGGTGATTATGTTTGTTTTCCAAATTGTCAACCTCAAAGCATTGTGTTTGTAAATACACAAAGCACCCTCTCGAACAAAAGGGATTTGATATCATGAAAATGAATCTGAATCTGAATTCAAATGTCGCTGTATAAGAAAGCAAAACAAATTTGATTCAAGAATTTCAACCTTTATTCTTTGGGAGCCCAAACTCTTGAGCCTATGTTGTATTCAATTGTAGTTATGTAGTATTACACTTGAGTTTAAATGAGTTCTACTTTCTTAAAACACCAGTTAAATGTGTTGTACTTTCTTAAAACACTAGTTAAATTGGTCGGTTTTCGAGAGAAATGATTCAATTGTAATTGAAAGCTTTGGTAATCCTTAAATAATAATCCATATTATACGGGGTCATGTTAATAAGTGTATCCCAAACCGATCCTTAGGGCCGGTGTCTAGAATCATTAGTGCGTATAGTTTAAATCTAGAATCACTTGTGGACACTGTTTGGTCCAGTGCAGCTTGCAACCATTAGGAAGGTGCAGGTGGGGGAACACTGTTTATCCTTTTACCAAGGAGCAAGGCATAGACGGTGTGTACCATCGCGTCGTGTGCTATTGCGGAGTCACGGAGCAATTATATGTAGCCAAGATGGTGGCATCATTATGTTGGAACATTGCGCATGTACCAACCATCAAATGAAGATCCTACAATACTTGGGAAGTTGCTAGACCTAAATCAAAATAAACAGTAGGGTAAAATATAAATAAGATTTGGTTTTGTTTGTAGGAGAATAAATACTTCAAATAGAACAAAGTCAAATAACATTTATTTTATACTTATAAAATATAGATAGAAAATAAAGATATGTTTAAGTTTTGGGTTTCCATTTTGTTCTTGTCGGTTCCAATTCAGTTCAGTTTGCTTATGATTGGACCCACGAATCGTATGTAAACCCAACTGCGATCAAGAGGGCATGCTATTGTTATGGTTGGAAGCAGATTTATAACATGGTTTTGCTAGGAATATTATTGCAAAATATGCCAACTTAAAAATCAAAATTTAAACTTGGAAGAATCAGCTTAAACCTGTCCAATTATTCTAAACAAACATTGTCGTCAAAAATACTTATCTCATTCATTCCTTTTAGTACTAATCGGCATCAACTATCGGAGTCACCAGAGCTTTTATCTTATATAGGGGCGGGTAAGCCGAGATCTTGTCCAAGGATCAACGGGTGGTCTCTGTAGTGGTTGTGGGTTTGGTGGTTTTGATTGTCTCAGCTCATTCTCTCTATCTATAAACCTGTTTGTTGCACAAATGTACAAATACATCATTAAATTTCACAACCGCAAATGTGTATCAATCAAACGCTCATTCTCTCTATCTATAAACCTGTTTGTTGCACAAATGTACAAGTACATCAAGCAGAGAGGAGGGGCAACTGTTTCATTTTGGGAAATTATAAAATTCCACTTTTTATATATGTTCTCTTAATTTATCTAATGATTTTTTTATCTTTAGGAGCTCCAAGTCAACCAAAGTAATCCCAGTATCAACTTTATATCACTTAGTCAAGAGGCTTGATTTTTATCTAATGATGATAAATTAATAAAATTAATTTTCTCTAATGATTTTTCTCCCCACACTCTGGTACTTCACCGTGATCAATTCAATGATCATTATTACTCTTGGGAAGATTGCATCGACAATGAAGATGAGGGTCATCTAAACCATCATTCTTCTCATTCAAGGAGTCAAAGAAGAAAATTTATCCGCTACAAGGACAAATCTTTTAAAAAGCATATAGATATTATAAGGAATTTTAGTTGGTTCTAGCATTCCTCTTTTTGTTTTACTTTGCCACCTGTTTAGGCATGGGTTAATGGGTATAATTGCGAGGTGGACTTTAGGGTTCTTTTTGTCCATTTCGCAATTTTATTTTATTGCTCTTTCGTAGGCTTTGGAGATTGCCCCTTTGTAATCTCCCCCCTTTTTTATACTTTTTATGTTTTTTTATGGCACGACGCTAACCCTTTTTGAAGGCTAGTGAATTTATCAAAAAAAAAAAAAAACTTTAATGAGTAACCTATTCAAATGGCTCTTAAATTATGGGGTCAATTTCACTTTGGCCCCTCAACTTTAAAAAGTAAAGTTTAACCCTTTAAACTAGGGGTATGCAAAAAACCGAAAAAATCAAAAACCCGAACTGAACTGGTCCGAATCGCTTGGTTTTTTTAAGAAAAATGTTTGGTTCGGTTCACGGTTTTTATTAATAGGAAACCACAAAAAATCGAACCGAACCGGTATTTATATATTAAATAAATTTTATACATGTGCCTTAGATTTTATTGGTTAAAAAGAGGGTGCACCATTAGTAATGTAGGCTTGTATGTATTGCAACAAAACATACTAAAATATCTCTCACTTTTTTTTTTCATTCTCACCGTCTCTCTCATTCTCACCCACTTTCTACCAAAACAAAACAAAACAAAAAAAAAACCCTGAGTTCCTTTCCCCCAATTCCATGGTCGCGGCAACATTTCTGTTGCCATCTATTCAAGATCTCCACAAAATCTCATCTTCCAACAAAGCTTAAGACCAAAGGATGAATACAAAATGCTATTAAAGGTAAGCTCTAGGTGTTTATACATGTAGATTTTGTGTGGATCTCATTGAAAGTTGAAACTTTCATGTAAATTCTAGTATATTTAGTTAGGATTTGTTAATTCCTTTTAACTTTTTGCATATTTTTTAGTTGGATTTTGTTTAAGTTTACAACTTTTTTTTTCTCTATTTTACAAGTATATCTAAATCTTAGATTTGAAGCTCAATCTCAATAATACATTCTGTCCAACTGAAACCGACTAAAACCGAAGGCATTTGAAACCGACGGTTGTTGCTGTGCTCGGTTCTGTTTCAGTCCAAAAATCTCCTAAACCGACAAGCTCGGTTTAGTTAACAAATCACCCACACGGTTCAGTTAACCGAACCGTGCACACCTCTACTTCAAACTATAGATTGAGTTCTACTTTGACCATTTCATCTGCTTTGGCTTTTAAGGGTACTTTGGTCCACCTATTAAAAAATAACATTTCCCTTCATATGAGAAAGAAAAAGCACAAGATAGAGCAAAACAAAGAAGAAAAAAACTCTTATTAACTGGGTATTGTGGATGTTTAAACCTAAATATCCATAAAATTATAGGTTTTTGTTTCTTTTGTGCATTTTCTTCTCTTTTTTTTACTCTTCCATGTAAGAAAGTAGGAAACATGTTAGTTTTTAATAGTTGGACCAAAATACCCTTTAAAATGATCACAAGTGGTGCACATGACCATTTTTCGCCAATAATTTGAATGGTTAAATGGCACGTTTTAAAGTTAAGGGACCAAAGTGAAACTTACCCCATAATTTATAAGCCATTTTCGTAGTTTACTTTAAAACTAACATAATGCTCCGGCCAAAAGCCAAAAATGCTTTGACATTAGAATTTCCTTTTTTTTTTTTTTTGTTTTATTCCTTTCTTTTGTTTGCCTTCCAAAGTATAATTTTTTTTTTGATTACCATGAGTATCAAGACCCACCCTCACTAATTCTATGAGACCTTGGTTGCTCGACTGGACAAAGAAAAGTTTCACTTATAGAATTGAACTTGAGACCGTGCGCCTACCTACACAATCCTAAGTTCGCTTTTACTGCTGTGGCAACCCAACCAAAATAGATCTTGAAAGCATGTTTAGCATCTGGACATTGAAAAAAATTAAAGTAAAAGCAACGGATATATATATATATATATCTCCTTCCTAAAGGTGTAAACGATTAGACTTATTTTCCCTGGAAAATACCAAATATTCTATAATTTTTTTTTATCTTAATTTTGTCGGTTTGATTGGAGATTTTAAATATTCAATTTAAAATTTAATTTCATGTAGAGTTTTTTTAAAACTGTTTTTCAATTCAATTTGTGTATGGTACACTATTTTTAAAATTTTACAAAAAAAAATTAATTTTTATTTTTTTATTCATTTCCTAAAGTTTTTTTTTTAAATAGAAAGGAAAAAATAAACAAAAAATATTATTTTTACTTTGAATAAAGTTTTTAAAATGGGTGAACTACATACAATTTTATTAAAAAATACTCAAAATATTTTTTAAAAATCCAACCAAACTGTTGAGTAAATGGTCAAAAATGGGTGATGGTTGTTAGGTAAATGTTCAAAAATGGGTGGTGGTAAATGGTCAAAAGTGGCTACCACTTTTTGACTTTACCAACCAATCTTTCACACGCCATCTAATTTGCAGCTAGCTTGTACACGATCATGGGAGGTTATATTCATCTATAATATATGGATGAGTATGTATAGTTTAGTACAACAATTGTATAAAAAGCTTGTTAATAGAGAGGTTCAAGCAAGAGAGAGAGATTATTGTTTCTCCTAAATTAAGAGATGGTATAATTGTTATCTCCTTATATTTAAAGAGAAGGTGTTGTATCTTATTTTATAAAGTAAAATCCTCCATCATTTGTCCGTGATTTTTCCTTTAATTTATTTTGAGGTTTTCGACGTAAATTATATGTGTGTAATTTTTTTCATTTTCTCAATTTTACTTTAGTTGGGTGTAAGCTTCCATCCACCAATTACATAACAGTGGTATCAGAGGGCCAGGTTCATATCTGGTTTTGTACTAGAAAACAAATTTAGTTGGTGAAAATGAGGCACGTTCTATGATGGCGACAAAGTATGAAATTGAGAAATTCAACGTGAGTAATTACTCGTTGTGGAAAATGAAGATTAAAGCAATTTTAAGGAAGGACAATTGTTTAGTAGCAATTGGAGAAAGGCCCGTGGAGATCACTGACGATGGCGAGTGGAAGGAGATGGACGACAATGCAATTGTTGATTTGCACTTAGCACTAACCGATGGAGTGTTATCTAGTGTGGCAGAAAAAAGACAGCAAAAGATATATGGGACACACTAACAAGGTTGTAAGAGGCAAAGTCACTACACAACAAGATCTTTTTAAAAATGAGACTTTATACTCTTCGAATGGCGGAATCTACACCGGTGATTGACTATATCAACACCTTGAATACTTTATTTTTACAACTTACAATGTTGGGTCATAAAATAGAGACTTTTGAACGTGCAGAACTTCTACTTCAAAGTTTGCCTGACTCATACGATCAACTCATAATCAACCTAATGAACAATGTCTTGATTGACTATCTAGTCTTCGACGAACTTGCAAAAACACAATCAGCCGCAGTTCTAGAGGAAGAAAGCATGCGTAAAAATAAAAAAGACATGCAATCAAATTCACAGTAGGAGGAAGCACTGACGATGATGAGAGAAAGATCATTAGAGCCACGCTCTAATGAGAGTCAGAATCGCAGTAGATCAAAATCAAGGAGTAAGAAGAATTTCAGGTGCTATAACTGTGGTAAGAAAGGGCACATTAAAAGGGACTGTAAGAAGAGGAGTGGAGATCCTGAGTCATCAAATGCTCAAGAGAATGTAGCAAGTACCTCAGATGATGGTGAAGTACTATACATCGAGGTAAACCGAGCTTGGAAGGCAGAAAATTGTTCGCCGATGTCTGGCTCTTAGACTCAGGAGCAACCTGGCACATGACACCTCGGAGAGAAAGGTTTCACACGTGTAAACCTATCTCTTGGAGGATCTGTCTACATGGGAAACGATATTGCCTTGGAGATTGCCGGTATTGGTTCTATCAAAATAAAAATGTTTGATGGAAACAGTTTGCACAATTCAGAATGTACGACACGTTGAAGGCCTAAAGAAGAATCTACTGTCATTGGAACAGATAGATAATTTCGGATGCAAAAATCATATAGAAAATAGGACCATGAAAATTATTAAAAGCGCGCTTGTTGTTTTAAAGGCAGATAAGATCGATGCAAATTTGTTCATGCTTAAGGGTGAAACACTACAGGAAGGTAATGCTTATGCTGCGTCAACCAGCGAGGAAGAAGAATCGACGATGATGTGGTATCATATATTAGGCCATATGTTAGAACGAGGTTTGAATGTTCTCACAGACAGAAAGCTACTTTCGGGGCTCAAATCGGTAAATATACCTTTTTGTGAGCATTGCATAACAAATAAGCAACACAGATTAAAGTTTGGTAGATCTATCGCCAAGAGTAAATGTATTCTAAACTTGATTCATTCTGATGTTTGGGAATCACCAGAAATATCCCTAGGAGGAGCAAAGTACTTTATGTCTTTCATAGACGTTTTTTTTAGGAGATGTTGGGTGTACCTAATTAAGAAGAAGTCAGATGTGTTTCCAGTGTTCAAAGAATTCAAAGCGTGAGTGGAACTTGAATCTAGAAAGAAGATCAAGAGTTTAAGGACATACAATGGAACATAATATACAGACGGCGAGTTTATACTCTTTATAGGCAAGAAGGTATCAAAAGACAGTTCACGGTTACATACACTCTGCAGCAAAATGGGGTGGCAGAGTGGATGAATAGAACTCTTGCAGAAAGAATGAGAGCCATGTTGAGAACGGTAGGACTACCCAACTCTTTTTGGGCAGGAGGAACCAAATCAGCATGTTATGTGATAAATCGATCTCTAACAGCGGCAATCGAGTTAAAGACGCCAATAGATATGTGGACTGAAAAGCTAGCAGATTACTTTACTTTACATACATTTGGATGTCCTGTGTATGTAATGTACAATGCCCAAGAAAGAACGAAATTGGACCCGAAATTCAAGAAATGTATATTTTTAGGGTATGCTAATGGAGTGAAGGGGTATCGCCTGTGGGATCCCACTACCCGCAAGGTAATAGTAAGAAAGGATGTGACCTTTATAGAGGATCAACTACAAAAGAAAGATGAAAGCGATAGCGCGCATAAAGAAAATTCAGATACTACAATAGTTCTGGTGGGAGAATAGTTA